>JAJJXM010000004.1:1200000-1509223 GCA_024516155.1 Pyronema omphalodes
TTCTCTCGCCTACGAGAGAGCTTGCTCACCAAATCAGAGACCATTTAGCCACGTTGACCCAGTTTGTTCCAGAGCTCAGGATGGCTACTGTAACTGGTGGACTTTCGCTACAGAAGCAGACAAGACAGTTAGAACAGGGAGTGGATATTATTATTGCTACTCCTGGACGTCTTTGGGAGGTTGTTTCTGAGGGACAGGGATGGATCGACAAGCTCAAGAGAGGGCTCAAGTTTTTGGTTGTCGATGAGGCAGATCGTTTGCTCCAGGCCGGCCACTACAAGGAAGTTGAAGAGCTTCTCAATTTGCTTAACAGGAAGGCGGAAGAGTCGGAAGATGAAGATGAGGAGAGCGATGATGAGGATGCCGAGAACGTTGATGCGACAGAGTTCAAGAACAAAAATAAGAAAAAGAAGAAGGTCCCTTTGCCATCTAGGCAGACCCTCGTTTTCTCCGCCACTTTCCACCAAAGACTACAACAGAAGCTTGCATCCAAGGGTAACAAGAAGAAGTTCGCCGCCGACGGTCTTATGGACCAAAAGGAGAGCTTGGACTACTTGCTCAAAAAGCTCAACTTCCGGGAAGATTCTCCCAAGTTCGTCGACGCTAATCCGGATGCACAGCTTGCCGACAAGCTGAAGGAGGGAATTATCGAGTGCGGTGCTATGGAGAAGGTGTGTTCATTTTTCCCTGGCCTTATTCATTTTGGATAAATACTGAATTGTGACCCAGGATTTATACCTGTACTATTTGTTGCTGCGATACCCATGCAGGACTTTGGTTTTCACCAACTCCATTTCCTCAGTCAAGCGTCTAGCCCCCTTCTTGTCTGAGCTGCAGCTTCCCGCAAATCCTCTTCATTCCAACATGATCCAAAAGGCACGTCTCCGGAATTTGGAGCGGTTCTCCAATCCATCGAACCCCAATTCAATCTTAATTGCTACGGATGTTGCCGCACGTGGTCTTGATATCAAGGGTGTTGAAATGGTTATTCATTACCACCTTCCCAGAACAGCGGATATGTATGTGCACAGATCCGGAAGAACGGCTAGATCCGACGCACACGGTATTAGTGTTCTTCTGTGCGCTCCAGAGGAAGTTATGGGTGTTAGACGCTTGGTGGGAAAGGTTCACGATGATGCTACAAAGAGCACGAGCCGCTACGCGATGAAGAGTTTCGGATGCGACCGAAAGCTAGTTGATCGTCTAAAGAGGCGCGTGGATTTGGCCAAAAAGATTGCGGATAGTTCCGTCGAGAAAATGAAGAAGAGTAAGGAGGACGACTGGTTGAAGACTGCTGCAGATGAGCTAGGTGTTGAATATGATAGTGAAGAGTTTGACTCGATGAAGGTTGGAAAGAAGGGTCAAAGGGGTAAGCAGAAGAGAGAAAAGGCTGCTAGTGCTACCAAGGATGATATGAACTCTTGGAAAATGGAGCTCAAGGCCTTGTTGAAGCAGAAGGTCAACAGTGGTTTCTCGGAGAGATACTTGACGAGTGGAAACGTAAATATTGCTCAGGCATTGCTGGATGGAGAGCTGTCACACGAGCACATTATCGGTGTGGATAAGAAGAGGGCCATTGACGAATTTTCGTTTTAATCTTTCTGTATCGGCGTTTTTGTACTTGTTAGAATTGATGTATTCCGTCAAATTAAGGTTTTTGCTTGGTGTGTTGTGTGATGTAAGCTAGCTACATAGGAGGTGGGGTTGAATGAAGCTTTTACCGAGCTGCTTCGAGCCGTATCCTGTTAACGGCCGTAGAATTCAGAACTCGGATAGCCGTTTTGCGATCAAATAAACACACCCAATCCACCCCACAATCGCTGGCGACCCTTTATATAGCTTCCCTTATACTCCCCACAGCCGCCTAATTCTCATGCACCGTGACGTCCATTTTATGATTCCTGCGTCGCGTTGCTGTCGTACCCAACACGCGCACCCCGGCGTACTGAAATATACGCACTGCCCCACATCCCAGCATGACCTCAACTCGCAGAGCCGCCTTGCTTGGTTAGGCCAAACAGAAGCAACTTTGGAGCACCTCACGAACACCATCCATCCTTCAACCATCATTTCCATCAACCCAAAGTCCGCCACTCCATCCAGATATCCTCGGAATTGACATTCCCTCAACAAGTCAACGCCCCCCATTTCATACCTAGAACCTTTCGTCGACTCCGGAGTCAGTCACTATACCAGCTGCAACCATGCCCGGGTTGACTTCCGCCGCCGGACTTATTGGTCTCCTCGACGAGCCGGACACCGATCTCAGAAACTATGCTCTTCAGCAGCTAAACGTTTACGTCCATCAGTTCTGGCCCGAGATTGCAGATGAGGTCTCAAAAATGTGAGGAACCTTCGTTGCTTAGCTCACCCCACCAATGACGTTGGTCACCTTCGAACCACCACCTACAAGACCATTGTGAATATAGTGCTTGGCATCGAAGGATATCTTTATGAAGCTTTAGAAGGGAAGCTAATTGCTTGTGGTATATAGTGAGGCCATTTACGAAGATGAGTCCTTTAAGCAAAGAAAGCTTGCCGCGCTGGTAGTTTCGAAAGTTTATTACCACCTCGGCGAGTATGATGATTCGATGATGTTTGCTTTGGGCGCCGGCGAACTTTTCAACATCACCGCAAAAGAGGAATATGTTGACACAATAATCTGTTAGAGTTACCTCACTACTTATATGACGTAGCTAACAGCTGGGATAGCTAAGTGCATTGATGAATATATTGCGGTAACATCGTACAACTACAACTTAGAACACAACCAGGAGCCCGGAAGCGAGCCACAAGAACCCAAAGTCATTGATAGTAGATTACAGGACATCGTCGAGCGGATGTTCCGAAAATGTTACGAAGAGGAGGACTACAAACCAGCAATCGGAATAGCTATCGAGGCCAAGCGACTAGACGTTGTTGAGGAGGGAATCAAGTTGGCTGGCTCACGACACCAGAAGCTTGTAGCAGCAGGAGACACTCGGGAGACGGATATGGCAGTTGAGCTCATGGAGTACGTGTTGGATATTGCTATGGTCGAGGTTGAGGAGATTAGCCTGAGAGAAAGCGTAGGTATCCGAGCTTGGATTACGGAGGTGCGCTAACATAGCTATAGCTTCTACGTATGCTTGTCAACCTCTTCACCTCGCTCTCCACCCCCGATTACTTCTCCATCAGCAAATGCGTTATTCACCTGAATGACACACAGTTGGCGGCAAAGATGCTGAAAGATTTGATCAGCAACGGCGATTCACGGTCATTACTCGTTGCATACCAGATTGCTTTCGACTTGGATAGCTCGGCAACACAGAAGTTTTTAAGGAAGGTTATTGATGAAATAATGGGTAAGAAGGAAGGTGCTGAGGAAGAGGGCTCATCAACTGTGGAGGACAACAAAACTGCCACTGCCGGCGACGAGGACCCGGTTAAGAAACACCTTGAGGCTGTCTGCACAATCCTTCGCGGAACTAAGAGCATCGAGCTTTCGCTCGAGTTTTTGTTCCGTAACAACAGAACTGATATGCAGATTCTCAACAAGATCAAGGATTCATTAGAAGCTCGGACGTCCATTTTCCACACTGCCCTTACCTTCGCCAATGCTTTCATGCACTCAGGTACCATGGTGGACAAGTTTTTCCGTGACAACCTGGACTGGCTCAGCAAGGCGGTTAACTGGTCAAAGTTCACTGCTACTGCTGCTTTGGGAGTTATCCACAAGGGTAACTTGAGCCAGGGAATGAAGCTCTTGCAGCCATACCTTCCCCAGGAGGGCGTTACCACCGGATCACCGTACTCTCAGGGAGGAAGTTTATACGGATTGGGTTTAATCTATGCTAACCACGGCACTGATGTTCTCGACTTCCTCCGCAATCAGTTCAACGCTACACAGGATGAGATTGTTCAGCACGGAGGAGCTCTCGGTCTCGGTGTTGCAGCAATGGCCACTGGAAGATCTGATTTGTACGAGGAGTTGAAAGCTGTTCTCTGGAGCGACTCAGCTGTTGCCGGAGAGGCTGTTGGTTTGGGAATGGGACTTATCATGTTGGGTACTGGAAACCAGACCGCTCTGGAGGATATGACCTCTTACGCTCGTGAGACTCAGCACGAGAAGATCATCCGCGGTCTTGCCATTGGTATGGCCTTGATCATGTTCGGAAAGCAGGAAGCTGCCGACGAGCTCATCAAGACCCTTCTTGACGACCAGGATCCCATCCTCCGTTACGGTGGTATTATGACTATCGCTATGGCATACTGTGGAACTGGTAGCAACAAGGCTATCCGTAAGCTTCTGCACGTCGCTGTTAGCGATGTCAACGACGATGTTCGCCGTGTTGCCGTCATGTCCTTGGGTTTCATTCTCTTCCGCAAGCCAAGCGCTGTACCTCGTATGGTCGAACTTTTGTCCGAGTCTTACAACCCCCACGTTCGTTATGGAGCCGCCATGGCTCTCGGTATCGCATGTGCCGGAACTGGACTTGATGAGGCAATTGACCTCTTGGAGCCCATGATGAAGGACCCTGCAGACTTTGTCCGCCAGGGTGCTCTCATCTCCATGGCCATGATCCTCATCCAGCAGAACGAGCAGATGAAGCCCAAGGTTGCGCAGATCCGCAAAGCCATCGAGAGCACCATGGGAGACAAGCACGAGGACGCCATGGCCAAGTTTGGTGCCGCCCTTGCTCTCGGAATCATTGACGCTGGTGGACGTAACGTTACCATTGATCTTCAGACCCCCACTGGTAGCTTGAACGTTCCTGCCATCGTTGGTATGGCTGTCTTCACTCAGTACTGGTACTGGTTCCCTCTTACTCACTTCCTTACTCTCGCCTTCACCCCCACTGGACTCATCGGTCTTGACGAGAATCTCAACATTCCCGACTTCAAGTTCTGGTCCAACACTAGACCGTCCCTCTTCGACTACCCTCCCAAGGTTGAGGAGGTTACCGAGAAGAAGGTTGAGGAGTTTGCAACTGCTGTCTTGTCTACCACCATTAAGGCACAACAGCGTGCTAAGCGTGCCGAGAAGGAGAAGGCTACCAAGGAGGCTGAGAAGAGCGGCGACTTGATGGACATTGAGCCCACCACCCCCGCTACACCTGCGCCAGCGGCAACAGAAAAGATGGATGTTGACGAGGAGAAGGATGACAAGAAGGAGGGTGAGGAGGAAAAGAAGGAAGGAGAGGCTGACAAGAAGAAGCGTGTGGAGAAGGAGAAGGTTGGTTATGAGGTCAGCAACATGTCCAGAGTCCTACCGGATCAGTTGAAGTACATCAGCTTCTTGGAGGACGGAAGATATGAGCCCGTGAAGAAGGTATGTTTTGGCTCTTAATTTTTGTGATGGCTCTCATGCTAACTATCTAAACAGCCAAGCAGTGGAATCTTGCTCTTGCTTGACCGTAAGCCCGAGGAGGAGGTCAAGCTTTTGGAGATCAAGAGCCGCAAGCCCGCGACTACAACAGCAGCTGCACCGGTCGCTGGTGCTGCCCCTGTAGCAGCTGCTGCAGCAGCGGAGGTTGGCGGTGCTGAGGCAGCCGTTGGCGTACTGACTCTAGAAGACGATGATGGAACTGATGACGCACCATTGCCAGATCCTTTTGAGTACGTTACTGATAGCGAAGATTAGATGGGGTGAACTGGTGTAATTAATAGTTATGTCTTGCGTTTTATGCTGCGTTGTTTTCTTTTTTTTTTGTTATCGGAATTTTACTACTCATGGGATGGGGTTTCAAAGGAAGGGATTTTGTTCATGGTTCCGGTAATGAGTGATGCAGATTGAAGGAAAAGTTCTAATGTCGTCTTGTGAGTGATACAAAGTGGGCCAATTTTATAGACTAGGAAACAGAATTTTATCTACGTCACAAAGCGAGCCATAGGCAAGCCGACGGAACCGAAGACCGAAGTGCCGGATCTCCCCGAACGTTTCCCTCCGTGTGTGACAAGAAGCGGCCCACATTTTTTCACATCCTCTCACTCGCAACATATTACCGCCTTGTTCTGGAACAAGCCGCAAGATCTTACCCAGGCCTTGCAAAGTTACGTGACTGGCCAGGTTCCAAGTAAAATTTACGCCGCTTACCTGAAGGTTGAACACCCAACAGAACGGTTCCTGATCGCTATTTTCGTCCCAATTCAAAACCTTGATCCAGTTGCCGATCACCGACGTCATACCCGCCAGACGACCTGCTACCCGATAGGTTTTCCATACCCTAATACACCCATAAAACCCACCCCTTTCCCTCGCAATAAATCAATCAATCAATCAACAATACGACTACAAGCACCTCAATTAACAAATCAATTCACCGAACAAAAACCACAATTATCAATATGCTATCCCTCCGTACTTTCCTTCCAGCAACCCGCTTCGTCCGCACCTACCCGCAATCAACCTCCCCCTCCAGAGCCTCCAAAACTTCCGGTGTTCAATCCAGCCCAAAGGATCATACTGTCAATAAAGACCATGAGCTTGATGTACAGAGCCATAGCTCTAAGCAGGCGATGAGGGAGCGTGCAAATGCGGGTGGTAGAGCACCAGGAGAGAAGAAGGCGGATCCCAAGAAGGATCATCCTAATGCTCCAGAGCCGGTTATTGGTATGCAGGAAGAGACTGGTCATAGAGGTATGTAGAGATTTCTTTTTGAAGTTGGGGGAGGGAATTTGGGCTAAATATTTCTTTTTTCTACTTTCATAGTTGGGGGTTATTAGATAAAGAGAGAGAGAGAAGAGAAGAGAAAACTAATTGGGGGTAGTTTCAGGAAATTAAAGTCGAAAGATGAGTGTATGATATCAAGAAGGGATAATGGATTTAATGATATTTTGGAGGGATATGAATATAAGGAACGATATATCTGGAGATTGCATAGGGGGGGTTCATGAAGGGTGTATATATTTTGAATAAATCATCTATGATACAAAAAAAAACAGAGAACTATTTTCCAACTTTGAAAGACAAAATCTATTGTGGAAGAAAAAAGAAATGGTTAGTGAGGGAAATTGCATTAGGAATCGTAAATGGAAATGGGGTACAGACATCGTTTTTACCAACTTCTACCAACTCGTCTTCTGCCACTCGTACTCCACCGATTCCTTCGATGTAGGCAATGGTTACGTCTCCCATGATCTTTTTTGCGGCGTCGCGGACGGTTGAACCCCTGGTGTTGTTAGTTTCCGAGGTAATATTATCATAGTGTGGGTGCTCCTTGGCTCTAGCCTAGGGTGCACCCCATGCTTCTGGTTCGGATGCAGGTTTGGGTCAGTCACCCATGATGCTGGAACAAACTTACTTTCCAACCAACACACAGTCCCTGAAAACAGCAGTATTTCCAGCCGAACCGCTTCCAAAACTGTGAATATTCCGTACGGGGAATACCGGCACTAATCCCAGCAACTTTGCAGCTCTCGATAATACCTCCACAACTCCCGTGGAACCGAATCTGTATAGCACCATGTCTTTAAGATTCTCAATCCTCTGCTTAAGCTTGTCATCCATCTCTTTCAAGCCACCTCCTTCGGGGTCACCATCTTCAATCAGATCATCTCTAGTTTCAACGAATTCCGATCCCTCCTCATAACGGATGTATCCCTGCTTGGCAAGTTTCCGTAGGAACACTTCGGACATGGCGGAGGTAAGGACAATGGATTCGGGATCTTGCTTTTTGGCGATTTTGGCAATGTTTTGATCGGCATCGGGGTGGTCGATTTTGTTCAATGCGATGACGGTGGGGAACTTCTCGTCGGTGAAAGCGTTGACTACTCTTTCGATTGTGGCGTTGTCCCAATCTTCGAGAGGCTGCTTGAGGCCGAGTTTGTCAAGGCAGCGTGCTACGACTGCAGAGGTGGATCCGTAACCGGAGAATTGGCCTTGGAGGGTATCGACAGCGTTTGCCTCTATTTTTCTGTCAATTTTGTTCCTCTTATATCCCATGCCAGTATAACTTACTCAAAGCGATATGCCTTCTCCTAATACTTCCCCACTTCTCCATCAAATTCCCCTGGATCCATCTTACGATTTCTCCGCGTAACCACACAATATCCGAACTAGGATCATAACCTCTCGTAGCCTTACCCTCCGCATCTGTAGTACCACTCACATCCACAACATGTACCAACGCATCCGCATGTCTCAAATCATCCAAAAACTTATTTCCGAGTCCTCGCCCCTCATGGGCTCCGGGGACAAGTCCGGCAACGTCCAGAAGCTCGATCGGTACCGAACGCTTACCGGCTTTACAGCCACCGTAGTTGGGCTTGCAGTATTCTTGTTTTCCCACACGGGCGCAGGCGCAATCCTGGGCTTATTAGGGACATGTTAAGGGCGAAATAGAGCTACTGGAACTCACGATTTGGAGATAACCGATAGCACGTTGGGGATCGATAGTAGTGAAACTATTACGAATTAGGTGATGCGACTTGATAGTAGAGCTAGATCTGGTGGGGCTTACGGGAAGTTTCCTGCGCGGAAAGTCAGACTGGAAGCTGGAGGGGAGCAGGATTTACGACGTACCAACCTTGGAGCTCGCGTCGGTCAGCGAGTTAAGAGTTGTAGACTTGCCACTGGAGGGCTTGCCGACAAGGCCGATTAATGGGTCGCGAGGCATCGTGGTGTTGGGGGGCGTTGGTTGTGGTGAGGCGCGGTGTCGCGGGGTGAAATTTTTGGCGCGGTCGCGGGTAAGGGATACGTCATGGTGGGGCTAAACGTGATGGTGGTTAGGGGACTCCTCTATACTGAACGTAATCAGTTGAAATTTCAGAAGTTAAGAAATCTGCATTTAATCAAGCTTATGTTCTCCACTAATACGGTAATGTGTAGCTTACTTAAAATGACCTCACGAAAGCAACACACTTACGACCTTATTATTATAGCATGAATGCTTATGGCAGCAGATTAAAAGTAAAGTCCTGTCGATACTCTCCATTACAACTATCTTGAAGGGGATAAATGGACACTTAGCCCTGGCCTATACAGCACAATGGGAAATGGTGGTTTGACTAGTGTAGAGGCGGTTCATGTCATCGTATTCTGCCCAGGTATTTTGGGAGTGGGCCAACGTTTCGAATTCTTCGACAGAAAGACATGTGAGGAGTGCCAAATACTTGATTGAAAAATATTCTTGGCAAATTTTGGTAAATATCCATTTGCTATGCCGAAACTAATCATCGAGCAATGTCTCATGAGTGTATGTTGTCATGCAGCCTGGAGCTCAGTTTGCCACGCGCGTAAGCAGTTTGTTAGCCATGAAACATCCAATTTCGAAAACAATGACACATAGTTTTTAATCCTTTAGATGCCCCGATTTCTCACTCAATCCGATTGGCAGAATTTCTATCAGTGGGGCTGTCTTGACACCCGGTTGCTGGTATTGGGTGCTGGTGAGCTGGAGTTATATGGCGCCTGCATACTACCATAGGTTAATCAAAAGACCATTCAACATTTTCCTGAGCGAATGAAAATATGGATGATGGTTTACATTAATTAATTATCTATAGATCAACCTTCTTGTGATCAAAAGCAGTACGAGTCACATTGGAGGGTTGCTAGGCATGTGTTAGTATGATATCATTTACTGTCACTCGCTCTGAATATTCCTGATTAGGCATGGTGTAACTATTGAGCCGCTGTCCAACTCACTCCTCCACCAGCAAAACCGGGTAATTATCAACCTTTCTCAAATCCGCCTCTAAATTACCAAGTCGGATTTTTATTCTATCGTATTCAGATCTGCAAATTAGTTCCTCCTTTGACTGAAAGGTGATGAAAAGGCCGGCATTGGGGGTAGGGAGTTATTCTCGGCAACGCCCTGCCACACTACCTCAGCTACGTTTCTGACACTCTAAGGGCCTGTTTGGCGGTAAAAAATACATTGTGGTTCAAAAATTACCCGTAGACAAGGTTAGGTCCCAGTACCACGATACATGAATACCATGTATTTGGCGCTAGGAAAAATCGTTTTGCGGCGCGAGGACAGCTGTAGACAGCGCCTGTTAGGACCGGTGGGTTCTGCCCACAAGCCACTTTCTACAGCCACATTCCATCCAGCGACAACCAACCATCTGGCATTCCGAACGCGTTTACCCTCTGAAGTCACCATCAACTGCTCCTCATCAATGCACGTCGCCTATACACACGCGCATCATCAGGAATTACGGAGCGGGTTTGGCAACATCAAGTCCCAGCTGTCAATGGTTTTGCATGATTTGTAGACGTGGAATTGGCGACCGATGGTTGAAGATGTGTGGAAATAGTTTTCATCACGGCCTCACATTTGGCGATGTCACGGTGGCTGTTACGCGATTTTTTTTTGGGTCGCGTTGCTTCATTTGGTTTAGTGGTGGTGGTGAAAATTTTTACTCGTTGTTGTCCTCTGTGATACTCTGTGGTACATGAAATGTATTTAGGGGTCGGGTAGAATACAAAATCAGGTCGAATACAATGTATTCTTGTCCCTGTCTACGGGCCCGCAAAACGCGCGGAAAATACAAATGTCTATGTATTTCCATGTATTAGCGTGTACTACGGCGTATTCCGTACCACCAAACAGGCCCTAAATTCACTGTTCGGACGTTCCAAGATCAGAAAGCTTGGGCGAAACACTAGATAAGTCTTGATGTGGTTCTAAAGATGAAAGTTTGTCAGACCACACTGCATGCAGAATGTCGAGGGAAAGTACTAGCGTTGTGTTGGTACTGAGAGCCAGTTGGCATGAAATGGTTGGCTGTGTTTGACGGTCGCTACTTCGTCGATCGGTATCGAAACGAAAAAGCTATGTTAACTTTAAATGTGATTATTATGAGACATAGTTTACATTTTCTTATGTAGCAATATTTTCTTCGCCTATTAAAAAGAAATTGACGACCTTCTTTAACCGCACCAAATCCTCATACTCACTCTATACAATCAACATCAACACTCGAGGCGATAAGTCGGCAAAGTCACCACACAATGATATTCCTCATACTCCTGAAAATACTACTCTCCAATCCAGACACCGGAACCGTCGAAGCCACTCCAATCGAGTTCAGTTCCCGTCCGACTTCCGACTCAGCATCCCCCTCATACGTTGAAAAACCCCGTGGCCGCGGTACAATCGATTTACTTCTGACGTCAATCATCACACTTATTCTATGTGTATACACATCCATCCACTTGAATATTGCAGCCGGTAGCCCCATGTTCACCATAAAAATTCCTCGATTTAAATCATCTCTAAAAGGAAAACCACGCAAATATACCCCGGTAAACAATAATCCCAACGCGAACAAACCCTATCGGGTGGAAGTCAAAAGGGCGACTGTTTATAAATTATACTGGGTCATTATTGCGCTTTTCGCACCTGAATTTGTACTTTTTGCCGCACTGAGTCAATGGAAAGAAGCCCGTGCACTTCAGGAAATACTGCGGGAAATTGGGGTGAAGAAAAACGAGGCGATAGAATTAGAAGAGGAAAGAAGATGGTTGGAGTTGTTGAAGCCTACACTACCAACTGCGGCCGAGAGAACGGATTGGTCCAGCATTTCAATGACATCAGCATTCTTTGTCATAATGGGAGGATATGCCTATCGCCGTGGATACGACTTCAAAATCCCTGAATCGGATCTCAAATTTCCATACGTAACGCTCACAGCACGAGGGTTTCTAGAATTAGCCCGGAAAGGTGTTATACACCCTGGAATCCTCGATGACAAGGCCATTACGGACCGCAGTAAAGCCGACTGGTTGGCAAAGCTTCTTGTTTGTGTACAAGCACTCTGGATGGTTTTCAATGTCATCGGGCGGAAAGCAAGTGGCCTACCGAGCACGCTGATTGAGTTGAATGTGATTGTGCATGTAATGGTCATGGTGATTGTTTACGGCCTGTGGTGGGATAAACCGTTCGAAGTTAACAATCCAATTATTCTCAATCCTTCGCCAGAATACATCGGCAAACACACCAAAATGCTTTCAATACTAATGGACCATACTCGAGACAGGAAAAGCCCGGTAATTAAACTTTGCCAAGAAATACTGACTCTCCACAAGGACGACCTCCCATTGAGGACGATTTCGTGGCCCAGCGGAAGGCAATACCTCGATGACAATATATACACCCGCCGATCGATGTTCAAATACAAGCATCCACTACTATCTTGGATTCGTCGACGATTGTCCCGCGATAGGGGAAACTATCAGAATCACCCAGTTTCAATAATTACCGCCGAAGAGCACCATCAGAGGTACTCGGATATATCATTCCCGGAAGGGCTAAACTGGAATTATTTTGTAGCCACAGAAATGGATTTTAAGTCGGATAAAGAGACAGGGACGCAGACAATAGGAGCTGCGGATTTAAATATTAATGTGAATGGGGAGAATTGTTTAAAAGGATTGCTACTTCACCCAGGCGAAGTTTTGATCTTAACGACAAAAAACACAAATGAGCACAGATATGTAGCCGCTACTCGTTACCGACGTCCATTATTACTCACCGAGCATCAACTGCACATGGCAGAAAGATTCTTGCTGGAATTCCATGCATACCCATCAAACACCGACAATTCTCGTACCAGAGAAAACGCGGACGATTCTTGGGCCACATTAGAAACACGTAATCTCTCTCCAGAGGGTAGCATATCAGCTTGGTCAAACAACCTTGACCTGAATTTTTCGGTTCACAATTCAACCCTCCTTTCTGGGGGGTCAATTCTCAGCCTTATATATGCCGGATGTCATGCAACAGCATGGAATTCGCACTTTCCGTCGTTTACCGAAAGATACCTTTGGAGAGGCGCTTGCATTGTCATCGCTGCCGCAGGGCCGACTGTTATAATTTCATCTTTCATGTTACTAATTGCGATAGCATTGATAAATAGTGGCTCCAACCTTGTTGCCAGGATTATTTCCGTTATTATTCTGATCTGCTGCGTGGCGGTGTTATTTGTTGTCTCATTTGCTGTCCTGCTACTTTACCCTTTGGCAAGAATTTTCATCATTGTGGAGTCCTTCATTTCCATCCGAAGTCTTCCAGCTGGCGCCTACGAAAGCGTCAACTGGATCGACTTAATACCTCATGTGTAAAATCACCCCACACCTTGGCATTTCCTTGCATTTCGCATTCACCAATTTTTGGGGGCTTTGATATTATGTTCCCATACGGTGTCGTACGGCTTCAAATGGCACTCAACAAACATTTGACAGCGCTAGATGGAGGAAATTGGAATTCGACAGTCCGACACTTGTGATGCTGGATTTCGGATCAACTACCAAAGCGGATTGCCAAGGGGTTACTAGTGGATCGACTCGGAAATGTTTTTGGGTGTTTTAGGTCTTCTGAAATTTGCGGGTAGGGTCGGCTTCTTGTGGACGGTGGATAGTTCCTGGATGTCAAAGAAAGGATGGTGGATATAAGTTGGTGTTAAGTTGGGAGAGAGACAGGGTGTTTGAGATGCTAGAAAAGAAGGGCAGATGTGACAGTTGGATGTGGGAAGGTTTTTTGTTTTGGCATTTTAGTTTTATGGCTGGTATTGATGGCTTGGGACGTGTATAAGGACATAAACGTGGAAGAATGGGTTTTTTCTGTGCCTGGTGGGTTTGGTATTGGAGTTTAGATGCAGGTTGATGAAATGTCTGCTGGAGGAGCTTTGGAGCCAGGTATAGTGGTTTATGCAAGAATATGCACATGTGATTGGGAGCATTGTTTGAATTCGCATTAGTTTCATACATGAAAATGGGGGGTGGGAATGTGGTATGGAGGGGCTTGTGGGTGTGTGTATTATGTTGTGATTGACGAATGAACTTTGGTTTCTTGTACAATTTTGTTCGAGACGTGCTTTCCCGATGATAAGACTACATAGAGGCTGTTGATGGCTATGTTGGGTAATTCTTATCTTGTGTTAGTGATATTGTCAAAAGCGCCTAGCGTTTAGGTGTCTTGGCCGTAGAGGTGGAGCTTCTTTCCTAGGTATATCTTCTGCCGTAGCCACACGTTAGGGTTAGACATCTACCGTTCTCAATCAATGCACTTCTCCACCTCCACTTTTCTCCCGTTTGTTCGTTTCACAGATATAACATCCGAAAATTACTGAAAATTTAATCTAAGTGTCATCAGTGATCAGCGGGATTGCAAATCAAAATATCCGCCAATGACTTCATTTATATATGAGGTATCACTCGCTGAATTATAGCTTATCGGGATTCGTCTTCGAGGGAGGCTTACCCGATACTCAGGAGAAGTGGTCATAGTTATCTGTTATATGCCTTCTCAGGCATAAACAGCGTTGAAAAGGATTTGGGAAAACCAAGGTTCAGGAAATCAGGGGGCATCGCCGGGTGCCAGTTGGCTTATATCACTAGGGCAGGTGTTGATTCTATCCATCTTGCATAGGTCTCCAAAAACCACATCGATTCCCCAGAATCTCTTCTTTTGCTCCTATCTGCATTTTATAATCATGAACTAACAATTTCACTATAGCTATTCACATCTTTATCATGAGCACCAAATTTATCTCGTGATTCCCGAGTCCCAATAGGCTTTATCATATGCATGGAAAAAGTAGGGCAATACCCTACATCGTCCCTTCACTATGTTACCCTCCTTTAGTCCCATTACCAACCTCCACTTCTTAGTATGAAAAGTTTGTAACAGCTCGCTGTAGATACCACCATATCTGATATATCTGCATGCATGCATCCAAACAAAACAAAAGAAAATAATAACTATGTTGACGTATGTTGAAGATGATGTGGTTGCATCTTTCAATGCATAACCAGGATGGCTGTTGCATATACAAACTACCCACTGAAATAGCAGCATGTAATTTCTCCGGTAGCATGTATCATATGATATGTTGAAAAAACGCCTAAGTAAGTTATTCTTCTGTGCTGAAGTTTTATCCTCGTCTTTTTATTGATTTATTTATTTTCCCTTCTTGGTTCAAACCTTCCTCCCTTACCTTCCCTTTCCTGGAATAAGAACATACAGTGTCATCGCGATATATACTGTTATCATCAATCGAATGACTCGGGTACATACACATAGTTCTATACATAAAATAGCCCCTAGCCTCAAGTCTCCAGGGCCCAGAATCCAAGTTAAGCTACGTAAGTCACACCTAACCCCAATAAACGACAACAACACACTCACATCAGAGTTTACTCCATGGAAATGAGTACATAAAGTAGGATTGCGGTATGTTTGTTGTCATCGATTGAAGCGATCGGGTGCCTACCTCATATGTAGAAGTGGGACCAGGTTGAGCTATGTAAGTCAGACCTAACCCTAATAGAAGTCGAAAAGATGCAAATTTCCATATCTTACATGCTTATTTTTTTTTACTTAGATAGGGTAGGGCTTGATCATAGGGCTTGCTCCAATCTTATGCTTGCATCCTCCATCGAATATAGAACCCAACAAAAATACGTTGTATACCTCTCGGCTATGTATTGCACCATAATATTTTAGTAGTCGGAGACCGGAAGATCCCGGACGCATATTGTTGTAATCATATTACCCGGATCCTTCCATCGCATCGGGGCTGGAACCTGGGATCTATATGTAGGATTGTACACAAGCCAATCAACTAGCCTCGTGGGTATGATACGTATTCTTATAGGAGCTCATGAGAGGGTCTGTGATTCTATGATCCTGTGATTCTATGATTAGATTTTCCAATCGCATGTGCACTTAGGCCAGGTGTCATGTTATTTTTTTTGTGGGATACAGATACAGATACGGGATTTGAAGTCAATGCGTATATATCTGCAATAAAGCACTTCCTCAAGACTACTCAAAGCCACCACATAACAAGTATGCGTAAAAATAACAGTAAACAATATAAATTCTAACCGCAGTATATCTGCGATGGGTATAAAATGATGATAGAAAAACGTGCTGTGAAAGAAAAGCCAATAAAAATGCATCAAAATCCTGTCCTAACAAATATGTAATGTAAACGTAAAATCCCATCAAATAACAAACACCACAACAACCATAACCCATCAAATACCAGTACCAAAAATGCCACATAGTCAACCTCCATCTCCATCTTCATCTCATATGCTTACAAGATCTTGTTCGTCTCCGCCTCTACCTATATCTTAAGGTAAAAAATAAAACAGAATTAAACTCCAAATCAACTCCTGCAAATAAAATCGAAAAAAAAAAAAATCAGAATCCCGAAAAAATGCTATGCTGTCATGGGGCTATTCCCATTCCCATCCCAACTCCAATTCGCTGTATTATCTCAACTCAACCCAATCCACATCATCCTCCAATACCTTCTGTGTAGGCTTCGCCACTGCGGTACTGCTGCTGCCCGGGACCGCGGATCCGGAAGCACTTGCAGATGGGCTCACAGTTGCCGGAGGCCATTCCGGGTCTAAACATCCCCCAAACCACCCATAATGCCTACAGGACTCAGTTTCCGTGGGTGCTACGGTATCAGTTCCAGACACGCGGGTATCAGTAATGGTAATGGAAGTATGATGCTTCGTCTTTGTGGTGGTAGGGTATGGTGATGGGTCAAGGCAGTTTCCGAACCAGCCGACGTGAGTGCAGGTTGTTGTTGCATTACCCGAACTGGTGGGTGAGGCCGAGCCAGTAGGATGAAGTTTGGAGGTGCTGGTGACGCTGCCTGTGCTGGAGATGTCGGTTGTTGTACTGCCGTCCCTGCATCCCCACCAACCAGGAGTGGCACAGGTTGTAGTGGCTGTCAGAGTCCCGGTGGCGGTCGGGGAGACCGGGGCGCCGGTGGTGGTAGTGGAGGTATCATTACCCTCGGTGAACTTCCAGTTGAAACAGTCGGTACAACCGGGGTCGTAGGTGCACTTTGGAACAGTATCGTAAGCCTCAATAACATCCCTGATGACGCCCTGGATACGATGGTATCCAAGTCCCATTCTCCAGCCTTTATCGCCGACCACGTCGTAGGTACATTCCTGACCTGAGTGACATCGGGATTCCATTGCATAGCCTCCAAGTGCACAGATTGATGTAGGGCCGTTACAAGCTCCCATGTAGATCGGGTCGGCGGTGTGGCCGAAGTGGTATATACCGCTGGCATCATTCTGGCGAGCCATTCCGGGGGGAAGGGGTAAGCCTAGGCGGCCGGCTGCAAGCGCCTCTCCTGGTGCCTCGAAGGCAACTACTGGGAGTCCGTAAGTTTGACCGATGAGGGAGGAAACAGCACCACCGAGGGAGTGTCCGACTACCCATACTTGCGCACCTGGATACAGCTGTGTAACGTTGTAATACAGCTGTAACGAGGCACGGTAGTAACGGTTTTCGGAAGTTAATTCTTTCTTGAGACAGACGTTGTTGCATGTGTATGCAGTTCCTGAGAAGCAATCACAAACGGTGGACCAGAAGTAGGAAACCCTAGCACAGCAACAGGAGAAAAGAAGATTATCGTTGATCTTATCGTTAGTAGTGGTGTCCGCACCATCGAAGACTGCTGCGGAGGTTCCTTTAAGGCCGATGATTACAGTGGTGTTGTCTTGGTTACTAAAGATGTGCCCCCGGAGCCCGTCGGCTTGCCACCCAAAATCATTGGTGAGGTTGTATGGAGTTCCAACTTCAAGCCAGTCGCCAGTGTGTTCGATTTCTGTATAGGCGTCGGCGGAAATACGGGCGAGACTTAGAACGGTTTCTTTGTCGGTGATGTCGGGCTGAACAACTTGATCTACTCCCCAGGCATCGGCGGTTGCGGAGGTGGAAAACCCACGGCGGTGATCCAGAAGGAAGCCTTCGACAGTTGCGCGGGTGCGGTCAAGCATGCGTTTAATGGGCTTCACCTGGGAGCGGAGGCCATAGATTGGGCGAGCTCGGGGGGTAGGGTCTTCTTCGGTGGCGACTAATGAGTTTGGGTGGATATCCTTTCGTCGGAGGAGCTCTGGGAATCTATTAAGAAGCTGAGTTTAGTGTATGAATTTATGGTAATTAAAAATTTGAAGGGCCTACTCATGAGTTCCGTGAATCATGATATGGCGAAGACTCTATGGAGCTGTCAGCATATTGTGCGAAGCTATCCAGAGAGCTATCTAGAGCTATCTGGAGCGATAAGAACTCACAAAATCATGTTCATTATCCCCGCCTGAACTACCGCCGCCAATTATAACCGGTCCAGGAGACAAAACATTTCCCGGAACATTGTTGTTGCCCACGCGTATGCGATCTGCCGCGACAAGAGCTAAAGGCGAAAGGACCAAGAAAGAGAGTAGCAGCTTCGCCGAGATCTTTGCGGTAGATGGACAGAGAGAATATTGTGAAGAATTTCGGGGCGCCATGAGAGCTTCTGGCTGGCTATGTTGGGTATCGTGAAGCTCTCTCGTGGTGTGTGTGTTAAGGTCGGTTGGTAGCTGTGTTGGTGCTGTAGATGGGGGTTGGTCGCAGGTTGCGACGACCGACTCACCAAGCTATAGCAATCACGTGGAGTGCCAGCCCTGGATTCTGTACATTTCCGGATAAGAAAACGTTGAGCCAAGCCTTTGAAGCCAAGCCTGGTATGTGGGGCGAGCGGCGAGCCTGTGTCTTACCGCCACCAACCGAAACCGGAATGGCTCGGTCCGCGAAACGGAAGCGGCGGCAGGAGATAAACCGGCGGCGGAGATCATTAGTATGACAGCCTTCTAGACGCTGAATGGAAGCTGCTGTGTCTGCGCCATGTTACGCATCACAAAATTGTATCAGAATTCCGAATCTTTAAACACGCGTAGCTCCAGGTATTTGTAAAAACCCTTTTAAAGTGGGCGATTGTGAAGTTTGTTTTGAATTTCCACTGTTTTTCTACGGGGAGCATGATAACATCTCATCATCATTCTCTTCTGCCCCAGTCGAGGTGGTTTGTGAGCTATAGATGATATTACTGAAGGGAAGTGACGAAATACTGTGGCAGATTTGTGATTTTTAGGGCTGAGTGAAGTGTATAAGATTTGGTAGTCGAATTGTCGATATACCCTTTAACTTACTATATGCCTTCTATTTTATCTGAAGACCGAGTAGCTAGTTCGGCATAGAAAAAATTTCATACACATCCTCCTACCTTGAAAATTTTAGCCTCTGAGAAAGAGACATTATGTATCAACTATTTACTCATAAAAAGACAGCAATGCCAACCGGGGAATCGTGACCGCACACCAAAAGAGAATACAGGAGATACATTATGTGCGATATTGCAGGTATTAACCCCGATATTCCGACTAAATACAGCACGTCATAACCTTAAGATTGGGAAGGTTTACAAATCAATCATATCCGACTAAATACACAAGATTACTACGAAACCGGATTCTAATACAACGAAACTTCGTCAAAACAACACCCAAGTTCAAGCTTCGGCCACACGCATTTAGAAGTAACTGGGCCATCATATCAAAGTTGCTTACTAATTACGGGCTTGCTTTATGATATAATCTGTGCAATGTACCAAAGATATCTGTCGATTCAAATGATTCATGATCATCCTTCAAAGCATACCCAAATGTCTATCCCAAGCACGTATGTGGGTATAGATACCGCGGCATATGCAAGTCCGATAGTTACAACTTACTGGTTTGTCGCCGAAAATGTCTTAAAAATTAATGAGAAAATGAGAAGTTTGAATAGCTACATGTATGTATATTAACTCTGCGAACGTCAGGCCATAAGGACTGAAGAAACACCCGACCGATTACACGGAACAAGTAGTTTTTAGGATGCTTTCTACAGCACTGCGGTAGCTATTAGTTTGAGTTGATACTGTGAGAGTGGGCGACAATAGCGAGAGAAAATATTGAAGAGAAGGCGGGGGCATGGGAAGACAATAAAAAAGGCGGAATTGGAAGCCTAGCATACCCAGTATGACTTCGAAAATATTTTGCATATTTACTCATACGTCTTGTCTAGGATCCGGGTGTGCTCGATATGACTTACATCCTCCCGACTTCTTTTAATACCTGAAGCATGTCATCAGCAGAGGTTTTGTAGTTCAAATCCTCATGTACGCATAGTTGGAGCAGTATCCGCAGATTCTGCACATATTTCAACACACGTGAAGTTTATTTAAAAATTGTTGACATGCTTACCCCCAATGCCATTCCAGAGGAGGCATGATTTGCTACTTCGCAACAGATTGAAATAGTAAACGGCGGTGGATCTTCTTGTATATTTCCTGTGAAATATATGGCAGAAAAGAAACACCTGGAGTTTATCGCAATCTGCTATGTCACTCTCGAAGAAACGAATTTCTGTATAGACATAGTTCTGTACCAATCCGATTCATACCGACAAATATATACCCCTCCCCGGAACATTAACCCCCAGTACGGTTTGGAGTAGTTCATCATTATCATGGTCTAGGGGAAGAGTTTAAGATAAGTCGATGGGACAATAGTTTATCGGACCAACAGGGGATAAACTTTACAACTCTAGAAGAGTATCGGGATGACTTCATTGAAATAGGAATTATGAATCGCGGAAATTTCTGTATTTGACGGTATCGAAACTTTTTTTGAGAAAAAAAGAAGCGGGGGTCTCATAAAAATATTTAGATTTTTCTTGGCGAGGAGATAATCAATTAACTTTAGAGAATGGAGTACCTAGTTTGTGGTAACAGATGGGTTTTGTAAAGGGTTGGTTCTTTCTTATGTGTTTTGGGAGTCCTGTTAAGCGAATACTGGCTTGGCACACATATGCGATGATCAACCGCACGGAGTCTGTTCCGCTAGAGTTGGGTGGCTAGCGTGTTACAGTAACGTAACAGCATCGTGGCCAACTTTACAGTACATACTCGGGATTTCCAAGCCGCTAAACTTATAAGCCACAAGGGCGCCAAGACATAAATATTAGAGGATTTTCGGTTAGTAGCACGCTTACACGGGGGAAAAACCCCAATCCTCGGGGCGCGTCACTTGGTCAAAGTGGCGCTAGCCAATGCTTTTCATGTAAAGTTACATGCTAGGCTTTCTATGTTATGTACGAGGTTCTGGACAAAAGCGACCGTCACTTTTCTGTGCTAAGCGCCGGGCGGGGTGACGATGACTTTTGTCCAGAACCTCGTACATAGTCCAGATCGAGTGATAGCGATAAAATGAGACTAGTACGTTTTCTGTAACCTTGCTTTAGGTATTCAAGATCATGAGTTATCACTCGACGCTTAATAATCAAAATCTAAATTTGTGCATGCCAACACTTTGCAGAGACGTTAACTCCTCTCAGTGGCCGACACCAAATGAGGATAATGCACACCGAAATCTAAGTTCTCGCTTCTAACGTCGTCCGTGAGTTGCTGTCATACAGACGTGTATTATTAGTCGATTCCATATATCTTCCAGATACCAAACAACCAGACTTCGTCGCCCAATTGGTGCGTTTTGAAAAATTTTACCAATACACGTCATCTGTAGGCTGAGAGTATTTCTCATCAGGAATATGTGTTCGCAGTTTATGGCTCTGGGTTCGGAAAATTCCGGTACATTGCGCAGAGAAATACCATGAGCGATGAGGTTGTGGGATCTAGAATCGGGTGCAGAAATTTCTGTCTGTACAATAATGATAGGACCACGGAGTATGTGCCGCAATCAGGCATGATGGCTGTGCAAAACTGTAAAATAGCGTGCAGCGACACGTTGGGGTGTTTGCAAGGCTTGTGAGCATCATATTCCTTGTTTTATATACAGAAGTAAATACAGAGTTCATGTGCTTCTAGGCTGCATTCCAACAGCTGATGTTGTGTATGAGATTCTGTATCGGTCGCAGAAGTTGGCGCGTAATATATCCGTGATTGGGGTATTATTTATCCATGCACTATTCGACGGTTGCGGTTCCGCTTGTGGGTGCATGATCACCGAAATATCTAACGGATCACCCCTATACTTCTCAGACCGTTGATATTTGGCGCCTGAAACCCTCAAATATAACACTGCCACAAATCCCGGTCATTTCCATAGGTCAAGAAGTTTTAAGGCATTGTGAGGACTCTGCGCATGTCTGTACGTGCTTTTCCTCCTGATATATGAACAAGAAACTGTTATTGACTACCTCCTAGATTTCTAAACTCTACACATTATGTTCAGAACGACAGAGATAAATGGGATCTCACTCGATGCTACAGGACTTGTAGCACTCGCCGATTTGGCGACAATCGCCCAAAGAACAGCTATCGTCGGCTCGGCTTCGATGTTGGATGCCTTGGTCTTGGCCCCTGGAATACATCGGCACCAAACGGCATCAGAGATTAACGGAGGAGAGCAACCAGCGACAGCAGCTTTGACGACCGGGTATGTTTTTCGTGTTGAAAACCAAGCGACGGTTCACTACTTACGAAGCATCGGAATAACTGGGCATCTCGTGACCGTCAAGGTGGAGAAAGAAACGAAAGTAAAATTCAGTGAAATAAAACCTGGAAAGGCCAGAGAGTTTTTCGTCAGCCGATACTGTTTCAAAGGTGGTCTTCTAACATCATTGTTGTACATGATCTGTCCTGTCTTAACAATTCTTGCGTTTTTTTTTCTTTTGTATATCAGGGATTCATGGGGAATTGGGTCTCTTATGGCATTAATTGCGGCGCGGTTGTCGAATGTTATCGTTATACGGCAAAGAAGTAAGGCTGGATGGAAAGGTGTTATTTCAATCCATGGCATTATGTTGATTCTAACAGGTTCTAGGAAAATCGGAACCTGGTGTTTACGGACATCTTTTGGTTTTAATCAGCCAGGACCGTTGGATACGGATCAACGGCTTGGTAGATGATTTGAAACAGGTGACATCGGGACAATGGCTCAAAGACACATCATCAGGACAAAGCTTTATAGCAGCGGTTGCAACGCTGATCGTCTACGTTACTGCGGCCTTCTCTGGAAACGCAACAAGATTTGGTAGTGTTACTATTCTGTGTTTGTTGCTTTTCTCAGCTTCACTTCTAGGCCTCAGCAATAAAGTTCGGCGGACTTTTCACATGCATGGATGTGTCCTGAAGGTGGATGGAGAACCAAAAAGGTATGAGCGACGGCTGGATCTTGCGCAAGAACTCATAAAGGAATTTAAAAGAAGCGATTGGGCAGTTGGGTTGGGAATGATTAGGCCCGATGACGTTGACGGGGACGGATATGGGCCTAAAAATAAGCCGGAAGACAAAGACAAGGCTGTGAAGGAGAAAGGTAGAAAAATCGTACTTTGAAAATGCGGTATGGAATTATTTGGAATGATTGGGACGGTTAGTTGAGTCATTTAGGATTATGATTGCTGGCAAAAAAATGGAGGATATAAATTTATTACAATTTATTTAATATTTAGTACTGTTGCGCTTTGGGATTATCAAAGTTTACATTATAACTCAAAAGGTTCAGGACAGCATGCCTTAATTCTGCCCTACTACTCACGGTATTGTATAATTACCCTGATGAACAGGGCTATCAAAATACTGCCTATCATGAATCAATGTTCGTTGGTTTTCACTCGGAGGTCGTCTTCAGTTATACGGCACACATGATATAACCTTTATATACAGAAATAGAAAACCCACAACGCAGGAAAAGTGCAGAGAAAGATGGAGTGTAGCCCTTTGATAGTAAATATTAATTATAATCGTGAAAAAGATTTTGAGCCATTCATGGAAAGCAGCTGTCTTGGCGTTTTCATTTGCATGGGAGCAGGGTCGGGTGCAGTAGTACTGGATTTACCCTTGCACACGAGTAGGATTAGGGCTCGGCATTATTAACCCCGAGTGATGTAGGCATGCGTTGGCGTGCGCACAAAATTGTGCTGCTAGGAGAGGAGATGGGGATGTGCTATCTGGTTTTGCCTGATATGTAGAGCATTATTATCTCGTATAAGTACTCACTTGATTTGTGTGTGATCCTTTATATGGTGCCCATATGCGAGGAAAAACAACAAGGCAGTGGCGATAAAAGCAGCTGAGGATATGTAGTTATGGCGATCCGAGCACATAAGACGGCATAGAATTTCTATGATGTGTTTAGCATGAGAAGAAGAAGAAAAATACTCTGAAACAAAAGTACAGCACGATAAACAAAAGCGGTGAGAGTGCCTGAAGTTTATTTGTTTGATTTCTCATACATTTGCACCAGCTGAACATGCATCTACACATGACAGCATGTGCTTTTCGATAAATTCTGCGCCATCGCCTGGCCGCCGACTTTCAAAATCATCACGTACGTATCACAGGATCTGCAAACTTCATTAACATAACTATCAATGCAAAGGGTGCTTAGCCCCAACCAGTTCTTACCACTTGTTCCCGGCGTTTACTGTGCATGAGTTTCGCCTGACGTATTCATCTTTATCACAGGTATTGGGTGCGCACGTTAAGTCCGGAAATAGACAAAAGGAATTATACAGGCAAATATCAATCGAAATGCGGCTGGTGTGCATGATAACCGTGTCAGGAGATTGGTGAATATCCATTGCGCGGAGCTGTCAACCAGCCTCACATTCAATTACCTTCTTCGCGAATTTCGAAAGATAAATGCATCTGTAAGATCTCAAGCCTATAAATCAGCTCCTCATTTGCTTGTGTTTTGGAAGACTTCTTAATTCTCTATCATAACACATACTACGATCTTTTAACATACGCCATTACTCTGCATCGGTCAATATAATTAACGCCATTTACGACTCTCGCATCTATAATCTGACCCTCTTTGAGTAAACATTTTTTCAAATTCTCAACTGTCATGTCGGCCACACTCCATCAAAAACCTGAACACCGCAGCAAAGTCACATCTTGGGGGGGATCTCTAGGGGCCTTTAAATTTATTTGGAGACTCAAGGCTCTTTTTCGGTCGAAGAAGTCCGAGGAAGCAAAGAATGCTTCTTCTCAGATCGATAATTCTGGATCCGACTCCGATCGTGACGGCGAGAAGGTGGTTCACTGTACAAATTGTGAGTTTGTTCAGAAACAACAGAGCCCAGTCCACATCCCGGTGCACCGAACGAATCATAGGCTCGGAAACGATGGATCTCCACGCCGATCGATTAATCAGGCTACACAATCAAATGTTTCATTAACCCATCAATCTAATGACCCCTATCCACCGCTGATGAACGAGGCTATAAGATCAAATACTTCATTGGACCAGCGGCGGAATAATGTGAAATCAAATGCCAGGAGTGACTATGAGGAATTACTCAATTATGGAAACGGAGAATACCAGACAACAGGTCATCGTCAGACTACGGCCCAGGCTAATAACAGACAGCAGTCACAGTCTGGTCGGGAATCCACGAATGAACGCGAGAGCTCTAATGGAGACGTCAATACCGAGGTTAACTCGTCCAGAAGTATTACCGATTGCGACTTGGACCGTAACAGTAGTACCTCGACGCGTGTTAGTCGCAGAGAATTTTGTGATTGCGAAAAAAGCTCGATTTCTAGTTTTGCAGACAGACGTAATAATACCGGAATCGAAGATATCGAACATCAACGTGGACCTGGGTGCCATGGAGATTATCCAAGCGATTCGCCGACACAACGGAACTCTTTTGACACCTTTTCGAACCGAGAACTAGATGACAATGCCCAATCATACAGCGGACAATCAAGAATTACGCAAAATTATCCAACCGCTTCTATTCAGGATCATGAGCTACAAAAGCGGTTGAGGGTTGAGGCCATGAAGGAGCATGCGGCCCGTTTTAATCGTAATCAACCTATCGGTAAAACCGATGACCGACCAAAGCACCAGACGATATCCGATGTTCCAGAACAACCAGTTCCACTGAATCAACAAGTAAATGGCTCGTTCATGTACCTCAATGATAAAACCCGTACACTCACGTCCAGTCTTAGAAACAACACGGATAAACACCAATCATCACTCGAGCTTGATCGTTCACGACCCACCTTCACGGTCAAAGCAGAGTTAAAAATAAGCGTTATAAATGATGACATCTCACAGTCATCTTTCAATAAGAGTGCTGAAACTGTGGTTAATAATTGGATGTTAGCGACCATCGATTCACGGATTGAGAAACTAGAGGAACGAATGGCAAGGCTTGAGCACGAAAGGCAAGAACAAGAAATTTTCGAAAAATCTATGGCAGACGCCAGGAATGCTTTGTACCATTGGCAGAGGAGTGTCAGCGACAATAAAATCAAAACTGCAGCCTCCGTGGAGAAGTGCTGTCGCAAGTGGAAAAAGACGACCGATAAAAACAAGACAGCTCGAGAAATAGAAAAGCTTGACCTTCAGAAAGAGAGTGCAAAACAGAGGCGTAAAATCGTTTTTGCTAGTAAGTTTGCGAACATCTGGATAGAAAAAACGCCGGCAATCAAGAAACGCAATCAATGGAGAGTGCAGGAGAAAGAAAGGAGAGTTTTGGTCGAGCAATCCTTTGCCGATAAACAAAGTAATCAGAAATCCCTGAGCGATTTACGGGACCAAGAGATGAAGAGAACCTTGCTGGAGAAATCCGTAATGCCCCATTTCCCTACATACCAAAAACAATCCATGACTGATCTCTTTTACTAGCAATACCATCAGAGTACGAATCCAAAGGAGCTCCATCATGGGTATGAGCCTAACTGTGGCGAGCTTATCACACCGGAAGAGGCTTTGATTTCCTGTGGCTGTCTCACGGTGAATCAAATCATGTCCAAACTGAACCAGAAACTCGGTACAGGTTATGATGCGAATGTTTCGCCAGAAATTGAAGAGGCACTCCAGTTTTGCATATCCAAAGACTATGACTTTGGCTTAACATATGCACTACTTCGACATTGTCTGACATCTCATGTTGATACAAAACAAGCGAATATTCGGCGCTTAAAAGATGCTTTGGACGTCTCTACTATTGAACGACGTCGGCGAGAACAAGATGTCGATTTATTGAATCCACACGACAATGGTTATCTTACTATCGCAACACCTTACGAAGTCAAACCACGAAGAGTCTGGGACCTCATCAGCCACCGGATTATTCCTTGGGAATGTGCCAACTTATCGGGAACCAATCTATGGGCTATTTCTCATAGCTGGCTCGATCCCTCTGCAAGGAAAGACATTAAAACTGCTGTAAATGGCTATGAATGGCCGGTTCCGGTTCCGATGGGAGTAACCATTGAGGCTGTTCGAAACGAACTCTTATCTTATGGTGCCGAGTACTGTTGGTTAGATATTCTGTGCCTTCGACAGCATTCTAGCTCCGATTACAACATTCCGGAGGAGAAGATCCGGGCCTTGGAATGGCAAATCGATGTCCCTACTATCGGAAATGTGTACTTCGGCAAGAAAACTAAGGTTTTGCGTTACTATAACGGTCTCGGGAAGCAGTTTGAACCCCGTGGATGGAACAGCCAGTTTCACTGGACAAGACGAGCATGGACGCTGCAAGAATGTAAGAGCGGATCCGTCACAGGCGGTGTGTATGACGGGGACTTCACCAGGATTTCGAAAATGGTCATTCAGGACGGCTGGTATCAAGGATATACAATGCAAGATTTCGAAAATTCCAAAGAGTACGCTGGTATTTCGGATCTTTTGGATATCCGAGCGTCTGCGGATTCCCCACCCAACGGCAAACCTACTTGCAGTCCCAAGAAAATCCCATGTGGACTATTCGGAGTCCTTTCGGAAATGCGGCGGAGATATGCTAAGACCGACGCTGATAAAGTTGCCGGGATTGGTTTCCTAATGTCAGACCGCCTGTTTGTCGGATTCAGAAAAACCGTTGAGTTACCAGTATTCTCGGAAAAAATGGATGCCGAGGAAGCCTGGATGAGATGTGTTCGTCATATGCCATCTTCCATGAGAGATGAACTCCTGTTCCGCTTCCCTATGGCTGGCTCGCGCGAAAACGGTCATTGGTGGTTTCCTTCATGGAGTCAAATTTCCGATATAAATACTCAGCTACCAGAGGATCCGGAAGGACTTTTCTTGTATGATGACGAAGAAGGTCATGGAAAATGGAAAAACAACGAATGTAGCTATAACGGGTATTTCATCGAAGAGGGGAACATCATGTGGGGTGAAATGGCCAACAATGAGCGTCGTGGGAAATTACTAGTCCACGGACACTCTTTCAACGTACTGGCATCCCATCAACACCCGATTCCAGAGGGAGCTTACTCGTTGGTCGGTCGTAGCAACTGTCAAGACTTCGTTATATGCTCTCTGGTCGCTGCTGATCTGGTCAAGCATTTCATCGAGGTCCAGAAAATATCCGTAATCCAACTTCCTGGATGCCACAAGCAATTGTTGGGAAATGCTGGGGTCACTATGAAGTTTTGTACTTTTCTTTGATGTGGGCGGCTATGAGTGTGGTTAGGCTTCAGTAGGGCATATTTCTCAAGTATTTCAGGGATGTAGCAGTGGAGAATGGAGCGAAATTATGTTTGTTACCGGTATTTTCTGTCTTTTACATTTCATGTGTAAAACCGTAAAAACGTTATGTGATTAATAACTACATGTAGTTAAATGAGCGAGACTCTCCGGCTGCGCCAGCTACCTAATAGGCACGGTGTCTCCATCATAAGGCACTTCCTCAGATTCTGTAGACAGTAAATCATCTATCTCGAATCATAATGGGTTCTTGATAAACATTCTCGCCATATTCAATCACCAAGGCCGCATTCTGTTAACCGTGTGGTCACTGAAGCTTTCGAGTGATAGACTGTGCAAACATGTATAATATATACTTGAGCACTATAAGGGTAAGTACGGCGCTCTGATGTATCACCAAGGTTAGAATCACATTAAGGATTGATTGGCGGCAATGATACCCTTTTTATTCCATACAGTAAATAGATTGTATTATCGCTAAACTAGCTCGATCCAACGAAATTCTTCAGCTTCGCAAGATACCCAAGTGGAACCTTGGTTTTATCCATAACCGCCAGCATGACCGCGAGCATTGCAACGATGCCCGCCGCCTTCATCACCCATGCTGGAACTAGCGGCCTCTTCCTCTGATCCTCCAGAGTTTCTCCCTTCTTGAATCCCAACGAGTTCTTGACCACCATCTTCGTTATATTCGATCCTTTAAATGGAGGATACCGCATCCCCAAGACGAACAACTTCTCCAAAAACATTGGCGGAGACACAATGGTTCGCAAATGAGTAAACTCATCAAAGCCGTACTTTCCGTGGTAATATCCGTGACCGGAATCACCCACTCCTCCGAAGGGTGCGTTAGGTACCATGACATGAATCAGGACGTCGTTCACAGTCACTCCACCGGAGTTAGTGTGGGCGATGATTTCTTCGACTTCTTTGTTGTCGAGACTGAAGATGTACAGTGCTAATGGATGCTCCATACTACCACCAGATTAGATAAGCGATACGAGCATTATAATTATGGGGATTTACCTGGCAATCTTTCTGTAGGCCGCTTTGTAGTCGGCCTTGATGATCGGACAGATTGGGCCAAAGAGCTCTTCCGAGAAAAGCGAGTCTGTTTTGACCACCCCGTTAGCTTGTCATCCAGTAGATTTGATGTCTAGGAGAGACTACCATCATATCCAATATCAGTCATAATAGTCGGTTCTAGATACTTGATATCCCGATCCTTCTTTCCACCATAGACGAGCTTGCCATTGCTTCTATTCAGCAACCCCGTAAGGCGGTCCCAATTCCTCACATTGACAATGCGCACCATGTTCTCCGGTTTCTCCGCAATGAAGGTATTGAACCAAAAACCTAACTTCTCAACAAACTCGTCGTGCACACTCGGATCCACGAAAATATGATTGACTGACAAACAAATCTGTCCGGCATTCATATACTTGACATACGCAATCCTCTTCGCTGCAAGATCCACATTCGCCTTAGCAGTAACAACCGCCGGCCCTTGTCCTCCCAGCTCTAAAACAGTAGGTGTAAGATACTTCGCCGCTGCTTCGGTGACGAATTTTGCAACTTTATTCGAGCCGGTGAAGAATATGTGGTTGAACCGTCGCTTCAAGATTTCTTGAGTTTCCTGCGGTCCACCAGTAACCACTCTAATGGCGGAGGGGTCAAGATATTTCGGTACTAATTCGGCGAAGAGATTTTGAGTAGCACACGATAACTCCGATGGTTTAAGCATAACACAGCAACCTGCTGCGATAGCCGCAATCATCGGCTTGATGATAAGTTGAGCCGGGAAATTCCAGGCACCAATAATGAGGACGACACCAAGCGGTTCCTTCCTAATCCTGGCGCCAGAAAGGGTACCAAGAATCAAGCCAGCATTTGGGATATCGTCGGCGGCCCATTTATCGATGTTCTTCAAGGTCCTGAGAACGTCCTCGCGTACCCCACGGACGTCGCATACGTAGCTTTCAAATTCGCTACGGTTTAGGTCGGATTTCAAGGCGGCTAGAATGGCGGCTTCGTTTTCGTCGAACATCCACCAGACTTGTTTTAGTTGCCATTTGCGCCATGCGAGGTCCTTGGTACGGCCAGAGGCAAATGTGCGGAAGAGGGTGGTGTAGGAATCTTTAAATTCGCCGGAGGAGGTGAAGGTGGACATAGCTAATGGAAGTGCGGGGGAATGATGGTGAAAGAAGAAATCGTGGAAATTTGGCGCTGTGGGGAAATATGTACTCAAATCAGTACCAGCATATGCAAGGGGATAACGTCGTTTCGCTTATGGTTGCTTGCATAAGTGCTGTGTGACAGAGGACAGTTACCGGTACATATTGTAACATTGGGATATATATAGACCGAGACATCGATGGCTCAGTTTTAAAGATGACAGGTTCTCCTACGGACCAATTGATGACGCAAGTTACGATAGAGTATGTCAAAACGGTCATACTGATACATAACCATTGAAACACAGTCCTACCAAGAGTTCATTTGCTTGTTATTGCAAAAAGGTCCTCCGGTAACACCACAGAACCTACGAAACTATCATCCATGCAAGCACATGATGTAAAGGCCATTATGACGCCTTGTGTAAATTATCGTTTCACTCGAAAACTTTCAGCCCCTCTATTGCGATAATGGTGGGAAATCGCCAGTAATCTTATCATCTTCACTTGTTCGCATAAGAGGGTTTATCAATCTTCAACCTCGGTATCTTCAATCGGCTCCAGTATGATCAATTCTAGAATATCCCGAAAGGCTAGATTTCCATTCTCGGAATGGTCCGTACCTTCCACAACTTAGAGTTTCCGATTTCGGTGGCAGAAAAAAGCCCCTCATATTTATCTAATTCTAGGCATCTTAACCTGAACATTCTATGCAATTTATATTAGTTTCCGGCATTATCCTCAAGATCAATTGTTCAATCGGCTGTAGGATTGACCGATACTCCACCCGTCCGTGAAATTACAGCCTAAAAGCAGGCATCATACAAGGTCTCAAGAAGTCACAATCTAGGCTCAATGGACTTCGGCTAATAATCCACACAATCGAGAGAAGAAACATTTCTCGAATATATGTAGGCAGCTTACTCAACAACATATTTTTACATTGCTTCAGGCAGCTGAAGCGATGATCTGAGACGGATATGTAAGACAATGCATTTGTGATCTGTACGCGAGTATATGGAGTGACAAAAGAATTGCCGCTCATGGTACATATACATAGGGTGACGAACCGGATTGTCAAAACGTACCAGGTTATAGGGTTTAGGGTCACGTCGACAAGCAGCGGATGGTCACTGCCGTAGGGCCCTGTGCAGGCATCTGAAGTCATCCGAAGACAATGAAGTCTTCTCTAATATACCAGCCGCAGTCGCGGAAAAATGAACCTAGGAAATACAAGCACATTGAAAGTACACGAATCAATGTGGTTATATTTTAATAATAAATAAAACTTGCAGCTTCAACATATCAAGCGCTAATAGCTCAGTTGGGAGAGCGTCAGACTGAAGTCACATTCGGTCCATTCCATATCCGGGGTAATCTGAAGGTCACCCGTTCAATCCGGGTTTGGCGCATATCTTTTTTCTTTTCATTATTACCTTTTGTTGTTCTGAGGATGCACTATTGAACTCCTAAAAAATACCGCGTGCATCACACGTCATTTTTTTCGGGTCAAGAAAAATGATCATTGTATGTAGCTGCATTTAACTACATCAAGATATGCAATCATACATGTATTGATACAAATACAATCATAGTGTTTCAATCCACAAGAAATATGCCAGATACCTTGTAAATCTTTTTATAAAGTATCTGCCATCATAAATAAATACAATCAATTGTGCTTTGTTCAAGTAATTTGTGTTTCAGTTGTTACAGAGGCTCTCATGGTAAGGGAAGAACGACAAAAAGCTGAAACCTGGTCTTGAGAATCAGCATGTCACCGTGTTATCACTCCTACTTTACATCTACCTAATGTGTTGACAATTGGGATAAGTCAAGACTTCTGGACCCTGTTCTTTTTTCTTTGAATAGTCTATGTCCTGCGCTAGGCAAAATAAATTATGAGGGAGAAAAAAATGCGCCAAACCCGGATTGAACGGGTGACCTTCAGATTACCCCGGATGTGGAATGGACCGAATGTGACTTCAGTCTGACGCTCTCCCAACTGAGCTATTAGCGCTTGGTTGTGTAACATTGAACTAGCAGCATAATATAAAGTTTAATTCAACGCTGTTATCTTTCATGGCACCAGCAGATGGTAGCCAGTATTGACAGGGCTCCCGCGCAGATGATTTCCATGACGGCAATGAATCACCCAACATGCCTGGTTATACTTTCTTGGAATTAAGATAAGTTTGTCGGAACAAATAATCACACCTCTGGTCTTTATATAAACCCGGACATCCTCCAGTTGGAGATAAGTCCTCAAACTGAAAACCGAAAACTCAAACCCCCAAACGCCCGCTAAATTTACAACTTTACTTCTTACCCTTCTTCTTCTTGCCTTTCTCCTTCGGTGCTTCAGCCACCGTCAAAGTTCCCTCTCTAATATCCTCCTCGACTCCCTCCATCTTCTTCCCCGCTTCAACATAGAACATAAGGTCCCGTACCTGTTCTGCCAAATCCTGGATCTGCGCTCCCTTTTCTTCATTCTCCTTTCCCAGAAACTTCACCCTCTCCATTAAGCCCTCACTGACTTTTCTCTCCTCCTTCAACTCTTTCTCCAATCCCTTAGCCATCTCCTGAAGCCTCTGCGCTTTCAGCTCCGCTCTTGTTTTAGCTTTTTCCAGCTCCGGCACCCTCTCTGCCAGCTCCAGAAATTTGGCCTGAACCTCGTTTAACGTCCTTGTCGCCATTTCCGCCTGTTCCGCTGCCTTCTCTGCCGCCTGAGTAGCCGAAGCAGCTTTATCCGACGCCCTCTTTACCTTCTCCTCGAAATACAACCTCTGGCTCTCTAGCTGGCTCGTCAAAAGGTAAGTATACTCCATCCCCACTGCCTCCAATTTCTCCTTTGGTATATCACCACCTCCTCCCTGATTTAACCCCGGTAACTCCACCAGCTTTCCATCATCTTTATTCTGTACCAATCTATGCACGTAACCATCCGATGCATAATCCCATACCCGTTGTGATTCAATATCCATAGCATAACAATGACTCGTCTGTTTATAATGTTCAAACGCATGTGCTTCATCATATCTTCCGCAGCCTACGTTGCCGCAGATTAAACAGATCCAAAGGTTGCTTGCAGCGCCGCAAGTGTGGCAGCTGTCAGAGTTTTCGGACGATGCATCAGACACAGGAGCGGGGTGGGGGGATTGTGTGTAGCGGCAGACAGGGCAGCTAGAATCCGGCCATTTTGATAAACAGGCGCAGTGGAATACGTGTTGGCATAATATGGTTAATAGGCCGGTGGTTTCGTCCATGCGCTCAAGGCAGACGGGACAGGTGGGAAGCTCTAATAGGGAGGGAGTCGGGGGTGGGGCGGGTTTGCTGGAGAGGGTTGCGGTTGCTGAGCTTGGTGTAGATTCGGCCGGAGGGGAAGGAAGCGGAGAGAATGGGTCGCCGGTAATGGTGGGGAAGACACCGGGGTGCTGAGGGGGTGTGTTTTCGGGAGTGGCGAATTGGATGGACTTTATGTAGACTACATGGCAGTTTTCGGGCTGTGGGAGGAGAGAAATGTTAGCACTGTGATAAGAGTTTGTGGCCTGCTGGAGACATGGGGTTGCGGGGCTTATGGTTAAAGAAGTACCTCCATGGTATTAAAAATCTTTCCATTAAACTCGGTGACAAATTTGCGGGCACCTTCTTTTGAACGGAATTTCATGAGGACCATGTAGCGGTTTATCTTGCCGGTTCGAATCATACGGATGTGGGATATATCGTCCAGTGTCTTTTCACCTATGAAACCCATAAAGTCGAAGGAGGTCATGTAGGAGGGAACGGCGAGGACTGCTATCGTAGTCAAAGCTTCATCTGTCAGCTCGTTTACATCCAGAGCCTTTGGTTTTCCTTCTCCCTTGGGTCCTGAGGGCGGGTCATAGAGGCCTGGTGTTTCCTGTGAGTCTCGATAAAGATGTACAACTCCATATCCAACCTCTGTATCCTTGGTTTCCAGTGGTATAAACCGCGCTTTCGAAGCCGCTGCACTCGTAGTAAGTTCTGTATTTGAGACTGCTCCAAGCGATCTGGTGGCTGTAGGCCGCCGTGAAGCTGGGGTCATGTCGAATGATTGAACTTGTACTCTATCGAAACGCCAATCAGGATATCTATCACACTCCTTTTCTTTACTTTTGTTTTTCTCTCTAGTGTGTCTATATATAGGCCGTGGTTCTTCAGCTTCTGGACGACGGTTATGTGAAGGTAGATCGGTGGTGAAGATGTCCGTGTTCGGTGAAGGTATCCAATCGGGGAGTGTCGACAGCTCTTTCTCCGATAGCACTGAGAGCTCAGGTAGGTTACGGCAGTATGGTGAGTGCGGAGAATAAAGCTCGAATAGCAGGTGAAAGAAATATGAGGGCATTGGTTCGCACGTCGCGTGAGTTGCGATTTTAACTTCTGGAGCTTATGACGCGCAGATGTGGGGTTGGTGGGGTGCAGAGAGACGAGCTGCAGCTCTGTCAGTGCAATACCCTCATTCGAATAAATATCAAAAGAGGTCAAATTTTGGCACAAAGTTTTTGAGAATAATATAATCAAATAATAAAAATTAGTGAAGAATTTACGCGTTGTTTGATACATTTTCTCCAGCACGTGGCCGAAATCACTTAACGCGGTCGCAGCGTGTTGTGTTAACCCACTTGTCAACGCATCGCGTCTGAAACATTTTCCCACCTCCGCCATCCGCCGTTCCTCATAATCCCGCGTCTTCCCATCCACCGGGTTATTTTAATCATCCTCAATTCCTCGCCGTTACACGTCTACGCGACTTCCGCTCTACAATGTCCTCACCATGGCCAGTACCGCCGTCATCGCCACCTCCGGAGGCTTCGCGTGCCCGAAAGCGCGCTCACGACGATGATGATGATGAAGTTGATCAAGACATGAACCTTGGTGGTGTTCCCTCGAGTCCTCCTCCCATCCCTTCGACGCCAAACAACTTTCGTTCATCGCCGCCGCTGTTGGACGAAGATGAGGAGATTGACGAGACCGGAGGAATCTTGGACTTGGATGACATGGAGGAGGAGATGGATGGAGAGGACTTGATGGAGAACATGGAGAGGTTGGTTTTCAACACCAATTGAGCCATCCAGATGCTAAAGGAAATAGGGATTACACACAAAACTTGCGATTGGACCAGTACGAGGGAGCGGACGTTGACGACGAAGGTGACTACGATGAGCTCGACGCTGCGACTCGTCGCAGAATTGACGCGCAATTGAACAAGCGTGATGCCGCACTCCGTCGACGAATGCCCGCCGCTTTCTTGCAAGATGAGGAAGATGACGAGATGGACCTTTCTATGCAGCCTCGGCGCCGGAGACACCACTACGATGAGGACCAGGATGAGGAGATGGAAGGAGTATTGGACGAAGAGCTCTCCCTTGAGCAGTTAGGAGATATTAAGGCCGCAAATGTCGCCGACTGGTTGTCAAATCCCAACGTCTACCGCAGTGTTGCAACACACTTCAGAAATTTCTTACTCGAATACACTGACGAGCATGGATCCTCAGTCTACGGAGCTAGAATCAGAACTTTGGGAGAGGTTAACGCAGAGTCATTGGAAATTTCGTTCCAGCACTTGGCTGAATCCAAGGCTACATTGGCTTTGTTCCTGGCAAATGCTCCTTTGGAGACATTGAAGATCTTTGATGAGGTTGCAATGGACGCTGTACGCATGGATTATCCCGACTACGACCGTATTCACTCTGAGATTCACGTTCGTGTTGCCGATCTACCTACCTCTTACACTCTCCGTGAGCTCCGTCAAGCTCATCTCAATGCCCTCGTCCGTGTCCGGGGTGTCGTCACCAGAAGAACCGGAGTCTTCCCTCAGCTCAAACACGTCCGATTCGACTGTGGAAAGTGTGGAATCACTCTTGGACCCTTCCAACAGGAGTCTAACGTCGAAGTCAAGATTTCTTACTGTCAGAACTGTCAATCCCGCGGTCCCTTCTCCTTAAACTCCGAGAAGACTGTCTACAGAAACTACCAAAAGATGACTCTCCAGGAGTCACCAGGTACCGTTCCTGCCGGACGTCTTCCTCGTCACAGAGAAGTAATCCTTCTTTGGGATCTCATCGACTCTGCCAAACCCGGAGAAGAGGTAGAAGTCACCGGTATCTACCGCAACAACTACGATGTGCAACTCAACTCGAAGAACGGATTCCCCGTCTTCGCTACCATCCTCGAAGCAAACAACGTCGCCAAATCCCACGATGAGCTCGCAGGATTCCGTCTCACCGACGAAGATGAGAAAGCCATCCGCGCCTTATCTAAGGATAAAGATGTCGTCGAGAAAATCATCCAATCCATCGCTCCCAGTATCTACGGCCATACCGATATCAAGACCGCCGTAGCATGCTCCTTGTTCGGAGGAGTCCCCAAAAACGTTGGAGGAAAACACAACATCCGTGGAGACATCAACGTTCTTCTCTTGGGAGACCCTGGTACCGCCAAATCCCAAGTCCTAAAATACGTTGAAAAAACCGCCCACCGCGCCGTCTTCGCTACTGGTCAAGGAGCATCCGCTGTCGGTCTCACAGCCTCCGTTCGTCGAGACCCGATGACCTCTGAATGGACTTTGGAAGGAGGAGCTCTTGTCTTGGCCGACAAAGGAACCTGCCTAATCGATGAATTCGACAAAATGAACGACCAAGACCGAACATCCATCCACGAAGCCATGGAGCAGCAGTCGATTTCCATTTCCAAAGCCGGTATCGTAACCAGCTTACAAGCTCGTTGTGCCATCATCGCAGCCGCAAACCCAATTGGTGGAAGATATAACTCTACTATTCCCTTCGCACAGAACGTCGAGTTGACGGAGCCCATTCTGTCTCGTTTCGACGTCCTTTGTGTGGTCCGCGACACAGTTGACCCCGCCGTCGATGAGCTCCTTGCTAAATTCGTCGTCGAATCCCATGGTCGTTCCCACCCCTCTGTTTCCGGCGCCAACGTTACGCCTTCGCAAAAAACTGTCTCTCCTATCCCGCAGGACTTGCTAAGGAAATACATCTTGTACGCCCGCGAAAAGGTGCAGCCTAAACTCCATCAAATGGATCAAGACAAAGTTTCCCGTTTGTATGCCGATCTTCGTAGGGAGTCATTAGCTACTGGGTCTTTCCCCATTACTGTAAGACATTTGGAAAGCATTTTCAGACTTTCGGAGGCCTTTGCCAAGATGAGGTTGTCCGAGTTTGTAAACTCTGGGGATGTGGATGCGGCGATCAGAGTTACTGTCGAGAGCTTCGTTCAGGCTCAGAAGGTGTCGGTTAAGAAGAGTTTGGCTCGTGCGTTCGCGAAGTATACCTTACCGAACAACCACACGTCTTCGGCGGCAGGTGCTAGTGCAGCGAGAGGAGGACCAGCGAGGAGAGGACAGGGTAAGAGGATGGGGGTTACGGCGTAGGATTGCTAGCTTATTAAAGTGACGAGGAAGGCGTAAAAGAGCACAGAGGAGTTTGTTTAATGATACCGATGTTAATGATGCTTTGTTATTGCGAAAAGATATCAGTTAAAATTATATTGTACACGATTTTTTTGGTAATTGGGATAGCTATGATGTGGTCTAAAAATCGAATTTTTACGATGGATCAAGAATTCAAGTTGGTAAAACGTTTCTGGATGTGTAGGTGCATAACCTGTCTTCGTTTGCCTCTCGATAAATCCCCCGAACCATCACCGATGACCCAACTCGCAGGCATATACATATCAGTAGTTTGAAAGATTGCTGAAAGCTACGCGGAAAGTATTCGTGTAAATGGATGTAATCAAGTAAGCCCTGTTTATAGAAATCTTCTATAGAAACTTGAATAAACCCTATGGCATGTTTTCTTGAGTGCCAGTGGGTTTGCATTAGGTATTGATGCGGCATCAATTGTGTGATCAATTACATAGTCCGGAAGCCTACCCAACCGCCCCGCACACCCTGTGGTTTTCTCCACTTTCACAAACTCCCTGGTTATGCCCAATGCGCCTTAGATAATTGAAATTCAATCCCGCATTCGGTTCGCCTCGGGGACGTCGGAGAACCTTAATTCTCGCCGAATCCGAAAAAAGTGTCTCGCGATGCCAAACATGTAGAAGAGTGCATTGCTATGTCTCAATTGCCTCCGAAACAGGCCATCGACGGCAGTTGATCCTACAACGTGGGTCTCTGTTATGGATTCTGACATTCCTTGCGTCGGCGCGGGGCCCTGCATGGTACCTTGATAGCCTTGTACGTAATCCGATCTCGCCATCGTTCATTGATTCGCGGGGTTCCCCGCTAATTAGCATCCTTCTTAAAACCATCCCGCGCGTCACCTTCATTTTTTACTCTCTCCACCTCAACAACCACAAAAATCATCACCATGGCCGCCGCTCTTTCCCCCGAACAAATTGAGGAGCTCAACACCCTCACTACTGGCCTCAAGGGAGCCCTTGTCCAGTACCCGGACTTCCCCTCTCCCGGAATCCTCTTTGAGGATATTATGCCCATCTTTGCCAACCCCGTCCAGCACAACTCCCTCGTCCGCGCCTTGGAGCTTCACGTCCTCAACGCCCACCCCGCCGGAATTACCCCTCCCTTCGCTGGAATCGACGTTGTCGTTGGATTGGAAGCCCGTGGATTCTTGTTCGGACCCTCTTTGGCCCTCCGCATTGGTGCCGGTTTCGTCCCCGTCCGCAAGGCTGGAAAGCTCCCCGGAGAGACTGTCCAGGTTTCCTACAAGAAGGAGTACGGCGAGGACTTGTTCGAGCTCCAGAAGGGAGCCATCAAGCCTGGATCCCGTGTTCTCATCGTTGACGACATTATCGCTACCGGAGGAACCGCTGAGGCTGCTGAGAAGCTCGTCACCATGTGTGGAGCTACTGTTGTTGAGTTCTGCTTCTTGATGGAGCTCGGATTCTTGAAGGGACGCGACAAGCTTAAGGCTCCCGTTTTCACTCTTTTGACTGGTCAGGAGTAAGTGTTGTTCGGGCTACATGTCAGGAAAGAAGGTGTAAAGGGGAAAAGTGGTTACTCTCGTTTATTGTTGGTGATGGCCAAGAATAGAAGTGGAGGATATGCGGAATGAGAAATGAGGATGGCACGTTGGTTGTCGTGGTTATGCAATGTAACTTCAGCTGTACCCGAGTACATCTACCTAACTAGAAGACCCATGCCTGGCTCTGCTGGGAATGAGGAATAGATTTTTTTTTTGTAAATCATACGCAATTATACATGAGAAATGACCTGCTGAACTCTCAATTCAACATGATTAAGGTGCTTTAACGTTTTCTCAATCATTTTTTGGATTGAGTGAGAACAAAGGTTCCCCAATGCGCCCGTGCGCAGTGAATGAACCAAAGAGATGGAAGGGAGTAGATGGAGTTAACGTTCAATATCCAATTGGGCGCTAATGGAATCAAGACTGTGACATATGTATCTCTCATGGATGATTACAACGTGTAAACTCAACGTTATGAAGAAATTACAGCCTTGTAAAGCTGTCTCAAGCTTAGCAATTACCCCAGCGTCAGCCCTGGCCCGTAACAGTACCAGCCCAAGTTGATACTCATAAATACTCTTTGAATGCCTCACACAGAATTTAAACTTACTGCAACGCAAAAGCACACATCTGGACTTGGGGGTGCTGTTTCAAATAATAGTCGTTACCTAATTTATATGTATCTTACCTGCTCATTACTAATGTCTAACAGAAGTCGGCAGTTGATATACTATAGCAAGCTGTGGGTGTTATAGTCCAGATGATTTGCTTTATATGACCTTTCCAACATGGTGGAATCGTTCTAATAGAATCTTGGCACTTTCAGGTGCATCTTGTATTCCATCACCTGATACTGAATGAGAGAATATTATTATATTTTTACATGTTTAAGGGAACAAAGTTTTGCTACTTGTATGTAGGATATGATGATAGAGTTTAGGCTACTAGATTGGGGCTGGTGGAGGTGACAGGTTGGTGGTTGAGACTGTGTATGCTTTGTGTGACACAAACCAACCGCAAATGCCCTCAGTTTTACGCGGGAAACATAGGTATCATGCAACGTAGCTGAATATCGATCTATTTCCATCGATTATCCACCCTTTGTAGAGCACTTACTGACAAGCTGACCATTCCCTCGGCCACAGTAATATACCACTTTTACAACACTGTTTTTCGACAATACTCTAGCAATTCTTCCGACTTCGCTTCATCTGATTGATCCATCAACTTTACAACTTACAAACAGAATTTTCCTTGGGGCTCCGAATTAATGTCGCAGCTATTGCAGATATTTTGTTGGTACATAATAATAAAGGTAACAACGTTCTCAGCTACGGTCATAGAATCATGAATACAACGCATCCCGTCCGCTCTGCGCTATTTAAGCATGATATCGTCCGGCTAGTACTGTCGTGGGTGACCAGACGGGAATCCCGGATACTGTAGTTTTTACCGCTCAATCCGTTTTTTTTTTTTTTTTTTTTTTTTTACACTCTGCGTAGCCCACACTCTCTATTGTTTTTATAGTACTTAAAAAAACGATACAGAAAGAATCCCAGACACTGTAGTTTTTGTAAAAATCTGAATCCTTTAGCTCCAGAGTTCGGCACGGTCCGTCCAGGACGGCGGACCGGACGGGACCACACTGGTCGTCCGGTCCCGTCCATGACTTTGGACGGACGGCCACCAGGTGGTCCGGTCCCGTCCACAAACTCAAAAAGACCGGACGGGACGGCGGGTGACGGCAGGACCGTGGGTTTCGGGCGAGCTAGTTTTCAGGGGGGCGGTTTGGTTCAAGTTTGCCAGATGCTATGGGCCGCAGCAGCGACCTTTTCGGCACTGTAGTAAATGAACCCTTCATGCTACACTTTAATAAAGCCTTTACACCCCACTGAAGTTGCACGCTCCACCCAGCAATAGTTTGACTGCTCATAGTAGTTTGGTATTATTTTTGTTTCTTAGTGATGTAAATTCCCGCTATAAATATTTCTTCTATCCTTCACATTCTATCTTCTACCTTTCCATCTTCTACCTGCAAGAATTTTCCACTTCTCTCATTGCCGTGTAAGTCGAACATCAACAGCCATCACTCTATTCCCATAAGATCAAGAATATGCCAATTTTATTATCGCCGTCCTCTACACCTGTTCTGACCAGGAGCAAAACATCCTGTCTGTCCTCTTAAGAGTTGTGTTCATTCGAGAAGGATGGGGAAGGACGCATTTTGGTGGCGGGAGAAGGAGCATTCTTATGCATCAGTATAGTTTTTTTTTGTTTGCAAGCAATTCCATATAGGTGAATTTAATTCGTGCAATGCATCAGAATTATCTAAGGAAAACACCATGAGCCGTAGTAAAAAACTGCGGGTTGCGAGTGACCGACAGTGACGCTAGTCGTGGTCACCCACGGTCACCCGCGGTCCGTCCCGTCCATGGTGCCTCCAGGACGGCCGGTCCTGGTCCTACTACAAGACGGGACTGCAAGTGGCAGTCCGGTCCCGTCCATAGCCAGGACGGGACCGGACGGACCATGCCGAACTCTGTTTAGCTCCTGCTTTCCCCACTCGTTCGGTAGATTTCTGCTTAGATAATACTAGAATAATTCGCATATTACTGTCTTTAGATTACCAAGCCTTGTCTTTCATTCACGAGATTCACATAAGCCCCTATTGTTTACTTATAAGTGCAAAAACTTACCCTATAATATATCGGGATGTTTTGCGGATCATACTTCGTCATTCGGCGACATTCATCACATTTCAGATTTTCTAGAAAATGTCCGTGCATACAACCTAGTAACTAATCATTCCAATACCTCGCCTGTATATTCTGTAATCAATGGGGTAATAAGTTTATCACTATTTTCTGAGGATAGGTAGAGGTATCTAGGCTCCCCTCGCAAAAATATGTCTTTAGTCAATCGCGGCACCGTAACATTGTCTCAGAAGTTGATATCCGGCATGGAGTTGATATAAATTTGTGTACCGGCTTAGGGAAAAAGGTCGGTGGGTGTGAAACCTCCAAACGTCTACGATTGATGGCAATGAGCATTGAGGACCTATAACAAACAGCAATGTGAAATCCGATTTTGAGGTGTGAGACGATGGTTTATAAGCTTGTATGAAGGAAACTGTGGATTCCTGACTGTACTTTAAGTTTCTTAAATAACATAACAGCCCAGAAGCCATCACAGGATCCAGTAACTACTAACGACACAAGCTGCAGAAAACATCAAGAAAAGACCAGACCTGAATTAATGAAGTCATATCCATGACGGCACTTCATTTTCCAGCTAATAACCAGCCAGATTTGCCAATTTCAAAACCTAAAGCGACCAGGCTACGGACTTCCGGAAAATTTGAGCCAAAAAGAAATCTCTTCCCCATGTTCCCCGCAGCGAACATGGGGTAGAGGTTTTCCTTCTCGCATGGTATTAGTATCAACGACCACCAATGCCCCACGCCCCGAGCATCAATGTCGTATCATATCCTGGAAAACCACCAAATACCCCCACATCGCTGATTTGGAAAGACATCTCTCCAAACCGGCTATATGAGAGATATTTGATGTAAAACCCTTTTTTTTGTTCCTAAGGTATCGAATATTTCGTTTTTTTTGGCATTTGTACCTAATAGTTATTGTTCTCACCTCCCAAGCTACTACCACGTAGCTCAGGCGGCTTAACATCCCCCTGTTTTTTTCTTTTATGTTTCTTTATGTTTTTTTATTTTTTTTATTTTTTCAGTAGTGGTAATCCGATATTATTAATCCTATAGTGGTAATTCTATAGTGATAAGTCGAATATTTCGTATTTTTGGCGTCGGAACCTAATAGTTATGGATAATCATCCCCCAGTGGCACTTCGTTCAACTCCCTTCTTCTCAGGCGGGCCTTGCCGTCGAATCCAGGAGGGACTGGAATCCCTCGCACTTTTCCCTGAGGTCCATCGCCATTTCTGACGGAAGAGCCTCAAGGATAAAGTGCACTGGAAATTCATCCAGCTCCAGCATTAGACCATCGACCGACTCCCAGAGACACGATTCCTGTATGTAGAGGACCTCACGATCCTCCCAATACTGTTCACGGTCTTGGCGATACTGGATGTCGGTGATGACCAATAGCACCTCGGTCGCCCAGGTCACCCTGTTATCTAGAGCTCCCCTGAGGTAGATAGCAGAGGCGGGGAGGAGGTGTTGGACCTCCTCACCGCCAACGACCAGGTCCCGAGGCGCCTGGAACCCGCACCCCAGACACCTTCCACACTCCCCTAGAGCTCCGTCACAGTATTGCTCTTCGGGCCCTACAAGAGGAGCCGTCAGATACTGCGCCGGAGATAGGGTTGGGCAGAGCGGCTTTCCCTCGAGTTCCGGAAGAACTCCGAAACTCTCAGTACTCACTGCCTGGATGGAGTAGGGTGCCTGGGAGCCAACCCGATCTTCAACTCCAGCCAGAGGCTTCATATCAGACCGAGTCAACCGCCACAGGGCATGCGGGAAGGGTAGGGCGTGGGAACGAACGAGGCCGATTCGAACCAGCACGTCACCCGTGGTAGTCGCGGGGAAGGTCGGGTCGGTCCGGAGGGTGATGCTGGCTTCGTACTCCGAGGGTGTAGTCGTCCAGTCAATCAACTCCGGGGACCAGGACCTGGGATCTATCTCGCGGCTTTGGATATCTTCGATATTGGACAGCAAGGGCGTTAGCGAATCGACCGAGCTCGAGTACTCACCATGGCCACAGTGTGGTAGACCTGAGCCATGTTGAAGTTCTCTCACATCGGACCGATTCGAATGACAAGACTTTTTGGGACGGAACATTGAAGGCACTAGGCGAGAGAACATCTTTGTGAAAGCCATATCTAGGGACATTCAAAAAAGCTGTATAGTTCGCAAGGAGCGGAAGAGGGGGAGGGGGAATCCGTCGTTAATAGACACTCGAACTGACCACAGAAGTTGTCCTTTGTTTTTCCTCAATTTCTTTTTTTTTCATTCCCTTTTCCTTGGTAAAAACTTTCTTCTTTGATATGATCAAGGCTTCCGGAATATAGGAGGTCCTGCGTCCGGTAGGAAAGCGACAAATCCTGGAACGGTACACCACACACTTTCCGTCGAGTGATTCGCCGAGTACCGAAGATACTGTGGACCCTTGTAAGATGAAAAGACAGATAAATTCCTTTTGGAGTGTAGCGTACCGTCGAATGCCCACACCTAAACCTGGATTGCCATATCTTACTCCTGCTATGTGACTTGTGATACCCATATGACCTCTGAATCGAAAGGAAGAAAGCTTGGTTATTTCAGGATACTGTTGCAGAGAAAAAAATGGATTGACTCCGACCGTAGACATTATACAAGGAAAACTGATAGTCGCGGGAACCAGGAAAATTGAAAATCCGGGAAAGCATGGAAAGCGTCTACTCCGCAAGCGTTGTCTGTCCCTGAAATTAAAGTGGATGATTTTGTGAGGTTCGAAAAAAGTGGAAGAGGAAAGATAGAGCATCGATATTATTCGAAGATTTGCCAGCACGGTTATTCCTGAGATGCCGATGGCGAAAGAAGCGCCGACACACGTCCACTAGTGAGCACCTACTCCACCTTCTTCCATTTGCGAGTGCAGCTGCATCCAGTCACACAGTTTCCACATCATACACAGGACATATCCACACCATAGCACGTGATGGGGTCACGGATATTTGGGATTGAAGGGCATTACTAGGTGGCCTTGGTAACGAAGACAGGATTTGGTTTTTCTTTTGTCCTCCATAAGCCTTTCTGACCCTGGTCAGCGTGTGATCAATCATGAAACAAGAAATGAACTGTATGCCGTGACCAGATATTTTGAATGACAATCACCAAATTCGTACCAGAGAAAGACTTTGAAAACGTTATCCGATAAAGCGTGCCAAAAAAAAATAATAAACCCAGCCGTCATGAGGTTTGAGGACAAAAAGTAAAAATCAAGATTGTAGCAGGAGCGCTAGTAAAAAAGCAAAACCAGAAAATTACCTGTTAAGTGATAGCATGCCGTCCTGTCACCTGCTTACTTGCTGCGTCAACATCCATCAGCTCCATGATCAGTAATTCCCAGAGTTGAGTAGGTACAACCGTGGACAGTTGCGCTTCCCGTGCCGCGCCATGAGAATACTCCACACCAGGAGGCAGTACACCACACAGTACAATCTGAGCTCACTCAATCTTCCGACTCCCGACTCCCGCTGACGTTAGGACCTGGAATTTGCGTGATTGTTGTGATGGACATCGCCCACCCTTTTTCTCCGTAATCAATTTTGGGATGGTATAGTATACATGTATACTGGCGTGCATAATATTCAATAGGATATGCATAATCAAGTTGTTGCCAAAGACTCAATGCACACCGTAGTGAAATTTGGCCATAAAAGTCGTTTGAGTTGACCGAGATGAGATAAATGTTGGGGGGTGAGTGGTTGGGATTTGGAAATAATTTTGCATATATACATGGTAATACATACATTCTTTCACGCGGTAACCATATTAAGCGCCGTTCTTATGTTTTTCTGAGCTGCAAGCGCGTCGTCCGTCATACTAGGCGCGCTCTTCCGTGACGCTGTGACACTGTGAACACTGTTAAAGCTAAAACCATATCGCAGCTCTACAATTCAAACCATAGTCAATTTTCGAAAATTCTATGTATAAAATATGGCGATCAATATATCAGCGTCTTTTAGTTTTTTTCACTCGCTCGCCATATAGTCATGTTACGCGGGCGATGACGACTATATCCTCAGTAATAAACATCAGGCAGTAAACCTTTTTTTGTCAAGCTTTATTCCGTTGATTCATCATATACCAATCACCTATTTCTCAACATGTTCTCCCTCCCTTAAATGCTGGGCCCTGGCACAGAAGGGGCAGTAATCAGATATCCACTTTCTTATTTTATTAGAATCCACGTGGACTTCCTGTCTCGATCATTCTTCTCCTTCCTCTTCCCCTTCTCCTGCCACTTTTCCTTCGTTAACAGTCCCTCGGCGTATTCCGTAGCATAAACGATCGATAATCCTTCACCTGCCAAAAAAATAGAGAATCCGGGGAACCCTACAGTAATCCACAATACCGAATCCAAGCCACCGAACGCCGAACACATAACGCTGATCTTCCTCTCCGGTCTATCCATGATCTCTGCCCGTTCTCAGAACTACACCTCCTCATAATCTTAACCTATTTCGATACCGAATACGAGAAACATGCATTCCCAAGCGAAATCTTTATTTATCAAAAATGAGGAGAACAATGAGGTTTGCATTCTGTACATAACGGAGACTTCCGGGTGAGACTCCGGCAACTGCGAAGAATGGATTTGTCCGTCTTACAATGCGGTAATGCCGATCCGTCTTACGGTTCCTGAAATGCAAGGTCGAAAAGGCTCGGATCAGTTCCTGGCTTGGGAGAGGAATTTTTCGGAGATGCCGTGGTGGCTGGGCCCGGGTTGCGGTTGTGGAATATCATTGCGTTTGTGAGCTGTAGAGTGATAATGGGTCGGATTATTATGGTCTTCATTCTCGGGTGACGGATTTTCAACTCGGTAAAAGTAAAACCCCTCTACAGAAAGTGGCATGTTCGGATGAAAGCGATTCACAGATGTAGTTACCACTCTAAGATCAGCATCCCCAGACCCGAAAACTTTAATACATACCGTTTGATGCACTAGTTGGCTCCATAAGCCCATCGAGCTACACTACGATATCTTGGGGATTCTTAGGCTCCCATTCCAAGGTTCCCTTATCTAGGGCAACCCCGCAAACTCGCTCGAAGATTAGTATAGTACAGTATGTAGATGATTCCAATTTCTGACATTCCATCGACCTTAGACTCACGACGCGACGTATCACCAGGATCTTGTAAAATTTCAATACTAAAACGAAGATCCCAATTGCGGGGTGTACATAAGAGCTAATAGACCTAAGGTATGTAAAGATAATCACTTTAGAGTCTTTAATCACTCGATATTTTTGTTCTTATGTACGAGGTGCTGGACAAAAGTGACCGTCACTTTTCTGTGCTAAGCGCCGCGCGGGGTGACGGTCACTTTTGTCACGGTACCGTATGTATGTATATATGTATGGTTATGTTGACATTCTGGATGTTGCCTCTTACAGCTATCGTGCGGTTATGAGGCATATGTAAGCGAGTTGCGACGACTTACGAGCGTGATAAGACGTCCTTTTGTTAACCGAAATCGGAATGGCGAAAAGTAAGTGCGGCTTTTTTTGAGCCCTGGGGAAAAGTGATAAACGTGGGGTGGCTACTTTGGGATTGGTAATTTGAGGCGGATTTCTTGGGTCCGCGTCATTATGCAGAACCATCCCGCTCGGTGGAGAGTAATATCAGAACAGCCGTTTTCATTTTCATTGACGATCAGCTTCTTGAAGTATGAAAATGTCTTCTATGGCATTCGGAAGGAGTCAGGGGGTTAAGTAAATAACCACCAATACATCTATTTCTTCGAGGTGTAAATCAACGCCGCCGGATAAAGAGCTGGGTTAATCCGTGACTTCAGACGGATCAATTACGGGGATTTATCGTCGGCCCGTCAAGATAAATTAAACATCCATCAGCAGATATGTACATAAGATGATCCGGATCCACAGTCTCGGCAGGGTGGTTGAAGGATCTACAGTCATGCAGGGCATCCTACAAGGAACCAGACGTTATCCACCATCTCAAGGAACATTCCGGGCAGGAGACGACGTCTATAGCTAGGCTGTCTTATGGCGGCGAATATAAATGCAATGCAACGGCTATGGTCATCTTCTCATCGAGAGGGATGCCAAGTGATTCTTAATGGTTCTAAATAGGGCCGCCAGTGAACTGAAAAGATAAAAGACATGTCAATCCATCTCACAGCAGCATCATTATTGGTGAAAGTTGAACCCCCACTTTCAGGCTCGTTTTTGATACATATCACCGGTTACAGCCCTCTACGGAAACTATTTTTCCTCCTCCCCGTAAAATAACCCCGCTACCAAGCAGCCGTTACTGATGGCTCGGGTGGCTAGGGCGGCTCGAGTGGGTGTCAAAATCTTCTGGATGTCAGACTGTCGGGCTCAGGAGGATCTTCGGATAGCAGATTCTGATAACGGAAGGAGTTTTTTCTGGAGTTAAAGATGCAATATGTAGACCCGAGTATGACGGCAACATTCATGACATCACAGAAATAGTTGTGGTCTATTAACCATATCTGTAAGGCAGTACGTAGGGGTTAGGCACAGCCTTCAAGGGGTCTGGAGAATATTTCTTCACGTCTGTCAGAAAAGTTAGTGATCTACCACTATCAACTTTACCGATACAGACGTGTGTCTTTGCATGGCTTGGGGCGAAGTAGAGCGAAGTAGGTCGACGTAAAGCGAAGTAATAAAGCATCTCAGGATGTGTTCCAGTAGACGTCCAGTCAGTGTATAAATACCTTCCGGACCCATCTCAGAATCCATTTCCCCAAGTTCCTTAGCATCAACCAATATCCACGTTTTCCTCAGCCAATTTTCATAACCAAAGAGAATCCTTAAAAATAAATAAACACTTCCAACCCTTCACAATGTCCAACACCATCCCCCGCCACTCCCACCACGCCCGGCAGCTTCCCACCACAGCACCCACCCGCGAACTCTGCTCGGGCCCAACCGTCGTGGTTCCCTCCGCCTCCTATATGGCCTCCACCATCGCCGATACCCTAGCCATAGCCCGCGCACATGCCGATCACACCATCGACTCTTCTGACTCCTCAGATACCGAAAGCGATACGTCCTCGAAAAGTGTAGTTCCGACATATGCCTTTGCGTTCGATATCGATGGGGTGTTGATCAAGGGCGGTCAGGTGATTCCTGAAGCCAAAGAAGCGATGAGGATTCTTAATGGGGAGAATGAGGATGGCGTTAAGGTGCCTTATATATTTCTTACGAATGTAAGTAGAGATAGATATATCACCAAACTATTCTCTCTCTCTCCTGGGAATTTCGATTAATGCTAATGCGAAAAAAATCAGGGTGGTGGACGTACCGAAGAAGAGCGCTGCAAGATATTGTCCTCTCAACTCGAAATTCCCGTGTCACCCGGCCAATTTATCTGCGGGCACACTCCCATGCGAGAAATGGCCGCACGCTACGGAACCATCCTCGTAGTCGGCGGGGAGGGTGAGAAATGCCGAACCGTCGCAGAAGGATATGGATTTCGGGATGTTGTAACACCCGGTGATATCATGCGTTGGAAATCAAATGTTACCCCGTTTAGGGAGTTGACTGAGGATGAGTTTTTGAATTCCCGGGAGAGAGACTTTTCGAAGGTTGAGATTGAGGCGATTTTTGTGTTTGCGGATTCGAGGCATTGGGGTATGTTATTTATTTTATCCTTTCTTTGCTTCTCTTCCCGTGGTTGTTGCGGTGCAGGAGATGATAAGGAGCAAGGATGACGAATGTACTGGACAAAAGACTAACGAGTGACAACAGGTGACGACTCCCAAATCATCATGGACCTCCTAATGTCCGTCAACGGACGAATGGGGACCCTATCCACAACCTTTGAAGAAGGACCCCCAATCTACTTCTCCCACAATGATGTTGTTTGGGCAACCGACTTTGATCTTAACCGCCTAGGCATGGGTGCCTTGAGGATTATGATTGAAGCGCTATACAAAGCACGTACTGGGAAGACTCTGAATACTGCTACTTCCTTTGGAAAACCACAGATGGGAACCTTTATGTATGCGACGAAAGTCCTGAAGCAGTGGAGGAGAGATATGTTTGGTGAGAATGGACCCCCACAGACTGTATACTTTGTGGGGGATACGCCGGAGTCTGGTCAGTGAATTGCACCCGGGGTGATGGAAAAGGTATAGATTAGATGCTGATCAAATGGTAGATATTCGCGGAACCAATGAATTTGATAAACAAGTCTCAGAGGAGTGGTGTTCCATTCTAGTCAAGACAGGCGTATGGCAACCAGAAAGCGAGCCTGCCTATAAACCCAAAATGACAGTCGACACAGTCCTCGATGCCGTTAAGTGGGGCATGAATCGATCTCGAACTGCAGCTTTGAAAGAGATGGAGGAACTTGCTTCTGGATCCGCCGAATGAGCATCTACTTCCAAGAGTAGAGAGCAAGTATTAGTAGCCGGGTCTTGAAGAAAGAACCGAAGTTTGTTGCTCAATCCAGCCAATTACAATTCAGATTGGAGGGGGTGTTTCTAGTTTCCTTTTTTCTGGAAGTTCACTGCGCGTCTTCCTTTGAAGGTGTAGTGGACGACTTGGATCTAGTTGTGGGTTTTCGTAGGCTGCAAGTGGTTTGGAACCTGGTTGGTGGAAGACTGGCTTGGAAATTGAATCTTTTTAGCATGTATTTAGAGACCATTTTCGGTTATTGATGTGAGGGGGATTTTGAATTGATGTTTGATATGTCTACCTACTGTTCAGTGATGATGTGCTATATACTATGGACAGATTACACTACGAGTTTAACTAGTTCATGTGAGGTCCAACATAATAGAGAAAGACCAGTCGCCGCGCTTCGACAATCAAGGCGTAGAATAAGAATTATATAATTTATGAATATGTTTCAGCAGCATATCAAGCGCTAATAGCTCAGTTGGGAGAGCGTCAGACTGAAGTCACATTCGGTCCATTCCACATCCGGGGTAATCTGAAGGTCACCCGTTCAATCCGGGTTTGGCGCATACATTTTTTTCCTCCTCTATCCGTGCCTAAAGGTGGTGAGCACTGGCCACCACCTTTTTTAGGCACGAGTATGATGGTGTGTCACAAAGAACGTCATAATGTTTGCAGAGTGCACAGGGCTCAAGGACATAGCGACGAGAAGAACAGAAACGGAATATGAAAGACGAGAGGGGGGCTACAACCCGAAAACAGAAAGACCGCTCCAGGGCGTTCCCGGTGACTGTTGAGGTAACACTTGACAGTTAGCAATGTACAGTAACTAAATAGCTTCCGCCATAACCTTACGATTAGATGCGTGTATGAAATAAAATAATAATAATAAAAAAAACGTCACAATGTTTTGAAACCGCCGGATACCCCACATTGCGCTCAACCCAATCGGCTGTACTCCTTTTATCAGCTGCGAATCTGCGATGCCTTGAGCGTTGGATGATGCCATCGGGTGCAGGAGAGCTGAAGCTGACGCCATCGCATGCATTTACTTGAAGATTATTCGACGTTTTACCGAGCGCCGGAGAATGTCGATGATGGTTTACATTAATTAATTATCGGTGGATACCAGCCTACTTGTTCTCAAGAGCAAGAAGTTACATTGGAGGGTTTCTGAAGATGGACTGGTATGTGATCGTTTACTGTCATTCGCTGTAAATATTGCTAAAGAGGCATGGTGCAGCCATGGAGCCGCATATATTTAGAACCGTTGTCCGATTTACCCCACCCCCGCCATAAATAACCGGTATATATGGAAATGAAAAAGAAACGCGGGCTGTATGTAATATGATAAAGGTATCCTTCACGGTGTCTTCTGTGGCAAACTAATTTTGCTTCACCTTTATGACGAAGGAAACCTCCCTCCTTCAACAATACCGAATCCAAAAGTCATCAACCCTTGAGACGATAATTCGGCATCATCACAAAATGATATTCCTCCTACTCCTGAAGATAACACTTTTCAATCCGAACCTCGGAACTGTCGAAGCCGCTCCGATAGTTTTCAGTTCTCGTCCGACTTCCGATTCAGCATCCCCTTCATACGTTCCGAAACCCAGTGGCCGTGGTACAATCGATTTACTTCTCACGTCGATTATCACACTTATGCTATGTGTGTACACATCCATCCATCTAAATATTGTAGCCGATAGCCACATGTTCTCCATCACAATCCCTCGATTTAGATCATTCCTGAAAGGAAAAACACTCGGCCAAGATACCCCGGAATGCAATAGCCATGACGCGAAGAGGCACTATCGGGTGGGATTTAAGAGGGCAACTGTTTATAAATTCTACTGGGTTCTTATTGCGCTTTTCGCACCGGAATTTGTATTTTACGCCGCATTGAATCAATGGAATGAGGCACGGGCACTTCGGAAAAGACTGCGAGAAATTGGGGTAAAGGGCAACGACGTGATGACATTAGAAGATGAGAGAAGATGGCTCAAGGTCTTGAAGCCCAATTTGACTTTCCCGGTCGAAAAATCAGATTGGTCCAACATGACAACGACATCAGCATTCTTTGTCATAATGGGAGGCTATGCCTATCGCCGGGCCTACGACTTCAAGATCTCCGAATCGGATCTAAAATTCCCTTACATATCACTCACAGCGGAAGGGTTTTTGGAATTGGCACGGAAAGGGGTCCTGCAGCCCGGAATTCTCGATGATAAAGCTATTACGGATCGCAGTAAGGCGGATTGGTTGGCAGAGCTTTTGGTGTGTGCACAAGCACTCTGGATGGTGTTGAATGTCATCGGACGGAAAGCAAGTGGCCTGCCGAGTACGCTGATTGAGTTGAATGTCATCGTGCATGTGGTTGTTATGGTGGTTGTTTATGGCCTGTGGTGGGATAAGCCGTTAGCGGTTCAGAATCCTGTCATTCTTAATCCTTTACCAGAATACATCGGCGAACAGTACACCAAGATGCTCTCAGTACTGATTTCCTCTTCCCGAAGTAGGACGGTCGAAGCGAGAAATCTTTGCTACGAAATATTAACTCTCCACAAAGACGACTTCCCTTTGAGAAAGATTGGATGGATCATGGGGGAGGAATACCTTCAAGATAATAGAATTACCCGTCGAGAGACGTTCAAACGTACTTATCTCCGACTTTTTGGGTTTTATCTTCGATTCTCTCGTGATTGGCGAAACCATCAGAATTACCGGATTTCCACAATTACCGCCGAAGAACATCATCAGAGGTACTCTGATATTTCATTCCCTGAAAGGCTGAACCGGGATTATTTTGTAGCCGTAGAAATAGCTTCCAAGTCTGATGAAGAGAAGGGAAAGCAGGCGACAGGAATTGGGGTTACGGAAATCAATGCAACCCGGGAGAATTGTTCAAAAGGATTGCGGCTTTGCCAAGGCGAAGTTTTACTTTCTAAGAAAGCAGGGTTTGACACATATGCAGCCGTCACCAGTTATCGACGTCCAGTATTTGTCCCCGAGCATCAAATGCACTTGATGGAAACATTAATGGTAGCATATGATGCGTACACGCCAAACACTGGAAAATGTACCTGGGGCGTACCAGAGGCCAGTAATATCAACCAGAAGGGTCAATTATCAGACTGGTCAAAAGCAATACAAGAGTCAGATTGGTTGCCAACGCCAGTTCTCACTATTGGGGGAACAATCCTCAGTCTTATTTTTGCTGGATGTCATGCAACAGCATGGAATACGCACTTTCCATCGTTTACCGAAAGATGCCTTTGGACAGGTGCTTGCATTCTCATCGCAGCTGGATCCACCATAGGCTCTGCAAAATTGTCCTCAATTTCCTTCATCATCTCTTGCAAATGGCGTTCATACTCCTCATGCTTATTTGTATTCTACTGTATTCTTCGGCAAGGATATTTATCATCGTGGAAGCTTTTATTTCCATGCGAAGTCTTCCTGTGGGTGCCTACGATAGCGTTGACTGGATTGAAATAATACCTCATGTGTAAAATCCGGTCCTACACCTCGGCATTTGCTTTCATCACGCATATACCCATTTCTTTACGACTTTTTTTTTTAAAAAACACTCTCATACGGTGGTATACGGTTTCAAAAAAAAAATGGAACTCGACGAACGATTAGGCAGGGTGAAGATAAAAGAAGTCGTAATTCGGTGGACAGACACTCTGCGGACTTGACGGATGTCGTACTGAGTTTCGGATCGACTTTACCCTGGACTCGGCAGTTTTTAAGGTAGAAAACAAAGCGGTTATGTACTGGATTGGTTCATGCGGTTTCTTTGGGTCTTTTTGTGTCATGAATTTTGCGGACAGAGAAACCGGGGGTGGTGAGCGCTAGCCACCACCGTAACGTTATTGATCGCATTTATATTTACCATCCTTCATTTGATTTTTTATTTCGATCGTTATGGAGTCTGTTGGAAACTAATTTTCTTGCTTATCTGGACAAGTTCCTTATTCCAGTGCATAGATCCTGTCGCCTTGTCGTCATCGAGGACGTGCTTTAGATGCTTTAGATACGCGATCTGGACTTGCGCACGTAGCACAGACGCCCGACGATCCTTTTGGCACAATCGATTTCTACACATTTCGATTATACACTTTCGCAGCCCCGGATTTACATTGTAGTGTGCGTATGAATGCGTGCATCCAACTCCGATTTCGTAGATATCGGCAATCTTCAAAAAAGAGCCGTTGAGAAAAAACCAACTTTTCTGGTCTAGCAAACAAAACCAAACCAATGCGTTGTCTTTTTTTAGTTCTTTTAGTTTCATCTCTTTACGCGTACCTGGCTAGAATCGCGTCGGAAATTGTCATAACAACCTATCACCACCGTCGCTGCGGCGCATGCAAAACGTTACCATTGGCGCGCGATGATCCACTTTTGCGTTTTACCTCCTCCCCGATCTCATCCCGGGCGCTTGGAGACAAGACCAGACCTGTCTTAAAGCTTGAAAGCATCTTTGAATTGCGGTCTCATCTTCTTCCTCCCGAGCCTTCCTCCTCCTCCTTCTTTACCACCTCAGTGACCTCACTACATTCCCCCCCACAGCAGCTGTCAAGATGTCCTATCCCATGACCCAGCTCGGCTCACGAGGTATCTATCTCCGCACCCTCCCTCCTTCTCCTCCAGTAACACACTACTAACCATATCCTCACCATAGCCATCTCCCACTACAACGGCTCTCCCACGACCGACGAAGAAGAGCGCGAATACGACCGACTCCGAGACCTAGCCCGTAGCGAAGCCCGTCAGCGCGCACAACTGTCCCAGCAATCTCAACAAGCCTACCAGTCCGGCGACAAAGAAGCCGCACACGAATTATCCGTGCAGGCCAAAAAACATGCCGCAAAAATGGACGACTATAACCGTCAAGCACGAGACTTTATTTTCCGTGCCAATAACCATGATCAACCCGAAGATACGATTGATCTTCATGGTTTGTTTGTAGAAGAGGCGGAAGAAATTTTGGAACAGAGAATCAGGGCGGCATCGGCGAGGGGAGAGGAGGGATTACATGTCATTGTTGGAAAGGGGAATCATAGTACTAATCATGTTAGGAAACTCGCACCCGCGGTGGAGAGGATTTGTCAAGAGCAAGGACTGAAGTATAAGGAGGAGGAAAATGAGGGGAGGATTTATGTGTGGTTGAGACCGGGAACTGGAGGGGCGAATGTTACACCGCCGGGTTGGGGACATAATCAGCAGCAGCAACACCATCACCAGCAGCAGCACCACCATCAGCAACAACAAGGTGGTTACCCAGGACATCAACAACAGCAGCAACAGCAGCAGCCGGATTTGGTGGAAGAGGTGGCAAAGGCAGTGTTACCGAAGATTTTCAAGAAGATGGGAGAGTGCTGTGTTATCATGTAACACTCTTTCGGGTTGTGGGGGGGGGGGGGGGGGGGTGCTTTGGCGAATACTGGCGTATGGAGCCTGTAGAATCTGGGGCGTGCGGGAGAATATGGTGCATACGGGAAAACCTCGGGGTTGATGGTTTAATTAGTCCGAGATGCATTTCAGTAAAATATTCGGAGGATACGAAAGATACATGGCATTTAGATATCCGGAGGCGTTCAGGTATCCGGGGGAAAGGCGGTTAGCGTCGATGTTTATGATTTATGGTACACACATGCAAAAGTTCACAACAACAATTCTCTTTTTTTTTTTTTTTTTTTTTTTTTTTTTTTTCAGAATTCGAGTTTCGTATTAGCTGCTACTATGCCTACATTTACTGGCTATGTCTCGCAGCCTAGTTATTCGTGTCTATATATACAGTAGATAAGCGGTACCCAATAAGCCAGTAAATCAGCCGACGTGACTGCAATTTTCCAGTGGAAAAATACTCAAGTAGTGGTCCATGATGGTCCATCTACAATTATAGCCAACAAAAGCGCAACAGGAAACAATGTACACAAAGACTAGTTGGATGCATAGCCCAGGTCGAGGGCACGCATGGGAATGAAGATAATTAATTATTAGGGATAAAAAAGGAAAAAGATATGCGCCAAACCCGGATTGAACGGGTGACCTTCAGATTACCCCGGATATGGAATGGACCGAATGTGACTTCAGTCTGACGCTCTCCCAACTGAGCTATTAGCGCTTAATTTATGCGTTTAATACTTTATGGTGTTAGGAATCATAAACCATATGCTGTATGTTTAAGGTACTTTGAATCATCAGCGGAGGCCGCTATATGTAGACTTCGGTGTTGGGCCTGTACTTTACTATCGATATGTTATCGCGAAATACCTTCAAATTTAGAATTCTTGATGTCGTTGTTCCCTAGGGCCCAATGAAAAAAACATACTGTACTAGATGGCATCCCCGATTTTTGTGATTATATTGACATTCTGATTTGAATATTATGCAGGATGTCCCCGTCAGGACATCGAAATATCCAAAATACCCCCGTCGCTTAATGTTATCCAATATACGTACCCCTCTCTTGGGTCCATTCTGCCGCACCTGCCACATGTGCCGCGATAAAGTGTTTTTAAAAACTAATTTTATGCACCGTGATTTTCTTCAGTTCCAAACCGACCTTAAAGTTCCCCTTCATCTGCAATTATTCAAGCCTATCTTAAACCGCAACAATCAAGTGCATCAATGAGCATGCCAGTAACGTTAATTCGGCAGAGACTGGGCACGTCATGTGACCCCCAGATGCCCTTGTCCTCCCACAAGAATCTCCAGAGAGGCCATCCATAACTGGGCAGTGAAGTGCCTCATATGGATTTCAACTTCGAAAGAAAAAAAACAAACAAGAAAAAAGAAAAACGCTTCGAACAAACTTCTTCGTGGCTGGTCCGGCGGTATGGATCTAAGCGAGGGGTAGATTGCATAGAAAAAACTTTTGGGGGTATCTTGGATATTTCGATATCTTGACAGGGGCATCCCGCATAATTTCCGCGATTTAAATTGTTTTTTTTTTTTTTTTTTTTTTTTTTTCGAGTTATAAAATAACAACTCTTTGATAGACAACCCAGAAACTTTCTACATCATGATACGAAGTACCACAGAGTGGCTGAAAGACAATGGGTCTTTCAATTGTTTTTGCAACAGTACACTGGTACTGCCTGTGTAAACTAACGCGAATTAGGTCTTGGGTATTTACCGAATGCAGTCAAAGGCGAATTTTGCTGTTGGTTGTAGTCCGAGGTGCCAGGCGGACCACCGATGTGTAGTCCAGTCCCCTTGGAATCCCCGATCGGACCGATCAAACAATGGGAACACTGGAATATGCTATATACATATGGAGGTTTCTTATAAAATTGCTGTTCCGAATCCCAAAACAGTCGATAATTCTGTGTACCAGGCCACATATATGCGAAGCACAGAAAAGAAGATGAGGAAGAGAGGAGAAGAGTTCGACAAGGTTACCGGTAGCGGCCATAGAGACAGGGTTACCAGGTGGGTAAGAGGGTGGATTAAGAAAGCCTAGCCGGAGCTCTGGGCCATATGTACGCCCTCCACTAGGCTATCAGCAGAACATCTCTTTCCACCCATGGATAGACAAAACTCCATCTTTCCTCCACTATTGGTATCTGACGGCCGTGTCGAATTATTGACGTTAAACCACCACCAACGGTAATTGCTCATCTTTTTTCTTCCATGACACACTACTTGATAGTTTGCAATCCCTCTCTACGATTTAAAATCGCGATACTGACAATCCCTACAGACAGCCCGAGACTTTGCAAAACTTATGGAGATAACCACACTCATATTTTACTCTACAATTAGAGCAATGTCAAAACGTCTCTACATGGTGCTTGGGAAGATTTGCCACCGAACATGATGGGTTACTGCTCTGACGATGCCTATATGGAGGCAGATGGTGGGAAAGTTAGCAAAGAGTCTCCCTGATTCGACGGTGGCGGTCAACCTGGGCCCATAATATGATACGACTTTGGTACTTCGCTTGAGTAGTTGGTAGTACTGAGGAATGGTATCCCCTCTTGATGATCATTCATTCATGTTTGGGAGACAATTACACTCATATTTTACACTACAATTAGAGCAATGTCAAAACATTTCTACATGGTGCTTGGGAAGATTTGCCACCGAACATGATGGGTTACTGCTCTGACGATGCCGATATGGAGGCAGATGGTGGGAAAGTTAGCAAAGAGTCTCCCTGATTCGAGGGTGGCAGTCAACCTGGGGCCATAATACGATACGACTTTGGTACTTCGCTTGAGTAGTTGGTAGTATTGAGAAGTATTAAAGAGACTTTGTAAAGTTAGTTAGAATTATTTCTAACAACCGGTCTTAGCTACAGTTTATATACTGGGAACTGTACTCCTCCAAGCAACATGACCAGTACGGTCATGGCTGTTTCAATATGTCCCTGTGATGCCGACTGTTCAACATGACCGGTCCGGTTTCAACAAGAAGTGTTACCCCCTCTCTATTGTCCTTCATGTGGAGGAACATAATTCAAGGTTAAAGTTTCTTCCCGTGTTGTTTACAACTAGAACCAAATACTTTACGAGACACACAGTTTACGCTTGTTTGCCATTGATGCTACTCTCTTTACTGCTCCCAGAATTTCGAAACGTGTATCCATGGGATGGAGGAACGTCGACCATCAACTAGATGGGTTACTACTCTGACGATGCCACTAGAGCGGCAATGTTTGGAGAAGTTAGCAAATCGCTTCACTAGCTGGGAGGTGTTGTTGACCTGAGTCCTGACTATGATATGATAGAGAAGAATTCGCTTGAGGGTATTATGCTACAATACGCCCATAGGGGATATCTCCACTGTCGTTGGGAACTTGGGGGAAGTCTAAATCATCCGGTCAAAGCCCGAATAGCATTATTTGCTTCTTATTAAAATTGTCTGGCCCTTCGCAAAATAGAACTGATCATTCTGCTTTGAGAAGAAGCGCGCCATTTTGCACTGGTGACTGGGTTGGCTAGTGTATAAACGCGTGTCGTGATGATAGCTTCATAATACTATTAACGAATTGAATAGTGACAAGAATTAGGTGTTAGTATATTTATCTCTTCAATACAACCAAAATTCACTCAAATTTGAGGAATACATAAAAACGTACGGAAATTATGCCAGATGCCCCCCACTAAAGAATATAATATCCAAGATACCCCCGTCGCTTATTTTTATTCAATATACCCCCCTCCTGGGCCCATTCTGCCGCAGCTGCCGCATGTCCGCGACAAAGTGTTTTTGAAAATTAATTCTTTTCACCCTAATTTTCTTCAGTGCTAAACCGACCTTAAAGTTCCTCTTCATCTCACACTTTTTGAGCTCGTCTTCAACCCCAACGATCGAGTGTATCAATGAGCATGCCAGTAACGTCAACTCGGCAGACATTGGGCACATCATGGGCGGCATGGATCTAAGCGAGGGGTATATTGCATAGAAAAAACTTTTGGGGGTATCTTGGATATTTCGGTGTCTTGGCGGGGGCATCCTACATAATTTCCGTTATATTTATTTAACCAATATATTCAATGAAGCTCCCATAGTCTGTATCTTGCAGCAATTATCAACCAACCCAGAAAACCTCCTATTCTCAAATACCTGCGCAATTTAAGTAGTTTCAACCTCAGCTTAACACTAAACTAAAACCTGAAAGCTGTTCATACATATCTCAAGCCCCATACTTGCTTCCAACCGTAACCATAACCATGACCTAAGATTAAATACCTCTCCATGGTTGCAGTACATACATTAGCTTTGTCGGGATTTATAGGGGCTTAGAACATACCTCCTAGACCTTGTACTTATTGTTCTCTACGAATTGTCTCATATGATATTTCCCGTTGTGTGCAATTACGGAGTATAGTTGACTCTAGAGGTTGAAAGGTCTAGGAGGCAGAGGGTCTAGAGGCCGAAATTTTGAGAGGTTGAGATAGATTGTGGAAGCAGAAATATAAATATAAAAAGAACTAAGAGGATTCGCATGGAGTATCATCTAGTATCATCCAATATCAAAACCCGACAGCGATAGAGAACGGAGAACGGCGAAGTATAACTCACATCATTGTACAATATCACTCAGATAGAATTGCTATTTATCTCAGCTCAGGTACAACCGGCTGCGAGTCTACGAGTCTGCGGCGTTTTCTCGGGCTTCGAACTTGGAACTTGAAACTTGGAATTTATGTTCCATAGACTATCGAAATCAAGACTAGACTCCTTTCCCGGAAAGTTTTATTAATGGGATTGGGATTCATGGGGGGTTTTAATGATATTGAGGATTTGTTATTGGTAATTGCTGGTTGTATAGACATTCGGGGCGGGGGTTCAGGATACTGATGATAGATATGATACGATTTCTCTGGTGGCTATGGACAAGTTACAACTCAGCTGAGAACTTGAGACCGCCGAGCTTAAGACCAGTCTTTGAGAGTTTCATTCTTGAAATTTAGCAAATGGTTATAGAATATTGAAGACTAGTGGCTGCATGGCTATTGGACATAACCGTGATATTAACAAGTATGAGTCTTCCATGTTGTTTTATTTATAACCCGGCTTTGAAGTGGGTTATGTACATCGCGGAATATTTTGTGATATAGTAGACTTCCAGAGTAATCAAAATGGGGAGATGTAATGTACAGCATTGAGTACCCTTGAGATCTTAATGCCTTCACCGTGCAGGTACCGGCAGGTTGAGATATGAGTCTGTTACTCGTATCCAAATGCCCAGTGATCAGAAATCAGTTCCACGCTACTACCGGAATATACTAAACCAGGTAATTCATTATCCATCAAGTTTCAGGTTTCAAATTCTAAGCTTCTTTCGGTCTAAATAGCATCTATATATTTATCTATCTATATATCCATCTATCTATCTATCTATATATATATCAATTATATCCGGTATATCGCATCTTATATGACTTCCTCGCTTTTGCGCTTCCTAGTTTCCTAGTGCCCAAATTCCCGAGTCCCCGAGTTCCTGCGTTATCTGCAGTATGCACCCTATTTCGGTCATCGCTACTGCAAGAAATATAGAATCAATAGCCATTGAGGGTACCGGTATGCATCTGGGCCGGGCCGTAGACGGTTGTTAACACCCGGGGGCCGGATGTTTATCATAGACCCAATAAGACGAGGCATAACGCTTATTTTAAGGGTTTAGGTTTGAGATATTACAGTTACTAGCAGCGAAGCCATGGATAACTATATCCCAAACTCATATGTACATATGTAGCTATAATTAGCTAAAAAAATATTACCTAGAATATGATTCCAACCACTGTTGATTCTCAACTGGAGATTCTTACAGACCATTCATATCGTGGGATGGATAAAAAAAGCTACTATATATATGTGACTTTTACCCCCCCTGAAATAATCACTAATGTTCAGCTGTTATGATATTTAGTATTTGTATTCATATTTCTAAGCTGCATAATTTTCGGGATCGGGTATTATTATGTGATAATGAGTACCCTAGATCTGGTACGAGGAATGAAGGTTTTGTGATTCCGGCATGCGTAACTGCAGTATTGTAGATAGTACCTTTGATATAATGCTTGTTACATAGATGTGACACAAACTTACGTTGAGTATTTAATATTTACTTCACCGATATTTTTCTATTATCATATATGCAAAGTATCCCTTTTGACACACTGCATGATTTCAGAAGCTTAGCATTATTGGGTAACAATCGGTACCCTAGATCTATTACGGGCACAGGAAATAGTGTGGATCTTGCATGCATACCGCCTGTAGTACCGTTGATATAATTTATATAACAGCGTAACACAAACTAGCGCTAATAGCTCAGTTGGGAGAGCGTCAGACTGAAGTAAAATTTGGTCCACCACATCCGGGGTAATCTGAAGGTCACCCGTTCAATCCGGGTTTGGCGCATAACCTTTTTTTCACTGTCCTTACCCTGATTACCAAATGATCATTGTCATTTCCGCGCTCCCCCGTATTTTTCAAGTTCATCGTTGTTTCGGTTTCTTCGGTATTCGCAGTATGCATTCCCTACCCCATATGTGTACATAGCTTTCTTCGGGTACTCCGGACTATCCGCTACATGCTTTACAGGGTGCCCAGCAGGCAAAAAGCGATTCGACTGCCCTAGGACGTAGTCTACAAGGGTGTAAGACTGAAGACCATCAACATCTGGTTTGCTTTCGGTACATATGACGTAGCTTGTTGGCGTTCAGCTGAACAACGAATGGAGAAAACAGGCACAACCTTCTTGTATGTCATAGAAGTCCATGATTCGCCATGATCCACTATGATTCGTCACAGCTGTCCAAGGTTCTGAGATTTGCTTTTTTGCTGCATATAAAAGAACGATTGCCAGCGATGGTGCTCCTGAATATCACATCACATCATACGTGCAATTCAAACGAAACAGAACGAAAAATCTGTCAAGTACGTAGTAGTCAAGTCGGTCTTTGTTCTTTCTTCCTTTCTCTTCCAGGCTCTGGGGTGGGATGCTGATACTTACGATCAACCACACAGTATCCGAACGAATATCACCACCAAAGCAAACCAAACCAAACGGAATAAAACAGAAATACAATAAACTAGATATTATCAACTCAACATGCCATTCTCATATAACAAAGGAGTCGGAGGACGTCGCTTCGGTTTTGGAGTCGCTGCGAATAGACATGGTGCTAGACCTTACACGAGGTTTAGGTTATGTGGATTCAACTGCTTCAGATAAGCGAAGAGTAGCACAAGCTACGCGACGAGAGGAGGGAGTGGCGACTTTGGCGAGGGGGATACGGGGTCACGGTTTCTGCCTTGATTTTTTAAGAGTGCTTTTCCGTTGCACATGACGACTGTAAATGCTAAATGACTTTGTTTCACAAGAGTAACCCTGCCCTGTATGAAGGCGGTGAGCATGTCGCGGTTCCGTGATTAGATTAGCCTAATTCGTTCGGGATGGAATGCAACATGTTATTTTGTACGAATTTGTGCATGAATTCCATATAAGTGTCTTGTAATTCTGTAAGAAGTATGTCCGACAAAAGTGTAGGATTGAATTGAGGATAAAGTTCCATTATCCATTTGTCCTATTTTCAGTTCATTCGTTGGTCGTGGGAACCCGGTTAAACTGAATTGATGGCGGTCACGTGACAAACCGAGTGATGGCAAACATGCAGCCCTATCATGATCATCAGCTCATCTTATCGAGTCATCGCCGCCGACGCCTGCAGGCCGTGACACGACCCATAGATAACAACGGGAACAAATTCGGACCGTCGCTAAACAAGATCGTGACCTGCATTAGTTTGTACCTGAGGAATTCTGGAAAGGAAAATAAGGACGTTGATAGGAGAATTGAAACGTGGTACTCGCGGGGTAGCTCACGGAGACTGGGGTAGCTATGAAGCACAGCAGGAGACGAGCTCTGGAACTTCGTACCTGAGATACGGCATAGCTATCATAGCTATCATAGAGCTTCCGTCAGGCTTAGCTCAATAAGGAAATAAGTTGACGTCTAGATATAAAGATAGGATTCGAGTTGAGGGAATGTTTCGGGCCGCCGCCTCATGGAGAGATATCATATAGGCAGTGAAGCTAGGATTGGGCCTTCGGGCAATGTAATAATTGAATGCATGAGACCGGATAAAACTGTTCAAAAAATATCTCCATTGTTTAGCTTAAACGGATATACACCTTACAATACGAACTGATAATATTATCATTTTTACTGCACTCTGCCGTGAATGTTGTTTGACGCTGTCGTGAGCCTAGAGCTTGTGCACTAGAAATAGCCCTCTTTGGCGAGTGGGCAACGATGACGCAAAGCGTGTGAAATATGTACATCACAGGCAACACAAAATGTACATCTGGTTCTTGTTTTCGTTGTGCCGATTTCCTGGCTGCATGAGATGTTTTCTCAAAAAAATCTGATCATGTTTCGTGCACCGTGGAGTTTCGTCTCCGAGGCCATTAACTCACATTTACGTCCGGAGTCTCCGAGTGGTAACCACCCGACAGATGAACCCGATCTCGCCGTACCCCATTCCATCGCCCCGGATTTGACAGATGAATTACGTTGCCGGCGAGATTTGGTGGCCGTGGTGCCCGTCCGGACCCTATGGTTCCCTGTGGTTTACAGTCCAGATTCAGGTACGTTGGGTCTTGCGGGGTGGTCCGCGACCATAACCCGGGTAGCGCGTTTGGTTAGCGCGCCGTGGCCTGCAGAAGAAATTTTCTACCATGACACTTTGCTCTATCCTGTCGTCGTCTCTCCAGAGTTGGCCGACCCTTCTCGCTAGGGCAAGAAGCTGTTCATCCTTGATCCCTCGTCGACTCGCAGTATGCCGTGATGCCACTTCGATGGGGAGAGAGAGAGTTGAGCAGGTTTCATACTACCTTACAGCGTTTGTCTTGATGATGAAAATTGTAAAAACTGGAGTACATGAGCCTAATCCATAGTTGCTTGTAACTGCGTTGTTCATGCTGCCGTCTGACATTGGCGCTGCCTTGTGGGATCAGACGCTTCATCGCTGTCGAGGAGAGGCAGATCTACCTCCAAGCGATAAGAGTGGCAGATAAGGATTTTTCCAACGAATATTCCGCCATAACAGCTAGTAGCTAGCTAAAAAAAATCTGAAGCTTAGCTGCCCAAGAAATAGAAAACTTTCTCGTTTCGAAGTCTTGACAGCTTCAAGAGTCGCCAGGATGCCCTCGCTTCGTGATTGAAAAGCCGAGCCAAAACAAGCATAACCACAAGGAATGCCAATATCCAATGGGCAGTTGAGTCCAAGACCAGTCCTACATTCTTCGCCAAGGTACCCTCAACGCAATTGTTTTCAAGATCCAGGGATAAAATCTCGTTCGTATGTGACCATAGAGCTCCTCTGATTCGTAGGAAATCGGGCAAGCTCCGCCACTTCGTGCAGGAGGTTGCGTCTTCCACTAGACTGGATATCGAAAGATTCGAGATCGCCGCAATGTGCTGAAAGATAAGGTCGCACACCGACACCACCAATATGCACCGGCCCCGTTCTATAGACTAAGCTGTCGCGTGTGTTGCGTGGGGCGGAACGCCTTAATCGTCCGTTGGTAAACACCAGGAGCTATCAAACACATATTTTCCCAGGGTACATAAGGCCGCTGCTGCCACCGATGTCATGACGAGTTTGCCCGCCAACCTGCCCAAATAACGACAGAACCTCCAGACCTTTCTCAAGACCTTAACAGGCGAGAAGGTATCGACAACTCAACGACGAAAACTTTTTCGTTCCCGGTGTGGACCGACGCTTGAATCAGCAGTCGTCCAAAAACCCCGTATCGTATCGGATCCAGGACGATAATTTTCGAAAGCAAGATGTCTTCTTTCTTGCGAAAGCTTGAGACCGACAATGAGCCTGGCTTGACCGCCGCTCAGTTGATGTTGACGAACCACGATCTTAAGCCTGGTATAGAAATCCTGTCCAATTGTTAAGATGTTGATGGCGTTGAGACATCTACGGTCCTTTAAAATGGGAAGTTGCATGTGAGGTCTGAGACATGGCCGAACATGTCGGTTGCTGTCTTGAGTCGGCGATGTAACCTGATCCGCTGGGATACTGCAATCTCTCGATAAAATGGATATCCTTGCTGACCCGAGTGCTTATCACAGTCGAACCCTCTCGGAGACAATGGGGGCCATGGAACTTCGTCGGATTCTGGATCGCCGATTCGTTCAACATCAACACATGGATGATTTCCTCTAGCATGATTCTAGCAGGATTGTCCTGGTGGCAGTCATGGTTGTGCGTCTGGATAGGCTACTTCATTGCAGCTATCTTCATTTGTGCGACCGGGCATATCGGAGCTACCTACCACGTCGGTTTCCCTGTGGTTGCACGTTCTTCCTTCGGAATTTGGTTAGTCTCACGGCGACGCGTAGACGGTGACCGAGTGACTGACCGTTTCACAGGGGAAGTTTGTGGCCGGTGTTTAACCGTGCGGCGATGGCTTGTGTGTGGTACGGAGTACAGGCATGGATCGGAGGTAACTGTGTTTACCTGATGATCCGGTCCATCTGGAACAGCTTCGATAATATCCCCAATACCATGGGTGGCGCCGGCACCGAGACCAAGTACTTTGTGTCATTCTTCCTCTTCTGGTTCTGCTCTCTTCCGGCCATCTGGTTCCCGGTCCACACCATTCGTCACTTGTTCACCGTCAAGGCCTATGTCGTTCCCATAGCGTAAGCTTTATCGAATCAGTCCAGTACTGAAACGCAGCTAATGTTTAAATAGAGGTTTCGCCTTCTTTGGCTGGTGTATCCACCGTGCCGGTGGTGTTGGTCCTATTGTCTCCCAGCCTTCCTCCAAGCATGGAAGCGAACTTGCCTGGGCATTCGTTGGAGGAGTCATGTCTTCGGTCTCCAACTTTGCAACCTTGATTGTGAACGACCCCGACTTCTCTCGTTTCGCTGGAAAGCCTACCGACCAGTTGTGGTCTCAGCTCTTCGGAATTCCCTGCTCTTTTGCCTTCACCTCCTTCGTCGGAATTATCGTTTCCTCCAGTTCAACCGTCATCTTTGGAAAGCCCATCTGGAACCCCTTGGACCTTCTTAACGAGTTCTTGAATGAGGGTGGATCCGGAAACCGTGCCGGAGTGTTCTTCATTGCAACTGCCTTCTCCTTGGCTCAGCTCGGTACCAATATCGCCGCCAACTCGGTTTCCGCTGGATCTGACATGACTGCTTTGTTGCCCCGGTACATCGACATCCGTCGTGGAGGATATGTTTGCGCACTTGTCGGATTGGCCATGTGCCCCTGGAACCTTCTTTCCAGCTCCAACAATTTCACCTTGTACCTCTCTTCGTACTCAGTATTCCTTTCCGCCATTGCTGGAGTCATGTTGTCCGACTACTACTTTGTCCGCAAGGGATACCTAGAGGTTAAGAACTTATACTCTGCGAAGAAGAATGCACCTTACTACTTCACCTACGGAATCCACTGGCGCGCTTACGCTGCCTACATCGCCGGTATTCTTATCAACGTCGTTGGATTCGCTGGGGCTATCGGAAAGACTGTCCCTATTGGAGCGGCCTACATTTACCGCCTCAACTTCTTTGCCGGAGTGATTGTATCCTCTGGTACCTACTGGCTTTTGGCCACTTTCTTCCCCATTCCTGCTTGCAGTGACAAGTGGATGGAGGTTGGCGAGGACATCTCAGAGGTCCGATTAGCATATGACTCTTCGAGTGATAGCTATGACATTGAGGCGACGGACCCCAAAACTGTAGACGTTAGAGTCCAGGAGAAGTTTGGTCGGGCGTATTAATTTGTTTTCTTTTTGGGTTCTTTGAGTTTTCGGTGTTTTGTTTTTATGTTGGCCGATGAGCGGCTTGATGATGATTGTTGGATGTCCGTGATGAGCATATATATCAAAGTTAATGCGATGCTTTCCAAAAGTTTGAATGATAACTTTATCCTTTACAATAATTAATACTTTCAACTAAACGATCCATTCCCTTGAGATTAAAGTTGCCTGACATTTAGTTACGTTCTCCCAACTCGCTCCAAGGGCCTTACCGATTACCTACCATGACTCATGACACCAATACAGAGGTGAAATCAATGCCCTTTGATGCCCTTCCTATTCCCTCGTTTGGGAGAAGTATTGTCGGGTGCCTTGCTGGCAATAATTCGAGTTTTGAATTGCTGTCAAGGAATGATGGAGGTGGAGTAAAACTCATACGGTGAAGTGGGGATGGAAAGGTTGGTGCATGCTTTAAACCGCCTGTTAGTGGCTCATGCGCAGGGTTGCCAACTCCATGCAGAAATGCGCGTTTATCAATGCGCGTTGTTCTCACTCGCTTCACTACGAAAATGAATGGAACAACAGGTTGACATCTTTACAATATTGGGTATCAAAGAAATCTATGGACACACAAAAAACATAATAGGTTCAGGCCAAGCACATAACAAATCAATGTTCAAGATTACTCGCACAACTCAGCCCTTGACAATTTCACAAAAGTCCAAAAACACGCATTTACGGTATTAATTCGTCTGCTGAAGCTCTTTTGAGCGATTCTACAACGCCAACTGTTCTTCAAAACGCAATAGTAATCCTCGACCCAATAAAAACAACTTCCCAATGCTGTCCTCCAAAAGTAAAGCTCGCATGACCATTGCCAAAAATTTTATCAAATCAAAATCTCCAGTAAGTATTAAAGCTATTAATCCAGCCATCTCCACTTGATAGCTATTCTTCCTGCGTCAGGGTCTCCAAGGACATTGTAAGCTGCTGGCGACAAGTCAAGATCGTACTGCTTGCAAACCGGACATCTGTCCACCACTGTTATTGTCACTCCGCCTCCACCTGCCTGCCGTTCCCATAAGTCTCTTCCGGGGTCCGGTGGTGGAGTAATACCTGGTGGTGCTGGTTCTTCGAATAGTATATCCCAACCTCTATTTTCAGTTCTGTTCCATGCACGAGTAGGATGATCAAGACCGTCCATTTCAGCGGAGACCATAGACCGTCGAGACCATCGTTCACTCCGGCTCTTTTCCCAATTCTCAGAACCATGCGTCGTCGTATTCCATAGGTTGTCCCATCGTCGACGCTTACCTCCAGCCGCTTTCACCAATGCCTTCCTTCCACAGTAAGGATTTGCATTTGAATTTTTGGCTCCTGTTGCATCAAAGAGAATTTTACTAAGGGCTGCCACGTAATCAGCATCCGTAGCATCCGTACCACACGATCCTAATCCCGGTGCATAGAAGGTTGCTTCTCCCTCAAACTCTTCGCCACCGCCGCCGCCGCCATCGCCGCCACCTGAAGATGCCGATGTGGAAGGTTTAGTGTCCGATTTGCTAGAGCTTGCGGCCGTCGAAGTTGCAACTGCTGTGTTAGTAGATGCAGCGCCGGTAGTTGCCCCGGTTGGAGATGCTCCCGGGGTGGCGATAGCGGCTGCAGTAGTTGAATCCTCACCAGGCCTAGTCAACATCATCAACGTCAGACATTGTTAAACATATCATCATCAGAAATTTCATCGATACTAACTTTGCAGTACCACCGGTTGGTTGGCTATTATCAAGGCTGAAGATTGTTGTTGTTATTAATTGGCCCTGCTCGTTTGTGATGACGGATGGCTCCCCGTAAACAACAGTCTGTTCGCTAACACCTCCCTGGCCCGGTACCAGAGTTAGGCTTCCAATGAGAGTTTTTGTTTCCAAAACGTCTTCACTATTCGTTATTAGCTTTAAGCTTACTTGCACAGTTGTCTTTTCGCCCTTTTCGTTTGTCGTCACCACTTGCGTAATGCCCGCTCCTCGTGTAAACGTAGTGATATATGCAGTTGTTTCCGTTGTCAGAACTGTCTGGCCGTTAGACACAAACGTGCGGACTCTAGATTGTGTTGTCTTCGCTACAGCGGGTTGTCCCACAATTCCCTCGTTGGCTCCTTGTGATTTGGCGCTTCTAAGTGATGTTTTGACGCCAATTGCGCCTCCTACAGCGGCTATTATTAGTAATGCCGCCACTCCAGCCGCAACGTAATAAAAGTTCTGCTTGCTGAAACCAAGGATTTTAAGAGATTTGGCTTTAGTTGTACCACCGAATGTGTGCGATTGGTACCATGCTCGAAGCTTTGCGTTAGGGTGTAACTTTTGCTTGAACTCGGAGATCCGTCGAACCATGACCGCCGGACGCGGGCTATTGGATGCTGTAAAGGTCTAGTCAACACCTTGTGCTGGTGAATCGTGTCCTCAATAGGTTTATGCCTCTCCTGATAGGTCAATTCGGGAGTGAAGTTGTGTTGGTAGACCAGTAGGCACATCAGCGTTTCGTCGATGGTTTCCGGTGCTATTCGTAAATTATTTCATACGTGTCGGATTGGTGATCTGAGCGAAGAAAATTAAGCAAGAAGGAGCTGAATAGCAATCAATAAAGTTGTAAATGCAAAGGGCTGATACGAATAACGACTGGTGATAGAGCTGTTGATGAGTGGTGGAGATTGAAGCCCTTCACGACTTCTTTGCTTCATCGTTTTCAAAAAAACATGTGTCTCGTTTGGAGTTAGTTCCGCGGATTGAACTGAGGCATGTTCATCCTCCATCGTTGAATGATTTTCCTTCATCACAATTCCACATTTGGCTCTACCATGACGATATTCACCACGCGTTCATTACTCAAGAACAAACCACACTTGCCACGTTCGAAAGCCAATCCGACCACGTTCTTGGGACCAACTCTTTACGATGGATACGTCCTACCGATTTTCCACAATACTGGCGACTGGTGGTTGAACGCATACGTGCTGACCTGCAGGTCGACGGATCGGTGCCTATTTATGATTTCGAGGTTTCGTTTCGCCTGTGGCGCAGCAACGCATAAACGGAGCTGTTCCTCGCACAACTTGCCTGGCTAGCCTCCTCCTCGCCAACGCAGGCTTTTAGTATTCGCATCCCGGAGGCAGGTACTTTTGTGCAACATGAACACTGTAACTCACTGCGAATACTAATCGGCGCCATAGCTAGAGCTTCCAGCCGTTGGCGTTTTCTCGTGTTGCTTCGCGGGCCGGATGAATTTTGGTTGAGTCGAGGCGGTGTTCGCCGCCCAAGACCGCACGGAATGCATGTCGCAACGCTCTATTTCGAGATCAACATTCCCTCTTCAAATACATAGTGCTCATGGATGGGAGATGTACACTCCGGGTATTGTCGAAAGAGATCTAGATTTGCTGCTGAGATGGTTTGATGATGGCTCGATAGTGGCGATGAAATCGTGTTGCCTCCGGTCGCAAGAACACGCCAACTCTGGAGACCACGGGCGGAGGCTCGTCTAGGTACGCGCGCCAAATTGCACCGCGATTCCCTTCGATCCTAGCGGTTGACTCGGCCGCATCCGTTCATCTCCATTCCCAAGTTCTCTATGGCTCGCCACCTTGAAGAACTGTTAATAGCCAATCCAACGAGAACCGGAAAAACTCACAATCTCGGATAGAAATCGATGGTGTTAAAAATCTTGCAGGAGATAATTAGCTCTATAGAGGAAGTGCATCGACTTGGATCACAAAATATCCCCGGCATTTTCCTGCGCATGCGCATGCCGTGTGTAGGCAAGTGCTTTGGTTTGTCGAACAGCTTCGTCATGTGGACGTGCGTGACCACAGGGCGTCTTGTTTCCAGGCAATGAAACAGCTGATTTGTCTTATACCAGAGGACTGGTTCGCTATTATGTAGAGTCAGGATTCAACAAGCTACCCGTACCAAAGACTAAAAGGATGAGATGAGGTACCAACATAATACCTCACGTACACATGGCCGGACGGACCCAGAATGTCAGATAGACGATCTACGCACTAGGCGGATATCGGAAGGTTACGTTCACAACGAACAGACCAACGGCTGATCCAAGAAGTGCTTTCAGCTGTGGATGAGAGGTGCATAGACGAGCTGCAAGGTATAATGATGCAGTGTGGCTGAGGTTTGCATGGGTTATTTTGAGGGCGGGCCATAGTCCAGCTCCCGAGATGTTTCCCCAGTCTCTGCCCAGCTGAAGATGTGGTAAAGGTTGTGCGCTGTTCCTAACCATTACTCAAAGTAGAAATATACACCCACAATACAAAAGCCCCAGCTCGGACCTTTCAAAAGCCTACAAATTGCAGTTATCCCGCAATCGATCTGACTATCACTCCTGCCATTCCCCGCATGCTGACATTCTCGTCTCCAATATTTCAAACTTTTCATAAAGAGCCTCAGTTAATATACCTACGTTAGGTACCTACGGGCTAGGCATCACAAGGCATGAACGGAAATCTTGACAGTGCCGTCGAGCATTTATGCTAACATTATGTTCAAGGTTTCCCAACCCCTGGGACTTTATCCTTAATTATTACCTTCACCAACACCGCAATGCCTACCTCATCCACCTGGCGCAGCCCCAGAGACTTAGCTGGCGGCCTATTCTCCGGCATTTTCTTGTTATTGACGTCACTTTTCGGGCCTTTTGTCTTACGCACCATTGAGCGACGTCGCCTTGCAGCACCGCCCCCAACTGTTATTGTAGGCGCCAAGTCCGAACCATCCCCGGCCAAAATACCAGAGTCTGCCGTCAAGCCTTCTCCTGAGCCTATTCAGAACGAAATTCCTGCGGAGCACCCTAATCCAAACCTGTATACTGTACCACCTCCTGAGCTTTCCCATTTTATGGAGTTCGCATCTCAATTTCCGGCACCTGCCTGTATGCTCCCTAGGCCAGGTCTTGACACAACCGGTCCCCAGAGAATCTATAAGGACACCGTAAATGGACAGAATAGGATGGTGATGGAACAGCAACATTATTTTGGCGATGGAAGGAGAGTTCGGCGCAAATTAGTCGTTTATGAGCGTGTTTAATTAGCTTAGGGTTTTCTTTATATCTTTGGGCGGGGAATTTCGTAGTGTAGGCAGCATCCGAGCCCTTCAAGCTGTAATGATAAATTTGAGGTTTTACAAGACGGGGTGCGGGTAACAAGGCAGAAGTGATATCGATAACCGTTCCCCAGGAGCTCACTGAAAGCGGTACCGAGTTGACCGCAGTGTACATATTACTGACTGTAGCGTTTGCAATGTCTGACCGTATTACTGCCGTCTGAAATCATAAATCGAATCATCGAATTCTGTACCAATGGTTTTTCCGGGCAAGGATCATGGTGTTTGAACAGCCTTACAGAAAAAACTTCAATGCATGCAGACTTTTAAACTTGCAGACTTGCAGGCTTGATGACTTGTGGACTTGTAGACTTGCAGTGAGATGTCTCACCGGACACACGCGACACGCGCGCATAACATCGTGGCAGCGTGGCTCATCTTGCATCAGCTGAAGTAGAACCCACTCAACCTAAAGATGAGACGAAAAAAATTCATATTGACCGAACTGCAAAGCCAGGCAAGTAGGTAAAAGCACACACACACACACACACACATATATATATATATATATATATATACATACAGAAAAGCGGGGCCGAAAAGGCACAGTGTGAGCTGGACTGATTGACTGACTGGACTGACTTACTTTACTGGACCTATGGTGCACCCAAGCTTCCCTCCGTCCACAATGCAAGCATGGAACTTCAAAGCCGAACCATCCGAAACATATGTGTTGTTCCCTACCCTACTTACACCCGCCATCTCAAACACCACCTTTTCATCGGAATAATATTTCTAGCCTTGCATGGACCTTGGCATACATATAATTTCTGATTTGTCGTTCTACTTATGTACTGTGCTCGGATACTTCACATAAACTAAAATTTTAGAATCGAAAAAAAAAATAGAGTAAATAGAGCAATTTCTAGCTCGATCGAATCGAACCGAGATTTAATCCAACCAAATCGAGTAATGGAATACATAGTTCCAAAACCAAAATCGGCTGAAATAGTCGGGGGAAAACTAGAGTTGAAGCACAAGGATGAAAGTTAGCTGAAAAGTGAGACATTCGGGACACCAGGATGCTATGGTGTGATGATGACTAGATGACTAGAAATGTGGAGCGGGATAAGCGCGGATAAGCGCCGGATGTTGATCGGTGGGACTAGTTAAGTTGAGATCAGCAGGATATAGACGGTGTTTGGTTTAGTATTGAAATGTGGAATCGCACGTGACGACTGGTACTATCCTGGGATGATTATAGTAGAGGGAGGCTATTTTGGTTAAGATTTGAAGGTGAATATGGTTTCTTGTTACTCGTGCCAAGGTGGCGCTAGTAAAGATGTCAAAAAGATTTTTGAAGGGTTTGAGAATCATTTTAACATGTAAACTGGAGTTGGACCAACCGTAACATTGCTCTGATTTTTACTCGACAGTCTTGTCGCGTGGTTTGCGGCAAAATGAGGCTCAAAACCAAAAATGAAAGCCCCACGCGGGGGTCGAACCCGCAACCTTCAGATTAAGAGTCTGACGCTCTACCGATTGAGCTAGCGAGGCGCTTTCATGCATGGTTGAGCCTTCTTGTCATTACAAAATATTGTCAATGATACTCGGCGATCCTATCCGCAATTGATGGCCAATTTTGGTGCATGCAAAAAGGTCTTTCTAGGTTGGAATCAGCTCGTACCAGTATGTCAACAGATCGGAGATCACTACTTACCGACTAGAGTACTGTCATAGCATCAACACATATCGACACTGGCTAAATCCAACAAAGGCTCTTCTTGCTATGTATTCGGAGACACCGGCAACAACAACCAAAATGAGAATGGGGAGCGAACGGTGAAGTGATCAAATGATGAAGATTTGAAGAGGTGGAGATACGATGATAGAAGATCTGGAGGTATGTGACGTTTGCTTTGTAGCAGCAGGTGCAACATGTCTGGATTTCGGTCCAAAACTAGCGCGGTGAGCCCGCTCCATCTTCTTACTTTTGTATCCTCAAGTCAGAGAATTACGTGCCGCACTCGGTAGCTTCGAGCAGTTAAACTTAGTGTGTATATTTAGCTGCACGTGTGTTCATGGAGACTGGACAAGTATTATAACTATGGTTTTCGTTCTCAGTGCATGTAAGTGCGGCCCATGAAATGATTAATATACTACAAAAAAGAGTGTATTGTGATAGGTACTGTGACAAAAATATAGCGAGAAAAGGCTTCAGATGGTAAAGTGAAATGAGTCATCATGACAACAAGACGAAGCAGAAGTTTAGGTAATCGGGGTTTAAATGAGTATTCCTGCCGAAGATTACTATTACTAGTAAGGTACAAATTCAACATCAAGGGAAATGATAGCCAGTAAGTCCACTTCTAGTGAAGCATAATGTAGATATTCTTACCTGATAGTTTAAGAGTTATGAAGACATGAGGAGAGACAGTTAATGTCACGGGCTGGGTTCGGAGAAGCACCAATAGGCTACCACTTCTTGTGGGTATCAGACCACGCAAACTATCTCTATTGAGATGCCAAGCGATTTACCGGAGTTTGAAAAATCCCGTAGTTTTAACCTTCTTGTTTATTTTGCTTGGCCATTTCTCTTAACTATCGGCGTATCAAAAGGGATGGTGTGATGGTAAACTTGACCGACCCCCCGGCGAAAGTCTACAATGGTATGCATTGAATTTTGGTAAAAATTGATTATGCACTTCTTATTGCATAATTGGCTGACGATATGCAAATAGGCACCACCATGATACAATTGATTGTGGAAAAGAGGGCTTGCAATGTCTATCACAACAATCACGCAATCTCCAGGTCCTAACGTCACCGGGAATTGGAAGATTACGCGCGCTCGGATTATACTGTGTGGTGTACTGCCTCCTGCTGTGGAGTATTCCCATGACGCGGTACGGGAAGCGCAACTGTCCATGGTTGTACCTACTCTACTCTGGGAATTACTGATCATGGAGCTGATAGATGTTGATGCAGCAAGTAAGCAGGTGACAGGACAGCATGCTATCACTTAACAGGTAATTTCATAGGCTTTGCTTTTTTACTAGCGCTCCTGCTACAATCTTGATTTTTATTTCTTATCCTCAAACCTCATGACGGCTGGGTTTATTGTTTTTTTCTGGCACGCTTTATCGGATAACGTTTTCAAAGTCTTTCTCTGGTACGAATTTGGTGATTGTCATTCGAGATATCTGGTCACGGCAGACAGTTCATTTCTTGATTTGTGATTGATCACACGCTGACCAGGGTCAGAAAGTCCTATGACAGAAGAAAAACCAGATCCTGTCTTCGTAACCAAGGCCACCTAGTAATGCCCTTCAATCCGAAATATCCGTGACCTCATCACGTGCTACAATGTAGATATGTCCTGTGTATGATGTGGAAATTGTGTGACTGAATGCAGCTGCACTCGCAAATGGAAGAAGGTGGAGTAGGTGCTCACTAGTAGACGTGTGTCGGGGCTTCTTTCGCAATCGGCATCTCAGGAATAGCCGTGCTGGCAAATCTTCGAATAATATCGATGCTCTATCTTTCTTCTTCCACTTTTTTCGAACCTCACAAAATCATCCACTGTAATTTCAGGGACCGACAACGCTTGCGGAGTAGACGCTTGCCATACTTTCCCGGATTTTCAATTTTCCTGGTTTCCTCGACTATCAGTTTTCCTTGTATAATGTCTACGGTCGGAGTCAACCCTTTTTGTTTTCTGCAACGGTTTCCTGGAATAACCAAATTTTCTTCCTTTCGATTCAGAGGTCATTTGGGTATCGCAAGTCACATAGCAGGAGTAAGATATGGCAATCCAGGTTTAGGTGTGGGTATTCAAGGGCACGTTACAGTCAAAAAGGAATTTATCTGTCTTTTCACTTTACAAGGGTTCGCAGTATCTTCGGTACTCGGCGAATCACTCGACGGAAAGTGTGTGGTGTACCGTTCCAGGATTTGTCGCTTTCCTACCGGTCGCAGGACCTTCTGCATTCCGGAAGCCTTGATCATATCAAAGAAGAAAGTTTTTACCAAGGAAAAGGAAATGAACAAAAAAGAAATTCCGGAAAAACAAAGGACAACTTCTGTGGTCAGTTCGAGTATCTATTGACGACGGATTCCCCCTCCCCCTCTTCTGCTCCTCGCGAACTATACAGCTTTTTTGAATGTCCCTAGATATGGCTTTCACAAAGATGTTCTCTCGCCTAGTGCCTTCAATGTTCCGTCCCAAAAAGTCTTGTCATTCGAATCGGTCCGATGTGAGAGAACTTCAACATGGCTCAGGTCTACCACACTGTGGCCATGGCGAGTACTCGAGCTCGGTCGATTCGCTAACGCCCTTGCTGTCCAATACCGAAGATATCCAAAGCCGCGAGATAGATCCCAGGTCCTGGTCCCCGGAGTTGATTGACTGGACGACTACACCCTCGGAGTACGAAGCCAGCATCGCCCTCCGGACCGACCCGACCTTCCCCGCGACTACCACGGGTGACGTGCTGGTTCGAATCGGCCTCGTTCGTTCCCACGCCCTACCCTTCCCGCATGCCCTGTGGCGGTTGACTCGGTCTGATATGAAGCCTCTGGCTGGAATTGAAGATCGGGTTGGCTCCCAGGCACCCTACTCCATCCAGACGGTGAGTACTGAGAGTTTCGGAGTTCTTCCGGAACTCGAGGGAAAGCCGCTCTGCCCAACCCTATCTCCGGCGCAGTATCTGACGGCTCCTCTTGTAGGGCCCGAAGAGCAATACTGTGACGGAGCTCTAGGGGAGTGTGGAAGGTGTCTGGGATGCGGGTTCCAGGCGCCTCGGGACCTGGTCGTTGCCGGCGAGGAGGTCCAACACCTCCTCCCCGCCTCTGCTATCTACCTCAGGGGAGCTCTAGATAACAGGGTGACCTGGGCGACCGAGGTGCTATTGGCCATCACCGACATCCAGTATCGCCAAGACCGTGAACAGTATTGGGAGGATCGTGAGGTCCTCTACATACAGGAATCGTGTCTCTGGGAGTCGGTCGATGGTCTAATGCTGGAGCTGGATGAATTTCCAGTGCACTTTATCCTTGAGGCTCTTCCGTCAGAAATGGCGATGGACCTCAGGGAAAAGTGCGAGGGATTCCAGTCCCTCCTGGATTCGACGGCAAGGCCCGCCTGAGAAGAAGGGAGTTGAACGAAGTGCCACTGGGGGATGATTATCCATAACTATTATGTTCCGACGCCAAAAATACGAAATATTCGACTTATCACTATAGAATTACCACTATAGGATTAATAATATCGGATTACCACTACTGAAAAAATAAAAAAAATAAAAAAACACAAAGAAACATAAAAAAATAAAAAAAAAATATAAAAGAAAAAAACAGGGGGATGTTAAGCCGCCTGAGCTACGTGGTAGTAGCTTTGGGGGTGAGAACAGTAACTTTTAGGTACCAATGCCAAAAAAACGAAATATTCGACACCTTAGGAACAAAAAAAGGTTTTACATCAAATATCTCTCATATGGCCGGTTTAGGGAGATCTCTCTGAATCAGCGATGTAGGGGATATTTGATGGGTTTTCCGGATATGATACGACAGTAATGCTCGGAGTGTGGGGCATTGGTGGTCGTTGATCCAAATACTATGCGAGAAGGAAAACCTCTACCCCATGTTCGCTGCGGGGAACATGGGGAAGAGATTTCTTTTTGGCCCAAATTTTCTGGAAGTCCTGTGGCATGGCAGTTTTGGACTAGGTATGCAAATATTTAGGGTTGCCAGGAAAAAAGTGCAGGTATGGAGGCTACTTGATCGGCTTTTTTGTTCATTACTGTCGTATCAGGACCAAATTTCGGCACTCGAAGTTTCCAATGCTACGAAGTTCCTAAGTACTATCTTAGATCTTAAACCCAAACCTCTGCGCCCATCATGACTTGAGATTCCATGGCTAACTTCTTTTGACACTCAACATTTATCCATTATACCAATCCCATCAAGGACATAGCCTGCAGTTGTATAGAATTCCATGTCGCATATGAGCTCTGGGGACGATTGTACGATAGTCCGATAGTCCGATGGACTGACGATTAATTTGACAAGATAATGTAGTTAGATCGTAGCGATGGTTAGTTGCGGTAGTATGTATTCAGCATTAATCTAGTAGATCAGAAATATAGCGAATGTCGGCCAATGACGAAACCTGATCTATAAAAAATGCGGAAATTTCTGGGTAATATTTTGTACTTTGACCTTTCATCTCACTAGACTCTGCACCGTTGAAGGAAGGGAAATAGTATAGCCCACTGGGAATCCAGCGAAGGGAGAGCAGAACAGCGTAACCCAGAGAAAGAACAAGCATTTTTGGTTTACCACCAAGGAAAAAGTGCTAATACTGCACGTATCGAGAAATACATAATGGCAACGTGCCCATAGTTTCCTTCCTAAAATCTGGTGGACTATATCTGCCTCCATATTGCCCTCAGTGGAGTTGTATCCACAGGGTAGCCTACTTTGTCTCTAGGGAATCAAGTCCACTTGATTTTATTATTCAAGTCTAATATATATTTTTCAGAAAGGCCGGAAAGTTTCTATGTGTGAAGTTTCCTGCTGATATCCCCTGTGTAGGCTTAAGATGGTTAATTCAGAGTACTTGGGCTATAGGAGACTTCCAGCACACAGTGATGTTTGATCAAACTTTGCAAAATGAGTTACGGCACCCCATTACTAGTCTATGTACTTTCCTTCGGGGAAAAACTAGAAAACAATTTCGGGGGGCAGGAGTAAAAAAGTGGGATGAATGGACAAAAACTACAGTATCCGGGATTCCCGTCTGGTCACCCACGACAGTACTAGCCGGACGATATCATGCTTAAATAGCGCAGAGCGGACGGGATGCGTTGCATTCATGATTCTATGACCGTAGCTGACCATAACTGCCATTTATAGTATAAAAATTACTATGCGTGGTGTGTAGGTAACAACAAGTCATAATAATCGTGTGTTCTCCCAAGATTTTCGTTGCAAAACTCCTCATTCAAAAGTTGCTATAACCATTCAAACCAAGGATTACAACCTTCAATTCTCCAAGACCAATACTAACCGTACTATGAAACGATTCCTGGCGCATCAGGCTGTCTCTATCGTGTAGTATGAATATTCAAATCTGAAGCACCAGCAAGTTGTATTCAGCAGACGCAGGACTGGGATTTCTTGATGTAAGGATCATTTTATGGCTATTGCTATCGCAACGGATTCTGGTGGCGTCACTCACCGTTGCATTCCGTGCTCGACATATCCCTCGCTATAAAGTTGGCCGTCATTGAACCACTTTACCACAGGGTTAAGGATAATGAGCTACTGAACCTCCAGTAAGCGTGTCCCATAAATTCCATACACAACCACTGTCGCAAACACACAAACTACCACATCATGCCCAATCCGACTATGTGTTTATCTACTAGCCTCCCTAGAAATCACATCTGCTTGTCCATGCAAATCATTTGAAAACGAATGAGAAACTTTACCAATGAATCAGCTTTCTTCCCCTGGTGATGAACTGAGCATCTAACATACCTTCATTCCCGACATTCCCGATATTCCATTTTGCTAAAACAACAAACCTTCCGACAGTAGGATGAGATTAGGGTACATTTGGTTAAAGTCAGGGATTCTGAAAGCCGTCTCATGACGACATGCAATATATACCGAGAATCACTAAAACAAAAGGCAAAGGTTATGCTTGTCGAGACCAAATGATAGGCAAATAAAACTGGTAAGCCGCAGATCTCTTGATTGCGGCCATTGAAATTAAATTATTAAAAAAGGATTGTCTTAGGTGCCATGCTGGAGTAAATTTAGGTATAGACACAAAGAGTCAGGTGCACAGAAGGTATCGGAGGAGAAGACTGGATCCTGTTTCAGGAGAATGACCTGCTTGCATTGTAATGCCTTGATTCGGCTACATCCAGTTATCACTCGAAGTCCCATATCAGAGTTTAAAAGCGAATATAATATTTTAAACCCCACTACGGTCAAATAACAGTCAGATACGGTCAGCTAACGGTCAGCTACGGTCATAGAATCATGAATACAACGCATCCCGTCCGCTCTGCGCTATTTAAGCATGATATCGTCCGGCTAGTACTGTCGTGGGTGACCAGACGGGAATCCCGGATACTGTAGTTTTGCGTCCCATATTTTTTTTCAACACTGCATAGCCCCTTCTCTCGATTGTTTCATTTCGATATTTACCTTTACCTTCTCAGTTTTTTTTTCTCCTTCCGCTTTTCATCGCTTTTCATCGCTTTTGTTGCTTTGATTCCTGCTATTCTTCTGGTACATGCTCGCTCCCATGAGATTCCTCCATCTTCTTCCACGGTTCCACCTGCAAGTCATCCTGCGTCGAATGCATCCCTGTAATGTGACAAATGAGCCTCGATCAGTCTACATGACCTTTATTCCCCAAAGCACATTGATTCGGCCCTACTACATCACTTTGACGGTGTGAAAATCACCCTTTTACCACATTATCGACCCTAACAGCGAACTCAACCCTTCTCTCAGTCTCTCACGTATACGTACAAACGATAACCACCGCGTATCCCCACCTATTTCGGCACGGAAACATGGCATCCTCTCCATCACCCCGCAGCTCTACAGCTATGGCTCTGAAGCCTATTAACGCTTCGTTGGAGCTTCAGGACCTCGAATCTCCTGTCGGTACGCACGAGAAGGAGAAGAAAGAAGAAGATTCCTTTGAGGTTCCACTTTTCAACTTTGAGGAGGTAATACGGTACATGCGCAAGCTTAAGGACGAGAACACGTATCTCAATGGACAGTTGGAAACTATGCGTAAAAAGTACGATGCCAAACAGGCGATGTTCAAAGACCTTGAGAAAGGCTTCAACCAATGAACCAAGATGCTTAGTCAAGAGAAGACGCAGCAGGGGGTACCCCTTCAGAGATTCCTTCAGTATGGGACTGTCGAGGATATGGAGAAGATGTACTTGGAGAAGTATGATAAGATGGAGCGGAAGGTTGAAGATATGAAGAGAGATATTAAGGAAGAGATAAAGCAAGAGATGGAGAAAAAGTATGATGACATGAAGCACGATTTCAGCGAGATGAAGAAATAGTTGAAGCCAGAGTTTGAGGAAAACCTACCACAGCGATTGAAAACTGCCATCGAGGAGCGCGAAGAAAAATCCTCTTCTCTCCACGATAGGACTAAACAAATCTCGAGCGGAATGGAGTTTATCAGTCGTAAGTCGCCAGAGCCTGAATTACAAGTCCCGGACAAGAATCTCGTCGCTTATGGCGTCAGATATACCAGCACATTAAAGATAAACTTCTTAACTGAATCTCATACCCAACCTAAATAAGATGAACTGACAATTCATACAGCCATTGGCATCTATACCGGACGGAACCGTCCAAATCAAAGGACCTAACGGTATATCCTATTTCTATGTTGCACGAGAACAGCTTAAGCACTGGGAAGTAAGATTCATCATGAACTTCAACCTTATGACTTACAAAGCATCAAGCTGATCAGAAATTACGGAACCTCTTGAGGCTGATAAAAAAACTGTGCGCAGGGCTGAGGTCCATGTCATTCATCCTCTATGTCGATGGACACCCAACATCCAAACTTTGGTTGTCTTCTAACCAAAACATCAGCAGTATTATCGATATATCCGTCTACCAGCTCCGAAATGTAGACTGCAATACTTTACGGTGCAAAATCAGCTGCTTTACTGGCGGAAAGTACTTTCAGTTGCTCTCTTCGGTGTAGTCTCCAATTTCATCCTTTCTAAATTCCATTATATTACATACAATATCAATCAAGCCACATCATACAACCGTTAATAACATTTCAACGACCAGAGGGTATTTGGTGGAATAAAGTTCGCATGATCATAAAGAATAATAAACAGAAACTTACATCTTCGAAGGAGTTAGAAGGCATCTAATGTTTTACACTACGGACCTAAAACACTTGTACCAGTCATTAGTGATTTTAATACAAATACTCCTTCTCGTGAGATGCATATTCAGACTGGTGATATTCGATGAATCTGTATCAAAAACGCCGCAGTTTTGCCCGGCATCAACAAGGAATCAACTCTTGATGCTGTACTTTCCCTAGCATTGAGGTTTTTTTTTAGCTTTTACGTTCATTGTAACTTCTGAAAAACAAGATTAATCGTGGTATCAACCCAAGTGTCTACTAGCATCATAACTTATTGCTTTTTGGGGCATTCTAGGGGCCATGAAGCATTCTTGATTTATCACGCTTTCTTACTCTACCCTCCTTATACTCCCCAATATAGTCCTCGGAGACACTTTTATTCCCGTGTTTCCACAGAATGATGACACGGAAGCAATAAATAACTACAGTCTGCAGTTGACCACTGTACACTGTAATACCGCTATATAGATACAGACAAAACAAACAACTGCTGGTGGTAGAGAAAATTCACATAAAAGATAAATCAAACATATGCAAGGATACGCGCGTAACTTGTAAGTGCAGATAGGCGGAATCATATACCGCGTTTTTTCGCTGCACATGATAATTCAATCAGCATTCTCTGGGGGAGTCTTGATCTACCAATCTAATTCCCCCATATCAAGATTAATATTAACAGCACAAAAACCCCTCTTTATTCCCGATATTGGGATTTATTTACTCAACTTAAAACCCAGATAATCTGATGCCCACTGCCTGCGAACCTGCTATATCCAATTCAGTTTTTCTCATATGTAGATATCAAAAAATAATCATCAAAAACACACCCGGTATATCAATTCAAGAAACATTATCTCTAGTTACAATGGCTATGAAGTTATCGTATCTTGCATCATTATTCTCAGTCAAGCTGTTACCGGAACGTGTGAGGTCTGCACAAGATATGTATTGTAAGGGGATAATGATGGCGTGCAGGGTTCTATGTAATTAAGCTGTACATAGAGACTGGGTACATCGGTATGTAGCAATATGATGTACTTGATCTAATACAACACAATAGCTGCTATGCTGTAATATAATTTCTATAGCATAATACAATGCAATACACAACCTATACCATCACCAACATCATCAACATCAACAACCTAAACATCAGCCAACATCGGATTTCCCCGAGGATCCGAGTACCCCGCACCGTTCCTAGCTCCCGATATCACGAAACCTCCCGGTTTCGGAAATCGTAAAAAAAACCCGGGTTTGGGTATACGGTGTCCCACACATCGATTATGATACTGAACTACTGGCGCCCGGCGCCCAGCGCAATGCTAGGCAACGCGGAGATTTGCAGGAATGAAGTGTTGTTAGCGATATTGCTTTTTGAAGCTTCAAGCGGGCTTTGATGCTATGGAGTATATGTGCACTTTGAGGAGTTGGATAGTCGCTGGCTGGGGTTAATATAAAGGGATTTGTTGGGTTAAAGTCTGAGGATTGAAGACGATGCAGCTGGGTTATACATACTGATGGAGAGGAATTAGGAGTGGGATGGGGAATGTTGGCGCATGAGAATGATTGTCGTATACATGAACCTATATACGGGAGGCGAGGATTTTCGGATATCTATAAACTTGAATTGAATGGGGCAATTTCATCATCAACTCCACCACCACCACCACACCCCCACCCCCCCCCCCCCCCCCCCTCCGCCCCCCGCGCGGGGCGCTGGGGATGGTTATTCGGTATAGAGTCTGAGATCGATACAGATTACATATATATCTAAGGAGTAGAGAAAACCTGGGATGAGGTTGGTTCGTGGGTTGAGATTGTCTTATTTACTTGCTTGCTGGACGTTTGAGGATTTGGATTTGGTTGTTGTTGTTAATGTTGAGGAGGAGGAGGGGGAGGGGGAATATTGGAGATCTTGTACGTAGTTCTGTGGCCTTATTCTGGGGTTTGAAGGCCTGGGGATTAGGATATGATTAAGGACTATGTATGCTATATATGGTATACCTAAAACCATGCTATTGAATATTCCTTACATACTATATATATACGATAATTCATGACTGAGCTATATACACCGGCTGTTACGGGGTACATATTACATGCTCTTTTTACTCGACCAAGTTACAGGGGGTAGGGTTATATATCCAATCTCTCTATCCCAGCCCATGATGGTTCTTTTATCCACGTATAGGGAATTAGAATATCGGCTGCGTTGATTATATGTTGTGTTGCTGTTGCTGTTGCTGTTGCTAACGTTATTGTTACAGTGCCATCTGGTTTTCGGGATTCAGGTTATTCAAAGCTGGGGCTTTGTAGGAGTGGATATGCTTGATGCACTGTAGATATCAGATAAGACGAGATAAGGTATTATATTCCGGATGTAATATATAAGGTGTAGGACGTCGGGAAAGGTGTTTATAAAAGGTAGCAGCTGCGTATAAATTTAGCTGTTGGCTCTTGAGTCCTAACTGTGGTATTGCCTGTGGTATGAATTTATGTTGAGATATCCTGTATCTTAGTGTATTTATTTATATCTATATGTTTTGCTTCAGGAGTGAGTAGTTGGTGACAAGTGGGACACCTGCACGGGCTGATAGTGAATAATCAAGGATGAATTCAGGTTTTATGTGTAAAATAAGAAAATCTTTACCGGAGGATCAGTTTTATAGAGTGGGGTCTCCCCAGTTCTCTCTCTCTCTCTCTCTCCCTCCCCTCCACCTTCCGGATTCACAGGTATTTTCACGGAGAGGTTTCACTGTAATTGCTAATCGGTATTTCTGGATGTTTGTTTTGTGAAGCTCAGATGAGAGAAAGAATAGAGAAAGAATAGAGAAAGAATAGAGAAAGAATAGAGAAAGAATAGAGAAAGAATAGAGAAAGAATAGAGAAAGAATAGAGAAAGAATAGAGAAAGAATAGAGAAAGAATAGAGAAAGAATAGAGAAAGAATAGAGAAGAATAGAGAACAGACAAAGAACAGAGAAATGACAGAGAAATAACAGAGAAATAACAGAGAAATAACAGAGAAATAACAGAGAAATAACAGAGAAATAACAGAGAAATAACAGAGAAATAACAGAGAAATAACAGAGAAATAACAGAGAAATAACAGAGAAATAACAGAGAAATAACACAGCCATAATAGACAAATAACAGAGAAATAACACAGCCATAATAGACAAATAACAGAGAAACAACACAGCCATAATCGACAAATATTACTCCTATTTAATCTTATTAATATCGCTCATTTATTGATTTCTTCCATCATTGATAGCTGGTATATTGAAAGTTGATTTATCAATCATTGATCATAGATGGTTGATTTGATAGTCCGATTAGTCAACAACAGCAAGATTAAATATGGTTATATAATCAACGCATAGTACACACGCCATCATATCAAACTCCTTAGCCTTTGTTTGATTACATACTCGGATAAGGGCTTCCATCGGCTTTATGATGGGTGGGCGGGGGGGGGGGATTAAATTCGCATTGACGTGATCAGGACCGGAGATAAACATATATGAAACGGAGATATAATAGCATATTCCACATTTCTCCACACTTTTCTTCCTGTCTCTGCCAAAAAAAAAAAAACACTGTAAGAAATATATATTATCCAAATTCCATTATTCCATTATTCCCAAACCATTAGCAAGTGATTTAAATCATCAAGCACATGACACATGACACAAGTACATCTCAAATTTTCAATCCACCTCCAAGGAAATTATCCCTTCTCTGGAGTCTGGGCTGGTCTGATCATGGTAACCAGGTAACCAGGTAACCAGATAACCTACTCCCGCCTTTTTCATACTCCCGCCTTTTTATTTGTGTATATCGGCGCCCGATTCCATCTTTCCATCTTTCCATCTTTCCATCTTTCCATCTTTCGTAATCTATCTCCATATAGTCAAGCATTGTAATCTCCTTTTTTTTTTTTTTCCATTAACATTGATAACATACCGAAGCCAGCTAGCTAGTAAGCTAGCCAGGGTTCGCAGAGATTCCTGATTCCTGATTCCTTAACCAATCTTCATCTCTATGTATGTATTTGTTGTTGAAGAGTGCCTGTCGAGCCGTGCTCGGTGCTGTGACTGCTTGTGGAGGTGGATGTTGCCTTAGTGTACATCCCCTCGTTATGTTTGTTCTGTCGATGGAATGTTTGCTCGTTATCGAATATCACTCACAACATTCTCCATCTCCATCTTTCTGTCTCTCTTGTCTCCCCAAGCGTCAGCTCATCCTTCGTCTGACCAGGAGCATTTTTTCATTTATCCCAGGCTTCCAGGCTCCTATCTACATACATAGCAGAATCCCCAAATCATGTGACCCTAAAAATCTTTTGTCGGAATACTAGATAGACTGGGATAATTGGTGCAAACTTTAGGTTTTGGCATGATACTGGCTGATATTGGGTGATGGTGAAAATAATGCTACTGATGATGATGCTGATGATGATGCTGATGATGCTGATGATAAATGATGCTGATGATAAATGATGCCGATGATAAATGATGCTGATGATAAATGATGATGATGATGATGATGATGCTAATGATAAATGATGCTAATGATGCTGCTAAGATGCTACTGATGCTGCTACTACATAATGATGCTGGATATAGTTTGTTTCAAAAACTTGAAACGCAGGCGAGGAAAATGGAAAATGGAAAATGCGTATCATGACTAGAGACGAGAGAACAGGAGTGAAACTATGGGGTTGCGGGTATACCGTTATAGGATGTGTATTGTGGTTGCATTGGGGTTGGCTGGGTTCTGGGTGGGACTGGGGATATTTGTGATGATGATGGTGATGATGGTGATGATGGATGGATGGTAGAAAGAAGAATATATAGTACGGTACTTTGTGTCAGAAGTTTTCTTGAAGTTTTTGGAAAAGGTCCTTTATGATGTAAGAAACAGGCACACGACCATCTACCATCGACCACGAACCATGATCGTTTATCGACTATCGACTATCGACTATCGACTATCGCATTCGAATTTAATTTAATTTAATTATTTACATCCGTCCTGCATTTTAAGTATTCCATATTCCACAGCCCGCAGACTGCAGACCGCTTCCGTAGATCCATTTCTTCTCGCAAATCTCAAAAATCTCAATTATTGGAATGGTAACGATAACGGTATGGAGTATGTTACACAATGTTCAGACTAAGCCAAAAAAACTATGAAACTTCCGCCTTACCGGTTTGCCTCACATAGTGCACACGATCATATTACCTTATGCGGTACATAGTCTCAACTTTCAGTTTTGCACTCGCGAAAAAAGGTGAAAGCCGATCCCGGAAGTGCGTTTTGTAACTTTTATCGGTCGGCGGTTTGTTGATATGTCGGTCTCTTGGTTGCTCTGTTGCCCTGTTGCTTTGGCGCTGTGTCGTCATGGTATGGTAAATATGGCGAAAGACGCGTTCTATGGTGATCTAATTAGGACTGGTCTAAGGTATATCATATACGCTACGGATTTACGGTGGTTGAGTTGATAGTACAGAATATACTCAGCCTTCGAGATTTGAGTGAGAGGGAGAGGTGAATAGTATACGATGGGAATATTTACGTTTGTTTTTGTGGACAGACGGAGAGATATTTCGCATCTTCGTGTCTTCGAGTCAGAGGCCTTGTTGTTAATTGTCACGCAACACAGCATCATCTATATAACCTTGCCTTGCTTGCTGCTTCTACGGCTCCTTGGTTTTTTGAAGATCCACCAATCGATCCCAAAAATTATAATTTTGCCGGTCGGATGCAGATAGGGATTGTCCACTCATTGTGCATGCAACAAGTCTCAAGATCCTGATGTGATCGTGTGCCCGCAGCAAAAGGAAAAAAATAAAAAATGAAAAATAAAATCCACCTGTGCCGGTTAACGATGGGTAGAGAAGTCAATTCCAGTCAATTCGGTCAATGGTTGAAAATTGACTTTTTCTAAGCTTGAGGGTTTGAAGTTTTTTTCTTTCTTCGCCCGCTGTTTGGCTGCCTGGCTGTCTGTTGATTCGACTCGACTTTTTTCTCGCTTCCCACTCTGTGCTTCTTCCTTCGCCGACTTCAGTCCCCTCGCTCCATTCAATTCCTTCTTTCACTTTCTATCAACTCTCGCTCCCTTCGATTCTTTTCTACACTTTTTCCATATTCCCTCGCTCCCTACGGCTCGCTTCTCTCAGCCTCAATCCTACTCGCCAAATCGCCTCTCGCGAATCGGAGTGCCACTACTTCCTCCAAAAACGCCCGTCCTGACGAGGAACAGCTCCGGACCTTCCTCCGTCAAGCACGCATAAGTACCCACCTACCCAACAGCTCCATACCACCCTCCTGAGTTTTCCGTTCCGACGATTATTCTCCCTTCGCGAGATCAGTCAAAACACGCCCAGCCCCGTCCCAAGTCGAATTCTCCGTCGTCTCTGGCATGCTGAGCATCCTCAAGACAGCGCAAGAGGATAACATCTTCCCTTCGACACAGTTCGCAAGCACAGCTCGCAAGTCGGACCATATTGTGAGACAATCATAATCTGAGATATCGATATCGATATTTGTGCTTCAACGTTACTCTCTGCCTGAAAACCACGCAAAAAACATCAGAGCCAGAACCAGATCACTGTCTACGGCTCCTTCCAACTACGTACCTTGCCGCTCGCCGTCGCGCTTCGTCGCAACCACGCTCTCGGTATCGCAGTTTCCTATCCCATCCTTACATACTACCCATATAGCAAGGACTCCCCGGGCAATCCCTCCCGTTTTTCAAGTGGCGTCGGTTATCTATTTACAAACCTCTTTTTTTGTCTGGGTATATAGCTTTTAACTAGAGCTGTTTCCTCCCGTCTCTTCTCTTTTTCTCTTTTCACCTAGATTACTCAAAAAATCTTCGACAAGATCCAACACAAAAGGTTCATTTCTGTCACCTCTGTCAACCCATCTACGTCGGCGGCGCAACCGAGTTACAGTTTCTAACCTCGAGTTTATTCGCACGCGACAACGATGACGACAATCGACGATCTCGTTAAACCGCCGAATCCGGACGAATCCCCGATTTCACCACCACTATTACGATTGACGAGATACTACTATCCGCTGCTGTTGTTTCTATTCTTCATAGTTTCACTTACAGTATGGGGAATAGCAACGTCCGAGTCCTCGAAACCTACACCGCCTCCTGTCAAGGGAATCCGGAACGCTAGTAATGGTCGCTCAAAAGATCGAAAACAGCTATCCGAGCGCAGTACATTCAAAAAGATTGCGGCGAGATTCCCAGGAGGTCTACCACAGCAGAAAGATGCGGATGAAAAGAAAATGGGAAGTCTACGGAAGGCGGCTATGAATTGGCTACTTGCGGGTGTTCTCCTGACACTTGTGGGGAATGCGGTGAATGTCATCATGCACGCTTTGACAAAGCGTGACTGGTGGTGCGGAAAAGATTATGTGGTACGAGAATTAAAGCTCCTCCCCCATCCCTCCGCTTCAGATCCCCTTCTCAGTAATGCATATGCGATCGCCGAATGTGATTGTGCCTATCGTGATGGCTGTGCTTGCTGCTGCGCTATGATTTCTGTGTTGTGTGCTTATGTAGATTTGGCTGACTGGCGTGTCTGTATTCGATCTAGATCTCAAATGTGGCGCGGTTTTTCATTTATGCACTCCTTCTCATCTCTCAACTGGATAGCCGATTGAACCCGACCCTACCGCATCTGTTGACGTGGATTGTCGGACTTACCGGAGAGCTGATCCTTTTATCGGTGGGAATTATTGAGTACGAAAAGACGCTCGCAAACAAACCTCCTAATCAGCGCCACATCAAGTGGGGCTCGTGGGAGATTGCGGACCTCTCTATCGATGTATTGCGCGCCGTCCTACTGATAATCTTGATCGGCGTCTACATTTTGTTAATTGTGGTTCCTCAGCCTCCTGTTGAAAGAGGAAATGCGGAAGAGACAACTGGATTGCTTGATGGCTCAAGAGCTTCTTCTCCTGACAGCGATCCAGCTGACTATGGATCTATCCCTGCGCACAGAAAGCACGGTCTCCCGGAGCCTTCCGCAAACGCACCGGCCGGTTGGGGACGCAGAACTGTTGTTGGAAAGCAAAGTTGGTGGGAATACTTGAGAGGATATGCTATCTTCTTCCCGTATCTTTGGCCAAGCAAGGACCGCAGACTGCAGGTTTTGATGATTCTTTGCTTTGCATTGGTTATGCTCCAGCGAGGAGTCAACGTTCTTGTCCCACACCAACTCGGAAAGGTTACAGATATCCTCAGTGGCGAGAATGGTCCAGGTTGGTTTCTCTATCTCTCTATCTATTTCTATAATTTTGTTGCGCCGACTTGCGTATAATTTTTAGTGTTTAGTGGCGATTTTGAAGCTGACGAATAATTGTGAATTACTAGCGCGCCTCCCATGGACCGAGATAGCGCTATACATCTTTTACCGTTTCCTGCAAGGCAACATGGGTGTTCTTGGCGCCATCCGAAGCGCTCTGTGGATTCCAATTGGTCAATACTCTTACCAAGCATTATCCACCTCGTCGTTTGAGCATGTTCACTCCCTTTCACTCGATTTTCATCTCGGCAAAAAAACTGGAGAAGTTCTTTCCGCCCTTAGTAAAGGAAATGCTATCAACAGCTTCTTGGAACAAGTTTCCTTCCAAGTCGTACCGATGCTAGTCGACCTTGCGGTTGCTGTCGCATACTTCCTTGTTGAATTCGACGCTTATTATGCGCTCATTGTGGCCGTTGTCACTTTCGTATACCTGTACCTTACGGTCCGCCTCGCCCAATGGCGTGCTGATATCCGTCGTGAGATGGTTAACAAATCCCGGGAAGAAGATGCAGTTAAAAACGACTCCATGGTTGCCTACGAAACCGTCAAATATTTCAACGCTGAGGACTATGAATTCGGCCGTTACCGGGATGCCGTTCGTGCTTACCAGAAAGCGGAATATAAAGTTCTTCTCTCTCTGAACGTCATGAACGTCTCCCAAAATGTTGTCTTCACCTTGGGACTATTGGTTGCATGTTTCCTTAGTGCATACCAAGTCACAGAGGGACAAATCAAAGTCGGTCGCTTCGTTGCTCTCCTTACTTATTTGGCACAATTACAGGGTCCTCTTAACTTCTTTGGTACCTTCTACCGGTCTATCCAATCCAGCATGATCAACTCTGAGCGCATGTTGGAGTTATTCAAGGAACAACCAACCGTAGTTGACTCTCCCACTGCAACTGCGCTCACCACATGTGATGGTGCCATCCGATTCCGCGATGTCGAGTTCAGCTACGACTCCCGAAAACAAGCCCTTCGAGGCCTTGACTTTACCTGTGAACCCGGCACCACCACGGCCTTCGTCGGTGAATCCGGCGGTGGAAAAACCACTGTCCTCCGTCTTCTATTCCGTTTCTACTCCCCAACCGCCGGAGCAATCGAAGTTGACGGTCGTAACGTCGACGACATCACCATCAACTCCCTGCGTCAACACATCGGAGTCGTTCCCCAAGATACCGTATTATTCAACGAAACCGTCATGTACAACCTAAAATACGCCAACCCCAACGCCACGGATGAAATGGTATTCGCCGCCTGTCGCGCCGCTTCTATCCACGATAAAATCCTCTCCTTCCCCGACGGCTACCAAACTAAAGTCGGTGAACGTGGTCTCCGTTTGAGCGGTGGTGAAAAACAACGTGTTGCAATCGCTAGAACTATCCTCAAAAACCCGAAAATTATCCTTTTAGACGAAGCAACTGCCGCCTTGGATTCAGAGACGGAACAACATATCCAGGCTGCTTTGAAGGAACTTTCGAAGGGAAGAACTACCCTGGTTATCGCACATCGCCTCTCGACTATTGTTGGCGCTAACCAGATTCTGTGTTTACATGAAGGAAAAGTCGTGGAAAGAGGAACTCATGAAGAATTACTGAAGCTAGGTGGAAGGTATAGGAATATGTGGTTTAAACAGATTAGAGCGGCGAAGGTTGAGGAGGCTAAACAGAGACTTGAGGAAGAGGCAAAGACCCCGGTTGTTAGTAGTAGTGCTAGCTCGGTACATAGTGGCGAGGGGGAGACTGGACAGGGTAGTAGCGAGCAAAGCGAGGCCGGACAGGGTGAAACGGAACTCCCCACAGGACAGAACTCCGCCGGTGCAGTACCGGTTTTGGAAGCGAGTGAGGGTGTGGATCGGGGGAAGAAATAAACTGGCTGTAGGGACCATAGGGTGGGGGGGGGGGGGCGGTTCCGGTGGGTCGATACGTCGGGGGACTAGGCCCCGGTAAACTGTAAGAGGAAGGATACAGCATAGTTAAGATGTAATAATGCTATAAACGCTGAAAGAAACTCGGTCGGTATAAAATGTAGGAGAAGTGTCAGGGGAAGAAAAGAAGAAAAGGAGACAAGGAGAAAAGGAAGATTACATAGTAGAAAGATATATACTCATACTTAATGTTGATATGATGACTTGATTTGATTTCATTTGATTTTGATATAAAAATATTTCTTTGCTGCTTTTCTTTTTCTTTTTTTTTTTGGTTTCGTGGTTCGTGACGGTTATCGTCTTTTTGTTTGTTTGTTTGTTTGTATGTATGTATGTATGTAGGAGTTGTAGTAATTTGATAGCTGATAGCTGATTGGTGATTGGTGGTGGGTGATATCCGCTTGTTTTATGGGGTTATGAAGTATTTTGTATTGTACGGAGTATATTTTCTAAAGTATGATTTTTTTTTTCTTTTACAGAAAATGTAAGAACTTGATAAACAAATTATAACCCATATATTTTTCCCCATCTCTCTTCATATCTCTCTCCATATCTTCAACCTTCCGCTCCATCTTATCATACTTCTCCAACTACATCTTCTCCATATCCTCGACAGCCCCATACTGAAGAGTCATCTCCAGCTGCATCTTCTCTTAACTAAGCACCTTAGTTCCTTAGTTAAAGCCTTCCTCAAGGTCTTTAAACATCGCCTGTTTATCATCATACTTTTTGCAGAGTTTCTAAATTCTAACTGTTCCTTGAGATCCGTGTTCTCGTTCTTAAGCTTGAAGTTGCGCATCACCTCAAAATGAAACCTCAAAGGCCTCTTCTCCTTCTCGTGTACCGACAAAAGATCCAACATCCTGCATCTCCAACGAAGTGTTAACAAGCTTCAGAGCCATAGTAGATCTACAGGGTATCGGAGAAGATCCCATATTTCCGTACCGAAATTGGTGGGGATAAGAGGTGGTGGTGTGATTGTTGGTACATATACGAGAGAGACTGAGAGAAGGGTAGAGTTGACAATGTGGTAGAAGGGTGATTTTTATACCGTTGAAGTAATGGAGTAGGGCTGAATCGATGTGCTGTGGGGCACAAAGGTCGTGTAGACTGATCAGGACTCATCTTTCATATTACAGAGGTGAATTCGGCGCGGGATTACTTGCAGGGGGAAGATGATGGAGGAAACTCGTGGGTGCGAGCTGGTGCTAAATAGATAACAGGAATTGAAACAATAAAAAGGATGAAAAGCGGCAGGAGGAAAAAAACTGAGAAGGTAAAGGTAAATACTATAACAAAACAATCGAGAGTAGGGGATATGCAGGGCAAAAAAACTATGGGATGCAAAAACTACAGTATCCGGGATTCCCGTCTGGTCACCCACGACAGTACTAGCCGGACGATATCATGCTTAAATAGCGCAGAGCGGACGGGATGCGTTGTGTTCATGATTCCCCTGTGGTACAAAAAAAAGGTGTTTAATCAAACCACACTTTAAACCACAAAAGGTGTTTAATTCAAACACCCGCAAAATTCATTTACTAAACACCTCTTTAAACACCTACTAAACACCTTTAAACACCTACTAAACACCTCTTTAAACACCTACTAAACACCTTTAAACAACGATTTAAACACCGATTTAAACACCTTTAAACACCTTTAAACACCGATCTAAACACCCTTAAACACCTTTAAACACCGATCTAAACACCTTTAAACACCGATTTAAACACCGATCTAAACACCTTTAAACACCGATTTAAACACCGATCTAAACACCTTTAAACACCGATTTAAACACCTTGCACAATAGTGGTTTGATCAAGCACCTCAGATATTTTTTAAATGTTTTAAATTAATTACTAAACCACTCGCTCATTACATAACATGTCTCTAGCTATTGCCAGGTCCTCTATCTATACATACAGGAACCTCCCACCTCCCTCCTCACCCCTCCTACTCCTGCTCCTGCTCTCTGTATAGTACCATTCGCTTTGTGCCTTTTTTAATTGACCCTTACATATGCTGGAATCATGGATCGCTTCAATAAATAGACTTAGGTTTTCTGAGCATCCTGTTTGTCTGGTTAGCATTGTGGATATTTGTGGGGTTGGTTTGCAGTACTTGACTCAGCGAGTATCTAGAAGTTCATATCCCAATTCCCCCCCTCTCTCTCTCTTTTCCCTCCGGTGGTGTATGGTGTATGAACTAGCAAATTCTGTTGAGGGACAAACATTTGACATGAGGAAAAACTTACAGTCAAACAAGAGGGAAAGATGGAGGTGGAGAAACAAGTGAATGAAATGGATGAAGAACGAGGAACAACAACGGCAGAACGAACAGAACATAAGGAAGGGATGCGCACTAAGGTAATATCCACTTCCATCAACAAACAAAAACAGAACACAGCTCTACAGGTTAAAACTGAATGTTCAGTAGAACACTGCAGGGTGATTTATATGAACCATGGAAACGCCATCCCTAGGAAGTGGACTGTAGATGTTTATTTAAACGTCAGAGGATAGTTCAAAGAAACCCCGAAGAATAGGCGAAGAAGAAGGTGTTTATTTAAACACCCCTAGGGTGTTTCAATAAACCCCAAAGAATATGTAAAAAAGAAGGTGTTTATTTAAACATCCTTAAACACCCCTAGGGTGTTTAAATAAACACCAAAGAATAAGCGAAAAAGAAGGTGTTTATCTAAACACCCCTAGGATGTTTAAATAAATACCGAAGAATAAGCGAAAAAGAAGGTGTTTATTTAAACACCCCTAGGGTGTTCAAATAAACCCCACAAAAAAAAAAAATCAAGGTAGTTGTTTAACTAAACAACGCTAGGTGGTTTAGCTAAACACCTTAAATCACACTAAACAACTTCGGTGTTTAGGGGTGTTTAACTAAACACTTTGAAACAACGATGGGTGGTTTAGCTAAACACCTTAAATCAGACTAAACAACTTTGGTGTTTAGGGTGTTTAACTAAACACTTTCGGTGTTTAGCTAAACCACGAAGGTGTTTGAACTAAACCACTCTCACTCGTTTTCTTGTACCATAGGGGATTCTATGACCGTAGCTTGTAGGTTGTTATTCTCATGTAATACAAAACAATGTTGAAATGTTGTTAGCCTCCCAGAACTTACATGTTCCGCCACCCAGAGCGCTGGAGCACAATAGGAAATTCAAACGATACATCGGCTTTCCTGCTTTTTGTGATGCGCTGAATATCACATATACCTGATACCGTCTCCATCTTGGCGACTTCGAAAATATTCTGGTATTTGGATGAAATGGTGAGATATATCCCTCTATATGGGAGGGCAATCTCATCGATTTCAGCGATTTCAGCGACTTCCCGCTAATTCTCACTTATGATTCCCAATGGAGCCGCTACCCCATCGCTATTCATAAAACTACATCAATTGTGAGTACACTACCGACGTCATCCGTGACTGCTCCTCGTCTAACGGCGCTCGCACTAATTGAATTAAATCGTATATAACCCTCCTCACCTCAACCATTCCTTGCAAACATCGAGGAGCGGAGGGTTACTATTCTACGCTACTATAGGGAGTATAACGCTTGGCGTCTGCCTACCCGGCGACGCCTTCATTCTCACAGTCACCACATCCCTGCACAAAACAAGCCCTATGTATATGTAACCACCATTTGGCGACGAAACCCTAGGGTACGGGCATATTGCAGGGGTATCAACAGTCGAATACAGTACACCGGGCTACACCCTTTGGAAGCCCTTTTATCAGGTCGCGTAGACCGGGATCTGCGTCTGAACTTCAGTAGAAGATTTTTGAAACTTCTCGCACGAGGCAACTAATCTATATATCTTCTCAGCTATCTCTATACATCTGGAGGTCTCGTCTCCAACCTTCTCCAAGTAAGTTAATCACCCCTCTGCCCTCCCCCCCCTCCGAACGCGTCTATAAAAGCCAGAATTACCAATGTCTTATAACATAGCACAGTTATATGACCATTCGGTTGACCTTCAACCTCAGTCATTCAAGAGATCGGAAAGTTCATAGAGGTGAACAAGGATTAGGAAGACCGTTGGTGATACTTATAAGTGATGATATGGTTCATAGGGTTCTCCTGCGTCATTGCCACGTGAATGTAGTGACGCAGGCGGTACCATTGGGCGTGAACTCGCATCTCCGCGGGAGGGGTAAACTTGGAGGACTCTACGAATCTATTGATACCACAAGTTACGGTGCCGGGTAAAGCATGGTGGCAGGCGTATATCTGATAAATGATGGTCAAGGGTTCCATATTAGTCGCGGATATTGTATTGTTTGTTCCGACATTACTTGATTTAGTAAAATGGAAATGAAGGTCCAAGGTTTGGAGGGGGGAGGGGGGGAAGAAGAGGCGGAGCAGTCGTATTCTACGTCAAGGAAGGAGGTGGTGCCAATACGACTATGACGTCATACGCAGTATTAGCGGAGCAATACCATCGCAGTCAACCCATCTTCTCTAGTCTGAGCTTTAGAGACGCTCAGAGAATGGGCAGGGCGGATTGGGGCGGAGTGGATAGCGAAATTTTACGCCACCTTGGCATATTTCTACAATTGCGCATAGCTGCCTTGCTTATTGCTACAATGGGGCATAGCTGTTGTTGTTTATCGCGACAATCGCGCATAGCTGTTATTGTTTATTGCTACAATGGGGCATAGCTGCCATAGCTATAGCTACGGCAGCTATAGCTGTCATAGGTATAGCTGCCATAGGTATAGCTGCCATAGCTAGAGCTGTCATAGGTATAGCTGTCATAGGTATAGCTGCCATAGGTATAGCTACCATAGGTATAGCTTTCATAACGTATTAAGTCAGCACAGCTGTGATGAGCCAAACGAGTATACGGCGTACTACAGCTGTTCGAATGCAGCACGGGAGTTACTGTCGAGTTTGAAGAGTTTCAGTGTAAATCAATGTACATCATTGCTGGCCTATCACCTCTCCAGCAACTCGTCGTCGATAGTTTGAGTAAGCTTGACGCAGCAGATTTGATTCTAGTTCGATATTATGACGCTTGGAGTTACAACGTTTTAGTGAAACCGTACGAAGCTACACTATGACCTCAACAATTCGGAAATAAGATCCTTGTAGCTCTTTAATGATTCGGATATCGTATCATGGAGCTTGAATGCTAGTTTCCGAAACGAATTCCAGGCAGAGTCCGTCTAACGAACAAGGCGGTTGGTAGCTCTATGCGTGATATCTCCATATACTACCAGAAAGGTGTTTATGATTTTGTAAACAGAATTGTCTATATAAGGTACTGTTTCCACCGTCGAAAGAAGATCACCAAACAGCTTTACCTCCTCACAACATCTCATCCACTCAAACACACAAACATCTTTCTTTCCTAAAATCAAAATGCAGACCTCTCAGATCGCCATCCTCCTCGCTGCCTTGGCCGCCTCCGTTGCCGCAGTCCCTCGGTATGTTAACACAATAATTTCCCTGTCTAGTTTTTCAATGTTTTCAATACGCTAACCTTTTGACAGCGCCGGATTCCCCAGCTACTTCCCTGTTGCTCCCTGCCCCGGAGAGCAGATCGAGACTGCTGATGACTCCACCTACTATGCTCCCTACAAGGGCTTCAACAACTTCCACCCCTCCGCCAACTACCACCCCAGCTTGAGCAAGCCCTACTACTACAACGCCTACGACCGTCAGTCCGCTGCTTACGAGGACACTGACGCTGCCTCCGACAACCAGAACGCCAACGAGAACGCCATGGCCACTGACAACTTGGCCGGAGCCAAGTCTGAGAACGCCAACGAGAACGCCAACTTGGCCAAGGGAGGAGAGGCTTTCGGATTCGGAGCTCTTGAGTCTGACAACCGTAACTTGCTCGCCAACGAGAACAACATTGAGGTTGCCAACGCCAACAAGAACGAGCTCGGTGTCGAGGTTGCCAACTTCAACGCCAACGAGAACTCCGCTGAGCAGGAGTCTGCTGCTCTCGCTGAGGTCATGAACGAGGACAACGCCGAGTTCACCGACTACCAGGAGAACACCACCGACAACCTCAACTTGAACGACAACAAGAACGAGAAGGCTCGCAAGGCTGGATGCGTCGTTTAAGCATGCCATCTCAAATGATGCCATGATATGCGCCGCCCTTATTGATGGGCCCTGCGCCGAAAAGAGAAGAAAGTTTTGATGGATTTACGATAAAAGGCGAGAAAAAAAAGTGGATTTGAGCATGCTTTGAAGGCATGTCCTAGTGGGAGTGCCCGCTTTCCTTTATACCCAAAGTCTCCTCCCCGATATTTTGATACCCTTTATAGTATCACTACATCGCCGATGGAAGCGATCAAGTTCAGAGACATATTTGAAAAACTAATGTATAATCCAAAATTTGTAATCATTAATGTCTATTTAAAATTAGAATATAGAAATGTTAAATTGTTTTTGATAATATATCTGATTTCATAAAATCCTCACTCTTCTTTTGACATCAAAGCCTCATATTCTTGAGGGATCTGAAAATCCAATATTACAAATATCTGCTGCAGCAAACTTTCCTTGTACTTAATATTTTCTAAAAAAAATACTATCTCACGCGGATTACACCTTGGGGTTCTAGTCAAGTCATAGCACATAGCTGAAAAACGAAATTAAAAAAAAAAAAAATACTGTAACCCCAGTATCTTTCACTATATTCTTGGCATGTGGCTACCAACATTACGACCGCATCATCCCATTCTCCCCATACATGCCACCCCTCAAGTTCATAACATCAAATTTAGATATCTATCGAACATCAATAGTCTCTTTCAGAATAAAAATAAGAAAAACAGTTTCACAGTGAACCAAAGCTTTTCTATACTCAGTGGGTGCCGCTTTTACAGCGCTAGATTGCTTGGGTATCGGACCGATTAATTGATAATCCTGGGGTTTAGAATTCCAAGTAAGAAACCTAACTTCTGTAACATATATATTCAAATAGGATGATACATTTAGTCAATTTGTCTGTTATAGCGGTGAGACATGAGAGAAGTGCGCGAAAGGGTGACAGTTGGTTGATTAGCAGGAGACACGGCTGATATAGGACCATACGGGTGCAGGAGCTAAGGTAGTTAGATATAGGTTATGACACTGGTAAAATAATGATGTCAATCAGAGTCGAATAATCAATCAAGTGAAAAATAACTGCGGCAATTTATGATGATATATCATATGAGTGATATACTATGATCAAGAGTCCAGGAGCCTGGCGACATCGGCCTTGAGGTCGATGATCGGCTACCAGCAACCCACTACTCTACAACGTCATAAACGAAGAGGTATCAAATTATTGGAATGATTGTTAAGTTGATGGATCTCGCTTCCATAGCGTCGAGAGTAAATTTGCGAGAACGCACATCACATCACCTTTTGGCATACCCAGTCTCTCTTAACTGTGAATTGCGCCTGAATTACCCTCCCCGAATCTCAATTAACTATATCCATTATGCAATTAAATCTGTTACTTGTACTGCTATTCATAATCCCATTACTTCAACTCCACCGAATGGCGATGTTTATCCTCTCCCCACCTAAGCCAAACATCATCCACAAACAACTCCCAATCAGCATCCTCAACTCCCGCAAGCTGTGCCCAAATCTTAACTTCCTTCAAATTGTCCCACTTTTCCCCTGTAACCTCATAGATTTCAAAATACCACATTTCATTGATAGATGGTAGGAAGGTTATCATCCAATCAAAATCCGGTTCTCTTTTCGACGAAGTAGGAGTAGACGTAGCTTTATAAGCAGTAACCCAAACATCTACCCCTCTAACCCCCTCGGGAATCTCCATCGGCTGCATATAGAAACCAAAAAGATCAAACTCGCCGCCATCGGGTCTAGAGATGGTAGGGTATCCTGCGGCTTTGTCTACCTTTACTCTGTGGCCCCTCGTCGGCTTTACTTCCCCTCTCGTCTCCGGAGTGAATCGTGAGAGGATAAGCGAGTTCGGAGAGGATGCATAGGAGTGTTTATTCGATGAGGGAAGAATATTGAGTTCCGCACCGCGAGTAAGGTTGAAGACGGAGAATTGTGTAGAGAATTGTAGGGGGTCCTTAGGGGCGGGACCGAGGGCGGTTTTGGGGGATGTTTTGATGGAGTCGAACTATGAAAGAATTAGCTTCCAGAAAACCTATGGGATTATGTGGAGCGTGAAGGGAAATTGAGATGTGACAAGAGAGCTTCGATGGGCCCAGTTTCTGATGTGAAGCTGCTGATCTGAGGGAAGAAAACCCACGTTTAAACAACTAATCCTGTTCGGTCGGATTCCTTTATCAACACAGCGCTTAAATCCATATCTCCCGCCACCAGGAGCTTGTCCAAGAGAGGAGTCCGAAGGTGTAGCGATGGTGTGACCAGAACGAACAGCGGCGGTAAGTGGCAGCAATGCTAAGAGAAGAGGGATTAGCTGCATTTTGGTTGATGAGTTACTTTCGAAGTATCTGTTGGCAGTATGGTGGGTGGTGATAGGTATTTAAAAGGGTTAAGTTGGGGGGGTTACGTTTGCAGTGCAGATAAATGCAGCTTGTAATCCGTCTTGGGATGAGGTTCACAGAGTTCGGAAGTAACGGAGTACCCGTTTATCCAATTAACTTTGCAGCTTGTACTGGCCACACAGCTTGCACAAGCTCATAGGTACATAGATCCAGACATCTCCTATGGCCGATGAGGGAAATCCCGTCGATGTGGGTGGACAAAATGTCACTCTCCGTCAAAAATCAAGACATGTCTTGATCTACTGCAGCAAAGCCAGGGGTCGATAAGTAAATGTTTCTTCGCAAACCCATTGTGTAGCGGATATCACATAGATTACGATCATAAGAGTATGATGGATATCCAGGTACACAGCGTTTAGGAGCTGAACTGCGGGGTAGATTAGCGCCCATGCTGCATGCATGAAATGACGTTACACCGTTGCATCGCGTTGCATCGTTTGGTTGTGGGGCGAACAATAATTCTCGGGCGAGAAAACACAACGGTACAGCATCGGTATGAAGAATATCTGGAAGTTACATTCCGTTATATGGCATAGACAGCATATTATATCGTACCATAATTCCGATATGGAAAATATGCCGAAGCGAAACATCGTGCGATGTTTTTCAGCGCTGTTTCGTATGTTGAGAGTGACCAGATGGCCATAGGGGAGTTGTAGTACGCGAGTTAGGACATCAAGATCATAGAACTGTGACTTCGGTGAGGATTATATTAAAAGGGAATGGAGATTGAAGCGAAAATGTGGATATATATGAGGATATGAATATGGGTACGAGGATAGCGAACGACGCGACGTAGAAGATTAGTGATAAAGCCATTTATGCAATTCAGTAGAGATGGAAGAGAGGGTAATGGCATTATATATGTATACCGTAGACGGCAGTTGTCTTGGCATTTGCAGTTGTATGATGATGGGACAAATGCCGGACGTCACTTACCCTTGTACCCCAATGCTTCCTCTAAGACTACGCACATCTAGCCAGTAATATCGCGCTTCATAGAAAATCAGCTCATCTCGGACGGCGTCCAATGTGTTCTAGAGTGGGATTCTGCAACTACACTGGCTATTCCTATCTACTGACCGCGGACCGGTATCGGTTAATTAGATTCACGAATCTAGCTATATAAGAAGGTTCATAGTTTGTTGTTTGTATCTGAAAAGTATGTTCCTTCCCAAGGGATACAAACTAGCTGGTGACTGTGAACGTCCCAAACTTTTCTAGGCTTTCCTTTCCGTGTCTCTGTGATCGAAAAAATGACCCTTTGGATACTGCTTTTAGGAGTCGAAATCCGTTTTGAGGGCAAAATGTTCTCTGCCTTTAAAATTCAGTCGATCTGGTATTTGTAGTCCATTGAGCTTGGAAGCATCTATACATCGCCATTATTACGTAGATGTGCATAAGCCATACTGAAATGGAAGTTCTTGACAAAACATATCTAAAGTGCTTGAAAATTGTTACAGTTATCTTTCATGTTGCAGTGGCTCCAAATTTGTCGGGTCGGTTCAGCAGTGCGTTACTTCCAATTTCGACACAGGAATCTTGACTACAAATCAACCTGCAATATGAATTTTGTGTGAAACTTGAAATACCTCACCCGTGCTGAAGCCTGTGCATAATTTCGACGGCCCTCCACTTACGTTCAGCATCCACGGAATTTTCAAGATCCAAACAGCATTAACCTTCACCCTTTCACTCACCTGCAGAATCCTTAGACCAGATATTATTGCATTAGCTTCCTGTCTCCCAAAATTCCCTTTTTTATGGGTTTGATCTATCGTCTGTTTCCGTATCGACACTACTTCGCTCAGCCAAAGCATATCCACGGTATTCCTCGAAAGTTTTCAATGGATCAATCATCTCCCTTGTAGTCTGTTCTTGCACAACCGCTTCAAATTTGTGTTGTTATATATTTTCCTTCTAAAATGAGTTAGAGTCCTGATTGCCCCGCTCCTTTTTGATCCTCTTAATCTTTTTCCTCAGGATTAAGGTGGATAACCAACAAAGATGCTTCGAAGTTTCTTCATACTTTCGCTGTTTTTGACGCCAGTATCGATGGAATTTCCGCTCTCATTGAAGTTTCCCCGGCGATGTTGTCTATTGTTTTTGCTAGCGTTCTTTCCGGCTAATAATGTTTTCTTTTTCGCCTTTATGGCCCATAGGCCATTTGTGATTTCGTTGTCACAAAGCTAATTAGCGGAAACGCAAATCTGGATGCTATATTGCTAGTCATTTTTGTCCCAGCGGTGAATAGAATTTGATGTAAAATGGGCCGAGCAAAATTGTTTCAACGACGGATGGGTAAAAGAGGTGATGAATGAATAATCCTAGAATCCTGAATCTTACTGATGGGCTGTTGGGGGAAAGGATGTCTATTTATAGAAATCAAACTGGTACAGAACTGTGTCTGTTTATTAATGACGTGGTGAACACTGAAGGCTTTAGACACCGAGTCAAATCTATTTTGCGCTTATCAAACTTCGTTTCGTCGAGAGTTAGATGGTGGATTGTGATGAGCCCTGGCTTTCTTTCTTTTTTTTATCTCTTTTTTTTTTCCTTCTTTTCTTCTTCATTTTGTTTCCTTTTTCTGGGACATATTCCACAGAAAATATCAAGGATTCTAAGTGGCCACCGACGGTTAAAATTTCAACCTGCTACGAGATAACAGTGGGTTCCTCCTTGGGAATGAAAGTGGACATCAACACATGGTGAAGGAGTTTTGAATAAACATCACGTGTGTTGACATATGTGCAGGGTCCGGAGATATTGCTGAAACTATGCTTACACCAGGATTCAATGCTTGAGGTAATAAAAGGAGTACATATCGAGGGTGTGAGTCATGTCAAGCGCGCCGGGATCCTGGACAAGACGCATGAGGCAATATGATAATTAAAGAGCTGATATATAGGACAATCTATGCATGGAATCCTGAGTTCAAGATCAGTTGACATACGTGTGAAGAACAACACATATGGATTTGCGTTTGCTTTTCCACAGGCTGTGAGCGATTAAAATGTGGCCCGCGTTTACGAACAAAAAGCAACACAGTATGAGTCAATAGATGATCTGGAAGGGTTATCGGTAGTGGAAGTAGATTGGGTTTGTTGAAACGTCTAACACTGCATAACCTGTGAATGGAAGTTCACGTCATAGGCCCTTAGGAATTATTTGTGTCGAGATGGAGGGGAAGGTTTGACGTACACAGAAAATCGGCAGGGAAAAATCAAAGCCAATTTTTATAAATTCCATGAAATCAGATGCACCACATACATCATACTCCCGTTAATATGCCAGGAATGTGACAACTGATACCAAGGGGTGACTCCGTGATCAGCGAGCCAATACAACCTCCGAGACTGTAATTGCTCGACAAAACACATCAATAGTTGGGGCTGTGAAACATTCAGTTCCTTGCTTTCAGTTCCCGTAAATGAGATGCATTCACATCGATGCTTGCAAGTTAACCCGGTCTTGAATCCAGAAGCGTGGATACTATGAGCAGGCCGACATGATCACACAATTAACATGCACTGGAATATTTTCCCACGGCGATGCGTCCATTATGATTGGGGATTCCGACTGCAGTGGTCAATTCGGCAAAGCGATTGTGGGCTCATTAATACTGTGCTCGATCAGAAGACTAAAGCATATGTGCGCATCAGGGATTTTGAGTCAAACTGCGGGACCAAACCCCGATTGGACCGGTTTCCAAGTTTACCACAACGAGCGCAGATTGTTTTTCATCACATAAAATACCTAATGTAATGCCGTCTTAGCGGGTGTTTATCTCCATAGCTCCAGCTCGTTGATCCATTTTTTTTTCTGAACGTTCCCCTCCTCATCTCTCACAAGCTATAAAACCACACAATCTATCAGTCTCACAATCCACAACCACATTACCCACATTGTTACCCTATAATTATCACCATAAAATATGTCCAACCAGAAGACGAAATCCTTCGTCAAACAAAAGCGGTCACAACAAGCCCACGGCGGTTCTTCGAATGCAGCACAAGAAAGCAGCACTTCGAGCAACACTCTCCCCCAAACCTCCACACCATGCACAACCTCTCTGTCAGATTTATCCGAGACATCTACAGGGCGGACATTTACATGCCTATGTTTCCCAGCCGATGGCAGTCCACTGCACCTGGTTGAAGCCAGGATGGGTGCAGGCCAATTTAAACCAAAGCATGGAGGTGTCAAAGAACCCGATCTCAGTGAGCACCTGAAAGGCGACAGTAGTAAGCACGACATGCAAGCTATAATTGTACGGGACACGTACCCCTTCGGAATCAATACTGCATATTGGTCTTATTACAGCATTGACCCGAATCTGCCGGCTAACAAATCCTTGTTATCATTTCCAATGGTCAAGTCCGCCATTGCGAACTCTACTGCTACCGGTCAAAAGTTTGAGGATAGGTATTTTTACCGTGGGGATTACTTTTTGGTGAGATTGGAAGACGAGACAGACAGGACGGATTTTGAAGCGCGGGGTCAGAGCATTCACCCGAGGCTGATCCCGCGTTTAAGGGAAATCATCGAAATATTTATAGCTCATAACTGGCGGGAAGAGTTCTTGGAAAAACAGGTCCAAAGGGATGTAGAGATGGGCATAAAAGGATATTTGCGAAGCTCTCGAGTAGGAACTTATGAGTAGAATGTATTGTCATGAAATTACCATAGTCCATGTTAAAAACAATATGTAAACTGACGTGCCCATAGGCCTCAAGGACGTAGTATAAGCAAGGCTGAGGAGGATTTTCTAGACCTTTTTTTTGAAATTTTTTTACCCATTAATATCAAAAAAAAACAATAAGCAATGACGAGCGACAGTAAGAGTAAGGCAAGCAAACCAGGGGAGTGTGTTATTAGTTTCTTTTCCAAGTTCAAACTACTTAGCATAGTACTTTCCAATGCTTCTTTGATGAGACAAAAGGCAACCAGTTTTTTTATAATTTTGTACGATATTCTGTCCCATCCGACCCGCCATCTTGAACGCACCGCGGCGGGCTCTGGAACTGCATGGGTCAAGCCCGATTTATGGTGTCCTCATTGCATATCTCTGTAGTTCCAATTCCGGTCCAGTAGATAGTCGCTGAATGAATAAAGCAAGCATAATTCTTGACATGTAACTCACCGATATTGCTGTACGCAACTCCACTGATAATGACTGATTAAATTCTAATCCTTTAAAAATTTAACCAAGACCCAGGACTACTAATTAAAATGTGCAACATATGACTATACATAACTAGCGGTGCTGAAATTCCATAACTTCAAGTTTCCAGAGAAGAAAACATGAGTTAATTCTAGTTCCAATGGTATGTAGCTAGCCAGTGATTTCCCCAATTCCCCTAGTGCTATCTATTCTACTCTTTCAGGCCTTCCCTAACCCCCAAGTGCTTCTACCTCAACCGTACCGCAGAACTCATCCCTCTACCGCGTTCCAGTCTCAAACCACTGCTATCTTTACCCCACGAACTAAAAACCAAGCTTATGATATACGAATCATTGATAGGAGAGAGGCCATGTGTTCTATATTATACAGTATTTACTAGTTTGGATAATAGGCGTTCAACCTGCTGTTTTGACGCTGACCCATCTAAGGAAAGTCATATAGCTGATGGATAATGGATTTGATTCAGTAGTACGGGATATTGAGAAATGAAAGTCATGTTTATCAGTGATTATTCCACGCTGAAGTCAGAATAATGTCTATCGGGAGCGGCTGCAACATGCCTTAAAGATTTTGAGGATTGCAGTCTTAGAACTCTCGCTTATATGAGTACCCGGCTATACCGAGCGTGGTTTTTAGGACTACATATATTGTCCATCACACTTTCATTGACGGGTATGAGGATTAATCTTTTGTCAACGGTTAAATGATTGTTAAGTGTGGTGTTAATAGTACATCACTAGTTGGTATTGATGTGGTTCTTTTTTTCAACATAAATTACGATTAGTCAATAGTTAAATGGTTTTATTATTCAGTAATTGGGCTGCTACTAGTATTTAAATAAGGAATTAAGGGTTAAGCGAGCATTAAGCGGTCACCCCGCTGAAATATTAGACGTTGTACGGGAGAATGATATATTAGGATACATACAGCTAGGCTGATGAGATAGGTGAAATAAAGTAGTGAAGCTGCAACTGAGCCAGGATTGAATAATGCAATATCACCTGACGAACTCTCGGCAGATCCTCGGCGAAACTTTTTAGAATAGGAGCTTTGATATACTTATTTTCGAAAAAAGATTCTCAATCAGCCTTTTAGATGTCTCGGCAAGCCCTCGGGATGTGACAGAATCATCGAATTTGGATTCACGAATATGTTACGAATATCTTATGTCTCCACAGTTTCTTGATAAGTGATTCTTAGCTCCTGTATTCTTATTGGTACATATTTTGAATACAATAATCGGTCGAAAAAGACTACCAAAATCAACCACCAGGCCGGGGTGGCATGGTATAATTTCCTACATCTGCGGAAAAGCCAACGGGTCCAAATGCCGCGTCGCTGTCACTGGTGTCATTGGTTACCGGGGTTTGTTCTTAAGGGAGGAGTACCCGGTGCTTAGAATAAGTAGTTACTCTCTGTGGTGAAAGAGTACATACTTGACCTGTGTTAAGGGTGCCCCCCTTACCCGATCTATAGCGCCCACTGACATGCCAGGCAAAGCTCTATATAACGATACGATAAGGCCGGGCACAACTTTGGGGCCACAGCACCCTCGTGTTATCCATGCTAGTTTCAAGAAGAGTTGTTTCTTCGGGGATATTGAGGGTCTTAGAGTGGCTCTTGAGGTGTTCCTTGATGTTTGTTTCTTGAAGCCTCGTGTCAGAGGCGTCTTTCTCGAGGTGTCTCTTGATGTGTTTCTTAAGAGTGTTGCTTGGAGTTCCTTGAAGCGTCTCCTGGGGAGTAATTTTGAGATGTATTTCTGGAAGCATCTTCTTTGAGGCGTCCCTGTAGCAGTATTTCTTTGTGGTCCGGCGTAGTAGAATGTATTCTTTGAGGGTAAATTTAATTCCCAGAGTGTGTTTCGTAAGGTGAAGAGAGAGCCTGGTACTCGAGGCATTTTTGAAAAGTTGTTCCTATGAAGAGAACGCGTCGTGACAGGAAATAGTAACAATTCGCGTACCTCGCAGCGGCGCAGCGGCGCAGACTAGATATGGTGCGTTGTGTTGTGTTGTGCGCGGTTAATGGTTCATGAGAAGTCACTTCCGCTTTATACATCGTTACTGGGGCTAGTTCCAGGAACCATGGAAAGACCTTCTGTACCTACTTAGGTGTAGACAAGCGTTGGAATAAAATTTGGGAAATGCAATAGTAGTTTGAAAACTGTCATAACCTTAGCGTATCATACAGAAATAAAAGATTGTTGTCAACCACCGCGCCAGAAACCATAACGAAGATTGACTAATCTTTTGACCATCCTCTTCCCCTTCCTCTGCCTCTATCACCTCTTCCTCTGCCTCGATCTCCGCTATATCCTCCCCGATCTCCTTTATAGCTTCCTCGATCTCCTTTATAGCTTCCTCGATCTCCACCATATCCTTCTCGATCTCCACCATATCCTCCCCGATCACCACCATATCCTCCTCGATCACCACCATATCCTCCTCGATCACCACCATATCCTCCTCGATGATTCCCCCTTCCTCTTTCCCTATCATTTCCTCTATCTCTCCCAAATCCTGGCCAAGATCCTCCCTCCTTTCCGATATGAGGGTAACCCCCCCTCGGATAAGCATCTTGACCAGAGGAGCTACCCGGTCTACTTTCACCTTTGATTTTAGATTTAGCCACCCGTCTCTTCTCGAACTCTGCACTTAACGCGGGCCATAAATGTTTCTGAGTCGAAACATGTGCTGTAACCGCGGCATACATATGATTCCCTTTCGTGTCTTCTGGTAGAAAATGGCCTCCTAATTCTTGGAATCTTTCAATGAGCTGTTTGTTAATGTGGACGATGTTTTCGGGGATTGATATCATTGCCATCAGTTTAGGATTACCAGTCAGCCAATCGCAAAGGGCTGTTAAATGGCGAGCACGTCTGAGAGTTGAGGGTTAGTGGATATAAATAAGACTGATTTACGGGGATACTTACTCCATTTTGGCAGCTTTTGCAGCCTCGCTAGAATTCTCTAGCTTGATAGCAGGATTACCGGTAGACATACTTGGACCCCCACCGCCAAAACGTATGGTAACACCACTACCACTACCGCCACCACTGACACCACCAAAGGAACCCCCACCGTCATCGTCATCGTCGTCTTCGTATGGATTATAAGAGATGGACTTTCTGGTTTTCGGGTTAAAGTTATGAGAAGATACTGGTGGTGGTGTTGTTGCATAGCCATGTCTGGGAGCATTGTTATCGTTGTTGCCGCTCCGCATGTGGGAAAATGCACCGGCTATTCCCTCTTCGGCATTTTTACTCATCTACTCTATTCATCAGTATCCGATTGTTCGAAAGAGTCATAGGGGCAATAAGGGGAATGGAGAACTTCCCGTAGCTCTATAGCAACGGACGGGAGAGCCTATTTAACCACGAAGAAATATTTTCTATAGAACGTGAATAGAGCACTCGGATAGACATTGGGGTATTTTCATTGCTATCGCAAAGGTAAAGTTGGGGCTGTTCTATCCACCTGCAATAAAGACACGGCAAGTTCTCCAATAGAGGGAGAGGGATTTTTTGGGGGAGCAATACAAATTCTAGAAAGCCATGGTATTTGAGCAACTGATAATCTTCGTCTCCAACTTCGAGAGGATTCACCAAATCTTCTATATCCACAGGATCGGGAGAAGGGGTACGAGCCGGTGCCATACGGGATGGATGGATATATCCGTCGTCATGTGTCTTTGGTGGAGTTTTCTGTCTGCGGGGTGGGGATCCGGATTTCTTAATCTTCATCTCAGGACTACGAGATCTTCCGCGTTCTCGGCCACGGTCAACATAATCGCGACGGTGCCAGGTGCGCTGGTGGTCACGGTCCCTGCTACGGCTGCGGCTACGGCTTCGGCGACGGTCTCGGTCTCGGTCTCGGTCACGACTTCGATCACGACCACGGGATATAGGCTGGCGGGGGCTATAACTTGGACTCTGTTCGTTTTTAAATGTGGACTGTCGCAATCGTTCGGCGTTGATGGCGGCAGTGACGACGGCTTCAGCAGCGTGTACATCCGCTGCAGAGGGTTGTGGAGCTCGCAAAACCGGAGGAGCTGAGGGTCGGGACACAGTGGCTGAAGGTTCTTCCCACAGGAATTCATCTTCGATGCTGCTGAAGTTCTGTCTCCCTAACCTCAGCGCCCTTTGTAAGGCCGGTGGAAGTTCCCCTACCTCACCCTCCTCTTTCTCTTCGGTATCTTCCTTCTCCTTCTTTATAGCAGCTCCTGTCACTTCCTTCTCAGACGCATGATCTGGAAGGACTCCCCCATTACTTGCCAGCCTCTTCCGAGCCGACTCCAAATCCCATTGGAAACACTGAAACATACTCTTCTGCTTGCTCAACTTAGCATAAATTAAGTTAGATAACCTTGGAGGAATATCTCTCTCATCTTCCCAGTTGTTCAAAAGCATAGAGTACCAGCGCCTGCACTGGTTTTCCACTTTCTCCAACGAATCCGCGTCGCCCAGAGCAAACCACATCTGTATATCTTGGCTCTGACAGAAACGACCTAGGACTATATCGACTCTTGAGTCGTGATAGTCATTTCCCGGTGGTGGATTGGGTCGTTGAGACATACCGGAAGTTGAAGGTTGCCCGAATTGGTCGTTGACTCGGTACATCATATAGACCTGCGAAAATGGGAATTTCGTTTCGGACGACATGGTGATAGAGTGTCTGCTGGAGAATTCTCGGTACACTGGATAATACTGGTAGACGGCGACTGGAGAGTTCTCGTGAAGAAATACCGGTAAAAGGGTGCTTGTGGGCAAGGTTTGTGTGGTTCACGTAATTGATAGATGTAGCACTATAAGCGGTCCGCGGAATTGCCTCTATACGGGCTCGTAGTTGATAGATGAGCAACGACACGATTGCTCTCGAGGATTGGGAAGCTGTAAATTCCACCTGGAAAGTATTCCGACAGTTGACCAAACCGTGGGCCGGCGTAGCAAAGCAAGCGAAACGAGCAAAGCGTTTGAAGCGGTAGTAATACTCAGGGGAGCGTTTATAACGTTCTGGACAAAAGAGCGGTGATATCGTGGATCCCTCAGATAAGCGTCGTATTTCGCATTTCGGCTATTCGTTATTCGTAGATGTAGGTGGATATTTCTGTTGCGGTATTCGGTACTGTATCGTACGTGCAATCGGTTCAAAAGTTTAAGACGTGGAATAAAGGTGAGGTGGGGGAACGCGTCGTAGCTAGACGAGCGTCATTGACAAGGATGTACGATCATGCAGCCACGCGACGTATGTATGTAGAACATGTATATGTAGCTTTTAGCGAGCAATTTACCTCTTAACACCTTTGGACTACTTTATATACAGAATGATTGATTTCTTATAGACTAAAGGATAAGTAACGTGTAATGGAGACCAATTCCGTTTTGTAAAAAAGAGAAAAAAAAATAGCAGGTAGCTTAGTAAGAAATCAAGCCCATAGGATAATACCTGGAATCATCTGGCATCCGTCCAGTTTGACTATCTTTTAATGCATATTATTAACAAAGAGGATTTGACACCCAAATTCATCCAAACTCCAACCGAGTTCTCCAAACTTATGATACCCCGCATCATACAAACTTCCTTCTGCATCAATGCGCGGTTGTTATAGCATGTACACATTTCAAAGTGTACCATTTTATGAGAAGTTTATGATAGTTTCAAGACAATGTCTACTGATAGCGGCGATATGTCGTGTATGTTACTATCACGTTATATAGTCGCAGCAAGCTTTCTTATAAATACCCCATGAAAAGCTGCTATTTCCCCTGATGCTGTAGTGCATCGAGTGATATCCATGACTCAACGAAACGAAGGTCAGTAGACTTAAAGGGAACTGAACTCAATATCAATGGATTGATGGATTGATGGATTAATTTAGATTTGACGCAGCTGTTTTTCGCTAGAGGGTTCCATCATCCCATATCCCGTATCCCGTATCCCTTCTTCCTCTTATCCCTCATCATAATTTTCCGAACATCGATTTATAACCCAAAATACAAAACTGAAGACAAAGGCCCTCCTAAATAATCGATGTCGCATACTAATTAGCATGATAACGTTAACCAGTACTTGGGCTGTGCCTTTAATTTCGAAAGGTTTGTTACCAATGAATGGTCGGGCAGGATCCCCGGTTATCGACTTGTCTGGTCATCTACTCAGAGCTCGCCACGCATCGTCCAGGCGGGCTGGGGGGGGGGGGGGGGGGCTGGTGACGGCAGGGCAGTTGGTTTACTGAGTAAGCCAGCCCTCCAGTGGCAGTTTGGTTTAAGTTTACCAGAAATCATGAGCCGTGCGCATCGGGGACGTTTCCAGCGCTGTAGCAAGTGGACACTCCATGCTCCACTATAGTTAAACTTTTACACTCGCTCCACCCTGAAACAGTTTGACTCCCTGCAGACTACAGTAGATTGATATATGTAACTCATGTTTCTTAGCAAAATACGGTTCCAGTATGTATGAATATTCCGTCTAGAATCTAGTTCTCTTTCCATTCCCTCTTCCATCTACAAGAAGTGTTATTTTGAACGGAAAATTGAAAAGTGAAATGGAGGTGGAGAATAGTCTTGATTGATTTAATGCGGTAATGATCTAGCAATACGCGTTCTACAAAAAGACATATAACCAATGTGGAAACTCTACCTCCACGTGCAAGTCACCTGATCCCTAAGTATGGCTAAGGCACGGGAGTTAACCCTAAGCGACTTTTGACAATCGAAGTTTTGACATCTCTCAGTGCTGCTGCAAGTGATGCATTCACGTCGGGGAGAGAAAGAGTATTGTCCTTTATTATTATGGTATTCTTGTTATGAGGAATCGCTTATAGCCGGCTTTCACCAGTCCAATGCATCAGAATTTTCTGAGCAAAAATATCATATGTAGGCCGTAGTAAAAAACAGCCGCTTTCGAGTGACCGTTCGTGACACCGACCATGCTCACCCATAGTAAACTGCCCGTCCAGTCCATGGCGCCCCATAGACTGTCGGTCCTGGTCCTACTACAAGACGAGACCGCTAATAGTGATTCGGTGTGGTCCACATCTGGGATCGGACCGGGCGGACCATGGCGAACTCTGTTATCGACCCATCAACCATCTACTCATCTACCTATCTACTCATCACAGCCAACTATCCAGACTCCTGTAACAACTAGCTCAAGATTCGAATACATACAGGATATATATCAAGATTTACGCCTTGGAAATCCCAGAAAAGATACCGTGGATGAAAGCATCTATTCGCTCGCTCTCTTTATCCAATCAATCAACAGAGATCCATAACTAAGCTCCATCCAATCGGTAACTTACAAAGCGACTAGAAACCAGGAACTATCTAGAGTAGCGATAAGATGACTCCCAACTCTTAACTAGCTAGGCTGCCAGCTGGTTTCCATGAAAATGATTCGATAATCGCATTTAACTGTCAAGAAGAGTAAAATACCAGGGTATAATGACCCAGAAAGAGAAGTTTGTCGGTTATGGAGTTTAAACTTTGTTAAATTTGGTTCGATTTGATTGGCTTTACGGTTTCTTGAATTGTGGCATGGTATTCGTATCAACGGTTAACAGTCATCGATAAATTCCGACCGACAAGGTTGTAATTCGCAAATCCCTAATTCCTGGATGATCCATCCATATGATACCATTACATGCGATGCATCATGCGGCGCACAACAATGACTGGATCATCATATGTACAGCTGAAACATGGTATGTAATCACAGGACCTGCAGGATATTTGATAGTCAAGGTATGTCTCAGATCACTCGTTCAGCGTACCAGTGTGATGAGTAATATACGTAATACATATGAATAAAATATCCTAGGGGCCCGTAATAGGAGTCAGTTTTAGGTAGATCAATCTCGAAGATCTGAGTATAGTGTACTCTATGTATGTACATAGGCCGTGTCATTTGTACTCTGACCAGTGACCTGTGACAAGAAGGTATCATCTACCAATCTCAAATCGCTTAACACTAAAAACCATTCGAGAAACCGGAGTCTTGATATACATACATCAGCCATGCCAAACACAGTCACATACCTCCAGTCCCTCATCGCAGTCCCAGTTTTTATACATTCATCGTACATATGTACACATGACAAACTAGCATACACTACCATTTCCAAGGTTCAAGCCTCAAGCTTCAAGCCTTAAACCGCCTCAAACAAACCTTACTAATCGTTTCAGGGTGAAATACGTATGGTGACCATACACAACAGCAGGAACATAACCTAGCCTAACCTAATCCTCGTCGCAGTTTCATGCTAGACCACAAATGTTACGTACAGTTACGTATATATAGCTAGGTGAATAAGATTTTAGGGCTGGACAATAAGAAATTGGGAATGTGGAATGGGGAATGGAGAATTGTAAATCCCAGTATCCTAGTATCCCAGTATCCCGTCATCTCATCATCTAGCTATGAGTCGTGAGTAAAGGAAGTGAAGGACGTAAAGGGTGTAAAGGGAGTAAAGGAATAACTATACTGTTACATATTCTGTACAAATCCCATAACAATCCGTTATTAACAACCTGATATTCCGCATCTACCTTCTCCGTATGGTGCAAAAGATCTATATGTATATAAAAAACGAAACAGTTCCGATGTCACTGCGTAGAGGCAATCGTAAGGTCAGAAGTACTCGGATACATATATACGAGTCTACCTTTAACAATTAAGCAACCGAAATTCCAGAGAAAAGTCCTACAAAGCAAGAGTAAGTTTTCAGTATCCCATAGCCAATTTGAACCATAGTCCATAACCATCAAAAAAGCATTCAATGGTTCATAGACGATGGACAGCAGTCGTGACTTATATGAGAGCGAGGGCCAGAGGTGACAAAAACCCAGCCTAGCGTCGGACACAGTGATCGGGAGCTCCATACATACAAAAAAGCGCCGGAACTATGTATCCTTGTATGTACCCCGTAACGCCGCCGCCGACACGCAAGCTCCATCTGGCCGCGCGCCGCAAGCTAACCGGTAGTATGTAGGTACCCCGGAGATCTTATCGGACATCCCATCCCATCCCATCCCATCTCCTAGCTATGTATGGTGCCGCCCGCACAGCAGCAGCAGCTTGCATAACCCACCTCACCCCTATGCACCAGAAGCAGCGGACTGCAACAGAAGCACTGCAACAGAACCTTCAAGAAGAATATGTATATCTGACAGAACATGACAGCATGTACAGTCCGGCGCGCGCCCCCGCGTGGAATCTCGGGGTACATATATATGTGTTAGGTATCGATCTTTGGTGATACATACGCAGTCGCTTCATTTGATCATCTCGTGTATGTATCAGAACGAGACTATGTACCCGATCCGATCCGATGCGATTTTCACGCAATCGGTTTCTACATAGCCGATGGATGAGTGGTTACCGATGAAGTTATAACTTCTATTAGAGTATTCATTAGAAAAATAAAATAAAAAATAAAAACTTTATACCTGTTGATGTAATTTGAAATCGAAATTTAAAGTTTTTATTGCATCTTAACTTATCTTATTCCTTCTTATGATCTCGTGTCATGGTTTTATTTCTCATTCTCATTCTCATTCTCTCTTTTTTACCTTCCGAACTCGGGAACTCGGGCCCTATATATCTCATACATCTCATATCCCTCATCAACAAACTTCAAACCATATGTCATATATCCCTCGCTCCCTCACCCCCGGGTCCCCAGCCATACCATCTACCATCATCCCCACTCAACTCAACCCGCAGCCCGGTTCCTCGGTAAAACCCCAACAAACGATTAAACAAACAATCTTTTTTTAATTACAATCTCCATCTCCAATACATATTCAAAAAAAAAACTTCATAATAAAAAAAAAAACCTCAGGAAACTATGAAACCGCAGATCCAACGGAGCGGACGGAGGGCACGTTTTATGATCCATCATCCGTGCACATCATGATCTTCGCGTGATATGAAATCCACGTGCTGATAATTAATCATATTTTAGAAATGTGACGTATGTAGTATGTATGGAGAGTATCCGGAGTAAAGTTATCTATACCACCAACGTTAATTTAATACCGAAAAATATAACGATAGTTTTAGAGCTCGGGCTTTTTTATATATTTGAAAAGGCTGCAAAATTAATAAAGAAAAAAAGTGAAAAAAAATGGAGATATCATAGATACCATACCAAATACCCAATACCCAATACCCACCCCGCCGGTATCGCGGTAAATAGTCATCATGATATATGAGTATGTAATTCGAAAAAATCCAAAAAAATCCGAAAAACTCGAAAAAAAACTACATACAGAAAACCAGCGATCCGAAAAATATCTATGTACATAAAAGCTCGATTGCTCTTCCATATTCCTTCATTTCTCCAGAATCCAGATATTTTCTCTGATCTCATCCCATCATACATATACTACACATGATGCCTCCCACCACCATATCCCCCGCTAGCTATCTGGAGACTGAAGTACTGTAACAACGTCACACATGCTTGGAATACATACCCGGAAGCAGAGCATCTTATCGAAGTTATCTTGTATCACATCTTATCTTGCCTCTACAGTACGAGGTGCTGGACAAAAGTGACCGTCACCCCGCGCGGCGCTTAGCACAGAAAAGTGACGGTCACTTTTGTCACGGTACCGTATATTATCTCACCTGATCCCCTCCCGACCCCCATGGTTTCTAATTCGATATGCCCTTACATGCCGTTAAGCCACCACCGGCCGCCGCCATACCGCCACCATACCGCCACGCTGCCACTACATCAAGGTCTGAGGATTGCTGAGGTATCTCTAACCGATGATGTGATATGATATGGTAGAGAGCGTACATAGCATACATAGCATACATAGCATACATAGCATACATAGCATACATAGCATACATAGCGTACATAGCATACATAGCATACATAGCATATCCTTTTGATGTGTGTACATACATATATCCCGCCTGTATCACGAGTTTCACGCGGGTTTCACGAGTTTCACTGTATACAGCCTCGATAGCCGAGTTAATGGATGATAGCCGGGTTATACATAGCCGGGTTGTATAGCGGAGTTTTATACAGCCGGGTTGTATAGCCGGGTTTTATACAGCCGAGTTTTATACAGCCGAGTTTTATACAGCCGAGTTTTATACAGCCGAGTTTTATACAGCCGAGTTTTATACAGCCGAGTTTTATACAGCCGAGTTTTATACAGCCGAGTTTTGTATAGCCGGGTTTTGTATAGCCAAGATAATCGATGATATAGAAGTGTTCTAAAAAAATATATATACATTCTGAATATTCTGTGTTATTGTATTCGTGTGATACTGATACTGATATTCCCAGCGAGACTCCAAGGTAACAGCTGGAGCCTCGAAATGTAAATAGACTGTGGCATACGTCATAACCTTAAGGTTGGGAACGTTCAAGAAAATCAAATCAAATCAAATCAACTGATACTGATACTAGACTGAAGGTATGTATACAGGTAACAGCATTAGCATTAAAACCCGTGGGATTTTGGATTGATGTATGTGTGTAGAGGAATGGAGTTATCTGCCGGGGTTGTTGAAATGGAGATACTGAGATGCTGATATACTGAGCTATATCATGATCATGATCATGATCGTAGGGACGATAAAAAAACCACAAGCCGAAAAACCACAAGCAAAAAAAACCACAAGCAAAAAACCACAAGCAAAAAACCACAAGCCAAAAACCACAAGCCAAAAAATACAGGGCATAAACACACCAACAAGATATTACAGTATGACTCGATGCTATGCATGTATCTGGTTGAGGTATGCATATGCATATGTTTAACACCTGATGTATGTATATGCACATCGATGTGTCGCGAGCACAGACTCACAGTGCAAGATTCATACATTCATACATACCTGGTATGTATGTAAAGGTGAGAAATTTCACCTGTCGGTACATAGGTACTTGTTATCATGTTGCCTTGTCATTCCTCCACGTGCATCCCCACCGCTCCCCTCTTCCCGACCACCCCACAATGTGATAACCCCACCACCCCATAACCCCATAACCCACCCCATAATCCGGGGAAAAGTCTATTACTTCATTTATCGTACATACCCATACACCATCCGCACACCCAAAGCATGCTGCATATCACATCGATTATGACTCAGCTTTAGCCCTCAGATGTCGCCTGTATTACCCAGCCAGCCAGACTGGGTACCTTACTTACTCATTCACTCGTCCACATCCATATCATCCACATCCACACTCCTGAGTCCTGAGTCCTCTGATACAATAAGCTAGCTACATAGCTAGGTGCAACGGTAGATATCGATATCGATATTGATATCGACATCTCAGATACTACCGGATATGGCAGAACCCGTGTAACTTACTACTTGTAACTTGTAACTTGGGTATTCTTCATCTCCTCCTTGATCCCGTGACTCCCATGACTCCTACATTGGGGTAATACGCCATATCCTATCATACATCATCCCGGTACCGTGCATGAGTTCGATTCGGCTTTGATAGCGGCTTTGATGGCTTCTATATCGGCTTCAATGGCTTTAGTTACCTGATACAAGATACACGATGCCCGATGGATGGATTACATGATTATATATATAGACATCGATCCCAACGATCTCATCAATCTCATCAATCTCATCATTGGCTCATTAGCTCATTGGTTCATTGACACAACGCAACTACTACGCAATAGTCTTATATATACAACGTAACGGTAGTTGCTGGGTGATATAGTAGATAGAGATATGGACTTAAGCCTTAAGCGAATTAACTGGACTCAGGCTCGGGTATGTATGTATGTATGTCATATGGATCGGTAGTGCATACATAGCTTACTACGCACTACGCACTGCTGAGGGCTTATGGTGTTTACTGTGATTGGTGGGGGAAAAGATGGAGATAAAAAAGACAGAAGAAATAAGGTAAAAATGAAGAATAAAAAAATAAATAATAAAAGGATTGAAAATTGAAATCTTTTTTTTTAACCTTCTCTTGGGTTCCTGGGCTTCTGGGCTCCTGGGCTTCTGGGAAAATGTATGGATGGATTTATGGATATGCATCCTATGGCGATGGATCCTATGGTGATGTCTCTATGGCGATACATGGCTCTATGGCTCAGCTCTGCCTCTATATCTCCCGAGTCCCTACCCTTCCCTGCCCTGCCTTGCCCAGCTACCATGCCTTTCCCAGCTGCATGCCATACTCGACTGCCTCACCATCCTGTAATCCTTAGGGCTTGAGATGTCCTCTGTCATCCTCATCCTCATCTCCCAGCCTCAGTCTTCAGGGCACCAGTCGTCAGTCTCGAGTCTCCAGGCACAGCACGTTCGCCATCGCTCGCCCGACGCTGCAAGATCTTAGGGGCCCGGGGCCGGTGGGTTGCAACAGGGGTGTATCGCGCGCATCTTATCCCTGCTTGCTTGCTTGGTCTGGTCTGGTCTGTACACCATACATACACCAAACACCATACACCAGACCAGATTCCCACACCATCTTACACCATCTTACACCCCATTCGCAGGTCTTACACCATTTGCAGGTCTTACACAGTCCACCAGGCTAGGTCTCGTTTGCTCTCTTTTCGTTCGTTCGCTGCTTCTTTTATTCGTTCAAGGTTTTTTTTTTTTTTTTTTTTTCGTGCGTTCAAGGATTTTTCGTTCGTTCGGGATTTTTCGTCGCTTTCGTCACTTTCGTCGGCGGCTGTTGGTTTAGGGCCCTTGGTTGATCATTCCATGCCATCCATCCATCTAGCTGAACACTCAGCAGCTGAGCCACTTGCTGATGCCAGGAAAAGTCACTCAGTCAGTACAGTGACAGGGCTACTCGGCGGTTGTGGGAAATTACGTTTGTCAGATAGATATCTTTGAGGTTTTATTGAGCCTGTGGATCTTTGTAGGATTCGCCATACATATCTCTTCTTTCTTGTGGTTTTGTGGTTTTCTTAATTTTTTTAATTTTTTTCGGTTGGGGGGTTTGATTGCGTTTTGCTGATTGCGTTTTTTTTGTGATCTTTATGAGTAAGCTTCATGTATGTGCTCCTGAGATTTCCCTCGGGTAGGGAGTACAGATTGATGCATACGAAAATATGGATAATTTTTTCCTTAGGCATCATGGGCTCTGGATCTGGAGATCATGGGCTCTCTAAACGGGCTCTTATAGGCTTGAGTAATTTCTCATGGGATTTCATAGTTGTTTCACTGCAGCACAAGACTTCACGAGATTTCACAAGATTCACAAAATTTCACAAAATTTCACAAACTCCCCTCGCCTCCCCCTCCTCCCCACCCCCACCCCCTTCGGTCACCTGTATGCGAACTGAAATCTTTGGCAGTTCCAAACGGGAACCTGGGCTACGAAGTCAGAAACAAAACGGGCGCCTCGTGGCTTTTCCGAGCATCTGGGTTGGCCGTCATAACGTCTCCGGAAGGTGGTGCTCTGCTCAGTGCTCTCACCCATACTCCCAACTTCCGCTAGTAAAGGACCCTTAAACCTCTCCCATCCCCCATTCCCCTTGCGCCCCACATATCTCCATCTCCACTGAAAATCGCGAGAACGGACGAAAGAGAGAAACACCCGAGAAACCAACGCAACCCGACACAACCAACCAACCAACCAACCAACCGGTCAGGCAGAAGTTACAGATACACAACTTGCGGAAAAAGGGCAGAAATTTGCATTTGCTGCTTCAGCGGATATTTTAACTTTATTGCGCCCCGCCCCCTACTACTACATATACTACGCCGCTACAGACATACGCTCCCTGCCGGACCTGGTTCAACTACTTTGTCGGACCCTGTCGCACTTCGGATCTTGGGACCACACGCCGCTCCCCCATATATACTGCCGCTGTCCCCCCGAACCCGGAGAAAGTGACTGTATTTTCGTCTGCACAAGCACAAATACATACTCACCTCCCAAAGTACATATACATACAGAGCTCTGGACTGTCGACAGCCTTGGAACAAAAAAGAAAAATAAAATAAAATAAAATAATAAAAGAGTGGATTTAACTATCACCTCTTACATATTATTTCCGTCGATCGCCAGCCAGCCAGCCAGCCAGCCAGCCAGCTACCCAACAGCATCACGAGCAACCCGTAGCGACCATAGAAGCGAAGCACCGACCGAAGCGATTTCCACCCAAAAGCGTCATCGCATCTCTCCACACTCTCAAGCTTAACACTGGCATAATTTCGGTCCTTGTCGGACGAGCTCAGTCAGACGCAATAGTGCATTCAATCGCATCCCTCACCACCAGTCATCCACGCAGGTCCTCTCGCTACTCTCTACTCATCCAGTAGCGATCATTTGCAAAGGAGCATAATCCGAACCCCTGAAGTTTCAAGCGCCCAGTATATGAGCTTCCCATTCAACCCACCACACCTTGGAACTGCAACCGCTACCGCAACTGCAGCATCATAAAGCAGTGACATTTGCTTTCTCATCAACCGCGATAGAGAATAATCAGCATCCTGTATCTTGTGCGACATTTATAAATGACCCATATCCGTTCTCCACCCACAATGCCTCATTCAACAACCTCCTCTTTCCCCCTCTCGGACTCGCGACCATCGCCCATCGCCACCAACTCCGCAGCCAACAGCTACACCACCACAAGCTACGCTACAATCCGCGATAGCTACAGAAGCGAAGCCCCTCTGAAATCCCCTCGATCCCCCATCAAACCTCCTTCCCCTTCGCTCTCGGCTCCGATTAAACGCTTTATCCTCACCTCCTCATCCTCCAACTCTCGTCTCGGCCATAACCGAAGTAAATCAGCATCCTCCGCATTTCTCCCCAACGCTATCCCCGAGCGCGCCCCGCACCTTACCCTCCGTCGCCGCGAATTCACCGCGCCTTTAATGCGCTCCTCATCACTACCCCTTGTAATCCCAGAAGGAGTACCAGTAGGAAACCGTCCAAGCCTCGTAATGACCCCACCAACACCGACTGGCTCCGGGGGATCGCTAGGAAGAGGAAATGCATTGGGACTCAGCGGAGTACCAAGGAGTGCAAGTCCCACCAGGATTTACAGCAGCAGTGTTCAGGGCCAGAGTTTGATTCAATCACCCAGTACTCGGAATTTCTCTCCGCGGGCTCCATCACCACCAAGCTACCTCGTCAATGAGCCTTTGTATCCCAGCAGCAGCTCGAGCTCACCTAGCACCCCTACTTCATTACGGTCGCGATCACCGTCGATTTCTAGCTTGGAAACTATTCCAGATACACCGGATGCAGAGCAGGAAGCTATCGAAGCGGAACTTAAGGAAGCTGCGGAGAGAGCGCAAAATTCTCCCATCATTGAGGAAGAAGAGACGGAAGAGAAGGGACGTAGGAGAAGCTTGGATTTTGGAAATGGAGGTTGGGGAAGTAGGGATAAGAGGAAGAGGTGGAGTGTTTGTGGTGGTGAGAAGAGGGGAGATTTGGATTTGGAGACGATTTGGGAGGAGGTGTTGAGTACTGCTCAGGGGGCGAAGGAGGGGGAGGCAGTAGAGTCTGGAGAGGATGAGGAGGAGCTAGAAGAGGAGAAGGAGAGTGAGGAGGAGAGTGAGAGTGATGAGGGAGAGGATTACAGCAGTGAGGAGGAGGAGGATGGGGAGGTGGTGGGGATTTTGGAGGAAGAGGAAAACTTTGAATCAGCAGAAATCTCTGTAATCTGCGAAGAGGACGAGGAGGAGGAGGATGATAAACTCCCGGCAATCAACATTATCAGCGAAAAAGGCGAAGAAGAAGAGACCGATTTTGAACCTTCAAAAGTACCACTACCGCTCTCCCCATTACCATCTAGATCGCCCTCGCCGATGCCAGCGTCACTTCCCGAGTCAATACCATTACCTGCCTCGCCAATGCCTTCAAGAGCTCCTTCCCCTGCTCCATAAGCAATTTTTTTTTTTACCATCACACAGCATATACTATACGCACTCTCACCACTCGCACCGCATATTTCAATCGCTATATTATGCGACACAACCAAGACATTTCGCATACCTACCCCACCCGCATATCAACCATCTTCATCTGTTTATATCCTCCGAGTTTTTAAGCACTACAGACCAACGACCCGGCCTGTTTTCCTCCATTGCTTCATTTCGGTTTTCTTATTCCATCTCGGCGTTTGTTCTGATTTTTTTCTTGCCCTTTCTTTTCTTTGACTTTCGGTTCGGACGCTTTGTTTGGGTCGCATGGTGTTTATATGTCTTTGGTTTTTTCTTTTTCTTTTTCTGTTCGTAGGATGTCGGCTTGTTTTTTTTACTTCTGATTTTTTTTCCGCTTCGCTTCTGGACTCTCATTGATATGTCGTTATGATGGAAAGGTTACGTTGGATGAAATTACTTTTTTATCATTACTTGTTTTTTTCTGTCATCATACGTTTGTTTGGGGGGGTTTTTTTTTGGATTGGATTGTATTGGATGGGACCGGCGGTGGGGACTTTTGTTGTTTGTTGTATTGTATTGTATTGTTTGTGAATGTGGCATCTCGTGTTTTTTTTTTTTTTTGAGTGTCTTCTTTTCTTTGTTGGGCATGGGATGGAGTTGATTATCGATTATCTCTGTTTTTTTTTGGAATTGATTGAGCCTTGTTTGTTTTTGTTAAATAACCGAATAACTGTCGCTTTTGGATTTTCTTATTTTCTTATTTTTTTGGTCTTTGGTTCTCGTTTTGTAGTTGTGAGTAAACTTGGATTTTTGTATTTGTATTGCTCCTGTTTTTTTTGGTCGTCTGTTCTATTGTTCCTTCGTTGTTGATCTGTTGATTTATTGTTTGCTTTTTGTTGTTGTAGGCGGAGAACTGTTGGATAGTTGAATAGTAGGTAGTGGGGTAGTGGAAACTTGAATGTTGTTGTATATTCGGACCTATCATCTCTCATCGATTTGGAAGAATGTTTTTTTCTGTACAGATGTGTGCCATTTTTCATGTTTTTGATATTGCTGATATTTTGATGTCTGATGTCTGAGGTTTTATAATACGCAACGTTTGGAATCTACCTTGTGCAATTGAATACTTCATATATTGAACGAATTATGGGTTATCGATATTAAATATCCTGGGGAGTCTGGTGGGTTTGCTGGTATGCTGGAGCCTGGTATGTTGGAGCCTGGTATGCTGGTGGATTGATTAAAGTGAATGAAGTGAAAATGCGGAGAGATGGGGATGGGGGGGATGGGGGGATGGGGGGATGGGGGGATGGGGGGATGGGGGGATGGGGGGATGGGGGGATGGGGGGATGGGGGGATGGGGGGATGGGGGGATGGGGGGATGGGGGGATGGGGGGATGGGGGGATGGGGGATGGGGGGATGGGGGGATGGGGGGATGGGGGGATGGGGGGATGGGGGGATGGGGGGATGGGGGGATGGGGGGATGGGGGGATGGGGGGATGGGGGGATGGGGGGATGGGGGGGATGGGGGGATGGGGGGATGGGGGGATGGGGGGATGGGGGGATGGGGGATGGGGGGATGGGGGGATGGGGGATGGGGGGATGGGGGGATGGGGGGATGGGGGGATGGGGGGATGGGGGGATGGGGGGATGGGGGGATGGGGGATGGGGGGATGGGGGGATGGGGGGATGGGGGGATGGGGGGATGGGGGGATGGGGGGGGGGATGGGGGGGATGGGGGGGATGGGGGATGGGGGATGGGTGGGATGGAGTGGGGGGGAGGGTGGGTTTGATTTGATTTTATTTGAGAACTTGGTGATTGGTGATTGTTTATGATTAAGCCGGTATGAAGCTTACGATTGATATTATTTACATAAACTTGCACTCGGAATATTGATTTGGACTTGTGAAGTGAGGGAAGTTGTGAAGTTGTGGAGTTGTGGAGTTGTGGAGTTGTGGAGTTGTGGAGTTGTGGAGTTGGGGAGTTGTGGAGTTGTGGAGTTGTGAAGTTGTGAAGTTGTGGACTGATATATATATGATAAGCTAGTTAGAAAATAAATATGAATCTATGAATCTATGAATCCTACATAAATCTTGAACTACATACGTACATATATACATACCCACGTACATACAACCACAATACCAAAGTGATTATCATGGGCTGTAATGGAATAGGCTGTAATGGAATGTATTACATCACATCCATATTACATCCATCTCATAAAATATAAACAGAAAACAGAAACAGAAATAGAAAATAGAAAACAGAAAACAGAAATAAAAAAGAATTACAATTACAATTTACAACCGGCTATTTCAATTATAAATCAGAATAAAGTTATAGGTAGATATGATATCTTCCTTTGATGGATAGATATCGCAAAGATCCTGAGGTAGCTTCTATCAAGGGTACCAGTGGGGAAGAAGAAGGTTGTGGGTGTTATATACTTTGTGAGAAAGGACAGGGAGATCAGATCGCTCTTCCCGTTTTTGGTGGGCATGGAAAAGTTAGATCCATGTCTGATTATTGATGGTCTGTAGTCTGTAGACTGTAGACTGTAGACTGTAGTCTGTAGTGTGTTTTTTGCTTCTGCTTCTGCTTCTGCTATAGGTTAGAGCTAAGTATTAGATCCTCAACACGAGCTATCATTTCATCAGAAGTATCTTCCCCACGCCAAGAGCCTATTGGGGGGTAAGGGGGTAGTCGGTATCATACCTAGAAGTTAAAAGAAGCCCTCCTGATGGATTAATTACTCGCACTGAGAATATTTAATAGAGGAAGACATTGGGGGGGAGGGGGGGATCCTGGGGCTTAAAAACACAGAAGGATCTCCTAGGGTACTTCTCAGGCTATCAGCAGTACTATGTTGGCGGGGCGGGAAAATACAAGTTACCCCCTCATCTCGGATTTTCTCTTGATAAAAGCTGCTTTTAAGGGAAAATTTTAGTTTTGGTTTGAAGTATTCATTCGTCTTATCTACGCCGCACGTATGTAGACACAATTTATCACTTTATCTATGTGTTCGGTAACTACAAATCTCTATCGTCCTCCTCGAGCTTCGAGCTTCAAGTTTCAATTTTCCCAGGACTCGGTAGCCGGGGGCTTTTATCAAATATAATATAATATAATATTCCACCTACCAAAAACCCTCCAATAAATCTGCAAAAAAAAAACCATTATATTTCTCTTTACGGCAACTAGGAACATTAATCGGCGAACCTCTGTTTTTTTTACTAACGAATCAGGGTTGGTGAATACTTATAGTCCCGATTGAGAATTCTACCAGGTGTTGGGTTTTCGTGGATTGAATATTCCGGATTCGTATTATCCATTTAATAAAATGGAATTTGTCGGCTTGTAGATTTGTAGATTTGTAGATTTTGTCGTCATTAATATCCAGTTCTACATCTTGTATACGCCGGCAATCATTTTTGCCATTTCCTGATCTTTGAAAAGTAGATTTCTGATTACCCTTTCGTAATCTAGACGTCTTAAATTAAAGACCGAGGTGAGTTGTGATTTTCATAAGAAACAGAAACAAGAAACAAGAAACAAGAAACCGAAGGAAAGTTTTGTAGCTAGGTGTGGTATATATAATTTCCAATCGGAATACGTTGGACTTTAGACTAATTCACTCTGGTTTATTCGATTTGAAATCTTTTAGGAGGGAAACTTACGAAAGAGTCGCGATAATTCGAATGCAGCGGTATCAGTGTAACTCTGGTTTATGGACTACAGTTTGTTCTTTAATTCTAGGTTTCTTGGGATTCATTTCATAGTACATAGTGAGAAAATTTGCTAATTTGTTACTTTGACCTTAAAGAAGCCGACGGAAACTGGAACTACGGGCTTTGTGTTACTGCTTCTTTGAGCTGAGTCAAACAGCTGGCTATGGTTGGTTTATTAATTATGGTTTTTATAATTTATTCGAGCCTAAGAAAAAGGTGGTGAAAGGAAAAGAAATCTTATATTCAGGGTTCACCATAGTTGGTTGTTATCCAGGAATCCTTTGTGAAACTTTTCGCTTTCGACAGAATTGGAAGAAACTTAAAGCCGGATTTGTGGCGAGATAACTTTTATCGCTGTGATTAGCAGTGAGTTGCTGTGTCTGAGAATGTTAGTAAAGCTTACAAACGTCGGAATGTAGGAGGTGAACTTACCTTGAGAGCTGACTAGATGACGAATCTCAGTGATGAAGTCCCATTCCTAGTGCCGTGGTGGCATTTGATTTGAATCCGGTAGACTTAGCTAGGATGTCATGATAAGGAAGAGAAAGAAGGCATCATGTTGGACCGTACAGAGAGGGGGTTATGGGGATGATCCAATGACCTTTAAAGGGATTGGCAGCAGGGGGTTGGGGAAGGAAACTAACCAGCCGAATAGAAGATTTGAAAAGAGCTCGGAGCGCGATACTTAGGAATATCGTGCTTGATTTGATGTTCAGGAACTTGTTCTGTTGGGTGCGTTGTGAGCATAGGCGTTGTGGGGATAGAAAGAGCGGAGGGGATACGGCAGCTGTTCTTATAAGTCCTCGTAAGCTAGTCAAATCTGGGGTTTGACCTGCAAGAGATTGAAATTGAATCACGGGGTATCAATCATAATTGCACCCTCAGAAAGCTAAAATAATTACTACGAAGACCGTCTTTCATGAACTACGTACCGACCTACCAGTGGGGTGTTCTGACTCCTTGAAGAACGATGTTGCTAAACGACCTGCTTTGATAAGACGTTCTAGTTTGGTGGTGATATCTGGTGAGTCTGTGGCGTGGAGAACCGATAGGTGATGTATGTAACGCTGTCTTCACTCCAGCCTGATCAATCGCAACCAAGTCCTGCCGTCGAGTTGGTCAAAGAGCAGCGTGTCACCGAGAAAGCGGTAGCTAGAGCATTGCAATAGAAGCACAGCGATTGAAAGCATCACAATGTCTTACAAGTTCATTTATCACAAAATGATCATACAAATAAAGTAACTGTGCTGATTAACTTGTAAAAGTGTATGATATTTTCCACACACCGTTAGACTACCCGTAAACCATCCAGCTTGTCAACTTTTAAACCCCAGCCAAGATAATTTACAGAAAACATTTCAAACATATGAACCAGATGAACCCAAACAAGAAATACAAAACCCATGAGAAAACATAGATAGGACACACCGAACGCTTTTTCATTAGTACACAATCTTCTTCTGGGCATCCTCAACCAACTTGACGGCCTCATCGTAAGCCTCCTTGAAGCCCTCCTCAACCTCCTCACCCTTCTTTCCCTTCTTTCCAGCACCGGGCAACACCATCACAACACTGGTAGGACGCTTGGTGGCTCCAGCAGCTCCAAGCTCGGCACGCGATGACACAAAGATGTAGGGGATTCCGTGGTCCTCGCAGAGCACGGGAATATGAGAGATGACATCCATGGGGGAGATATCGGCGGCAAGGACAACGAGTCCATTGGAGGAGGTGGAAGCGTTGGCAGTGGCGGCGGGGGACTTGCGGAGAGCCTTTACGACCTCCTTGACACCGCGCTTGAGGCACTTGTTCTTAGCACCTAATAGATTATTAGCAATTGATTAAACTTCATCCATTGAGTCGCAAAACATACCCTTCTTGACACACTTCAAAACTTTCTTGGTCTCCTTCTCCTGGGCGAGAGGGAGAGCAAAAGGAACAAGCTCAGTGCTTGATACCTCAGCAACGGCACTGGGAGCGGAAGATCCAACAACGACCTCGGCGACCTTGGCCTCAGTGACTATGCTGTCGAGAAGCGCGGAAGCGGCATCTTCAGAGATCGCAGACTTCTTCTCCTTCTTGTCCTTCTTTCCGACGCGGGTGGATTTGTCGGCGACGGGCTCCTCAATCTTAGACTTCTTGGAGGACTTGTCCTTCTTCTCCTTCTTTTCTTTGGCCATTGTGTCGGTGTTGTGTGGTGGTGTTGGGTGATGAGAGAGGCGTTAGGTTGAGGTCGCAAAAATTTCGGGATGGTGGGCATAGCGTGTGGCTTGGCGTGAGGCTCTGTGAAACTTGCGATGGGGGCGCAGAAATATCATAGAGCTAACGAAAGCGAGTTTAGTTTACCGTCTCTAGCGCCAAAATTTTATGCGAGCAAGGCTGGGTAACGCGACAGGCACGCAACGCTTGGTAAAGCCCGCCAAAGCTCAGCAGCCTCAACAACAGCAGGAAATCTGGGAAGATTGAGAGGTCAATTGCGTCAATTCGGGTTATAGAATTGTATATTATAAGTACCATATAGCTTCATACAACTGTCGATATTAATCCTTTCAATTGCCGAATGCCGCTGTGTCGCAGGGAGCATGCCGTTTACATCGGGGTAGAGCTTGCGGCGAGAGCTGGTACCTTAAGCGTCGTCCGCCTTTCATTGAGTTCATATTGTCATCCGGTTCCACTATAATCTCTTTGGACGTATTCTCAATCACTTCACCTCTGTAACTGTGTATACGGATATCACCTTTCAAGCCCTGTAACGATACAAAAACCTACTCCCGCAAAACCCGCCGAAATCTCAAGCTAAGATTGATTTGACCAGTGTTGGTTTGTATCATTTTTCATAGATTGTAATATTTTTAAACAAACATGAAAGCGCCTCGCTAGCTCAATCGGTAGAGCGTCAGACTCTTAATCTGAAGGTTGCGGGTTCGACCCCCGCGTGGGGCTTTCATTCTTTTTTTTTTTTTCAAAACTTTCTGGTGCATGGCTATACCAATGTCTTTCTTTGTTTTTATGATGGCCAAGTACAAATAAACTTCTAGTCGTGCCAGCAGAGAGGTTAAAACAATGATTTGATTGTGCTTTCTGCTTTACGCTGTGACAAGTCTGCTGTAACCTCGCAGCAATGGTGTTTCCCTCAGTAGCCACCTAGCCGAATCAAATAGTTACCAATAAAGTTCGACTGTAGATATAATTTTGATTTGAGTTTCTTCAACGTTCCCATCCTTAAGGTTATGACGTATTCTACAGTTATAACACATTTCGGAGGCTCTGGCTTTTACCTCAGGGTCTCGCTGGGATTCGCCACACAGCGTACATATTATCTTGAGCCTGTTGCTATTCTTCTTCTTCGTACTGGTTTTGCTTCTCGTCAGTAAATTTGGAGCCCTGTTTCCTCTCGACTGTAAATAAATAGCACACATTCTCATCTTCCTATCATCAAAAGCAGGAAGATTAATCAATCAAACCCCGGTCACCCATACCGTCAACAAAACTTACAGGTACTATGATGAATGAAAAGAAGGTTCAAGACGGGACGAGCACACACAGTCGAAAAAGATCCCACAGACCTGAATATCTACCTGATTACAACTCTTTGGGGATAAAAAACGGGTGGTTATAAAAAGCATGATGTTTAAGACTCCTCTCTGCGCACTCATGGGAATTTTAACTATATACAAACTCTCAAGTATGTAACTATGTCCACAATTGCAGCTAGTATTTGTTGCTTATGATTTAACGCTATTACTCCAGACATGGTTGAAATAGCTATTCAAAAATCATGTAGCCTGAACATACAAGATTTTGAACTTTTCAACAGGGATTCTTGGATCAGTCAAAGAATCACACACTGCGCGATTATACCGATGCTATTCAAGATATGCCTTCGTTTAAGGGGGAAGAATGTTAAGGTAGGCGTGCTCGCAGCAGTTCATCAGTTCATTGCCTACATACATTCCGCATAGAAGCTAAATAAGCATCAGTTAGTAGCAAAACCTAGCTCCGCCGCCAACTATTATATTAGAATTTAAATACTTGGAATGCAATATCTATGCAATGAATGAGTTCCTCGAATGAGATTTACTTTTTACCACCACTATTATCTCTCTCTTGTACCTTAGTTCTTTGTTTTATCAGATATTCTATGATATCAGATTAACAATATCCCTCCTCCCGCACTTCCTTCCCTTGCCTTCAAGAAGTGGTTCATTCACGATGACGTATTGAGTCTTGAGTTCTGCATTCTTATCTGACTCCAGAATTATTACAGGTTTGCGAATAACTCAGGAAATGAGTAAAAGAGGGGCAATGAAACGCGGAATGATGTAGGTAAAAAGATTTCCAGGTAGAAATCCGGAGAATGCGATTGAATATCGCATATGTTAGTAGAAAACCATGTAGATGATTGAAGAAATTTGCAATATAGGGAATAAAGAAAATGATTATTGATCATAAGCACGGTCAAATGCAAACTGCGGTCATAAAATTATGATTACAGCCCATCCCGCCCGTTCTGCGCTATCCAAGCGTCATATCCTGCAACCGATACTGTCGTGGGTCATCATACGAGAATCAATGGTGATGCAGTTTTTTACTCGAGATGTGGCTCTTTTAGGATTGTATTATTGCTTAGGTCTTGCACTTTTGTATCATACAGAATATGTCCGCGGATCTCTTTTCATTTACCAAAAATATCTCTATTTAACACAAGACTCGAAGTATCGCAGCAAAAAATCAGATCGTCGCATCTCCTCTTGATTGTAGTCCCATCAATCCCCGCTTTCTTGTGTATCATTAACCTTCTGCAGAGTCAAGACGCATCTATCCATATTCCAGCTTTGTACTCGGGGATGCCTTAAGAACGGTGCATCCCGTATCATTCGAACATAGCAAGAGAATAACCACAAGTCTAGATGTTTCCTAAGCAAGAGTGAGGGCCTAAGAGTACTAAAATAGCCAATTTAACCACATCCATCAAAAGATATTTGGTGCTTTGTACAAGTCAATTGTCTTGGCATCTGCAGTTTTATGATGGGACAAAAATTGGGCGCAGTGATACAACAGAGCACCGGACTTACCCGAGTTCTCAAGGACAATTATACTTTTGTACTCTCATGATTGACGGTACAATTCACATGCATAGATATCAAGCTGCGGGTGTGTAAATGACCATGCAAGGCACTCACAGTCCCCCGAAGACCGGATTTATGTGTAAACACTATTGGCAAAGTCCTTCGGTTGGCATCGAATGACGGGGTAATAGCCGAATATTGGCCCCCTCTCACTATGTTCTGGCCCTCGGCTGTCCTTTAGCTGAAAGGCTTATTTCTTCCCGCTTCGGGGATACAAGCCATGAGTTGGCCGGCCTTTGGCTGGGTTTGCATTGAACGATATGCTAGCTTAGCGAGTAGGTACAGATTCATTAGGGTCTGGGGTTTCTAGGCTTTTGCATGGTGCAAATTTGCTTTTGAGATACATACTGTATATCGAGATTATCTCACCATAAGCGAGATTTCAATGAAATGATGTTAACAGATAACCTAGAATTGATAGAGGGGCTGTCAATCATGAAGAAAGTATTGCTTTCATGAAGGAAGAACAGGTGACTATTGTAGGAACAAATTCCAAGTGTAGGACTGCTGATATGAGAGCTTAAGTGGCGTTGACACGGCTTGGATCAGCACGACATACATACTACTTCAGGTATTGTGGAGTGCAAAACGTTGGGTGTTTAGTTTATGCAATATGCCAAGCCACCGTTGAGTGCAGTTATATTATATCCTACATTTCATTTGTATATGCACCCGAGTATAAATATATCATAGCGACTTTGTAGTCATGGCGGTCAAATCATACTAAGCAATCCGGAATTCTGAGAAGCCCTCAATCGACATGTGAAGGAGCGGCACATCGGGATCCCGAAATGCATTTAATCAATCGGCTTTTCCTACAGTTCCGTCAATAGGGATAGTGACACAGGAAAGCCATACTGCAAAACATATTGTGCTAATATTTGGTACCCTATTCACACCTAGTTTAAGGCTGTTAAATTAATGGCTAGTGATTGTTGCACCCCCGCCATATTTTTACTGCAACATAAGGTCTCACAGGTCTCGTGGCCGCCAGCTTAAGGTTCGATGTCTGAGACTTTTGTCACCTTTATTCTGTCTTTGGCGTAGCGCCACAACATGGCAGAAACTTTTTTGGCACATTTCTTTATCAAAAAACAGGTATATCGCCGTATTATAACAGCCATGCTGTGTTGACCGGTACAATCAACGGTCAAGAGATGATGAAACATTGATGTGTGTGGAGATAAGCATGGATGGGTCTTCGCGGGCTCCAAGAAACGTAGGGTGCCGTACAGCCGTTATCTTATGTATGCCGTACAACTTTTCTGTAAAGAAGTATAAGAGAGGCGGCAAAATTTCGGTACTTATTGTTTTCTTGGCTATCTTGGCTACAAATGAACTGTCGGTTTGGAATGCCACATACCTCAGCAAATAGCTTCGAGATTTCGCTTAATCGAAGCCACTAACCCAGTCGCTTGTTAATCACGTCTGCATCAACCTCGCGTTCAAGTCGTATAGCAATGCGCCAGCACGGTCTGTTCCACTTTCTCATAACCAATGAGAGGCCTATTAAACTCCGGATAATCACCTGGTGGGGCGATGTTGTGACGTACGCACGATTGTGGGTTGTATATTGGCTAGATGATCGTATGGAGCGGAGTAAACCCCCGAGATAAAACAAAATCTTGGGCATGTAGAGGCGGACAATCTTTCTCTTCGTTGTTTCTCTGCTTTTTGGTGGTGGAGTGTCAAGGGATTCATGTTATGTCACTCGGGATACACAAACCACGACATTGTAAGCGAATTTATCCACTCATTGGATAGATTTCAATGAGTAATATTATGATAGCCAAGCCTTATTTAGAATATATAGAAGAACTGTCAATAGCCTTGCTATGTTTCAGCACCGGATTCTCTCGCCTGCCTGCAATCTCGTATACGGTAGACAGATGGATCTTTCTTCGTATCGCACCCACAGATTTGGCCAGTGACGCGGCCTGAGATTTTGGTACCAGGCTGCCCTTACAAACATATGACATTTTCTAGTACTAGCTTACCAGATACACCAAAAGCAAGCTATGCCGGCCTCCAAATCTCTATATGATCATCACAATTTTACTAAGGCAGAAACCCCACCCATCGCCTATTGAAATTGCACAGTGTTACACAAGCCCTCAAAGAACTTCGGCTATCCGTGGTACAGAGCTCGCATGTGCTGCACCTCAGACTGTTTCAGGATATCCTTGCCGGGTGCAATTCCCGGGATACAAGCTTCTATCGATTGGTTGACTGATGCGAGAAGGAACCCTTGCGGGCTCCCTGGGAGTCGCTGGGAGTCGCTGAGCCTCGCTACTCAGCTCCCTCGGCGGAAAAAAAAGAAGGACTGATATAAGACAAGCCGAATCGGCAAGTTCGCGAATTATGGTGAAGTGCGCTGTCATGCGAAGTAGGTAGGTGGGTGAGTTTCCGTACCGATGACCCTTCTTAAAAGTTTACTCCTAAACATTATTTTAACAGATACCCTACAGATTCTGAAAAGTATCCCTACCATCGACATGAACCGTCACCACCACATCCTCCTTTCTATACTCCTCCTTTTGACCGTTCCCCTATACGCTCACGAATTCCCCGCCCCTAATAACACCTCTGGCTATCCAATCGACTCAGAGAAGACTGAAAATCCGACCCTATCCCTCGCCCTGAAAATTTGCTTCGGCCTCTTCGGTACTATTTTCATCATGGCAGTCGTCTTCTTTGCATTGCGAACATTCCGACGGCCTCGAGGTAGAAAAACAGCAGTAGAGCGCGATTCGGTACCGCCACAATATGGGGAAGAAAGAGGCACTATGGGTGTGAGAATTCCGGAACGAACCTATAACCCCGTTGCAGACCCAAACGAAAGAGTTGCGAGTTGGATTATAGATGTGGAAGCACCACCACCGCCATCTTATGAACGAGCCACTACAGGTGGATGACGTCTGGAAATTCGGAAAATCGGGTGGAAGGGGGAAATGCAATGAATGTAGAGTACATGGCATAAGATCCAAGGCTTTAGCTCATCGGTCGCGAACCAATGGCCGATGCAAGGTTGGATTTTGGATCTTACGGCTGAAAGGAAAGATAAGCTTCGTAAAAGAGGCTGGGGAAATACTGACCGGCGTTATTGGTTTGTTTGTTTTATCTCCTTAGGCACTGGCGTTTATTGGTGGCACGGCTAGCGACTTTTTTATTATCTTCATCATATTTTTTTCTCGTTAATTTGGATGATTGCATTGCAGTGTTGGAATTAGATAATGTATTTTTTGTGAACCTTCTGGTCAACCGAAAGGATGCTCGAACTATTTATGATGTGTTACGTCCTATGGAAGCGAGCCAAACATATACAACATGCATTTCGACACACGCATGTAATTGTAGCACTAGAAAAATACAACTGATGCTGTAACAGGAAGTTACCGAGCTGCGTACGAGCGGACCGAGTGGTACAATATTCTGATATTATATGATCACTAAGCTTATCAGTCGAAACTCATGCTCGGTCACTCAATGCCACAAAGATATCAGACGTGATTATAACGTCGTAATCGACTTAATCCCTTGGGATGGAAAGGACAGGTAGGTTTGTACCCTAGGTATGCATAGCCTTTCCCGACATCGTTGGTTCGTATATTATGTGATTTATCTTGAAGATCTACATCAACCAAGACGTATGTAAGTTAGCTACTGGAAGTGATCTACAAATATAGAGGGTTAAGCCTTCGGCGGCTTGCTGTTTGCTGCAGAGGGGAGAAAGGCCAATGATGCTGTAGAAGGGTGCATATGCATAATATGGGGGTCTATTTGGCCCGCTAAAAAAAACATTTCACGGACTCCGCGACTTCAGTCGTTACGAAATTTTAGAAACCACAGGTCGATAGTTTCGGTTTCTGAAGAACAGGCATAAAGGGGTAATTTAATAATTATATAATAGATGATTCTCTAGGTCTCCCAAATCACTAAAAGTATAGCCAAACGAAGAACAGAAACGCCTTTAACTCCCACTCCACGCATTCACCTTCTAAAACCTCTACCGAAACTTGGCGGCAAACCCGGTTCTTGCCGGAGCGGCCGGAGTCTTCACCTCCGACTCGCCCATCATCAACTTCTCCAGCAAAATCGGACCAGTAAGCGGATCAACATTTGCGTATTTCTTCATACGTAGTCCAATGTCGTAGAACTCGTCAGGATTATCATTTTGAAGAAGATCGACGGTTTGACCAAGCTCGACGAATACTTCCAATAACATGGGTTGCCCGAGTCCGCTGACGAAATTTTGGAGGTATGCTACATCTGTAGCAAGGTCTTTAACGGCGGTTTTGTTGATCTTCTTGACAGATTCGGAACGGGGGAGCGCCTGGTGTGTCCATTAGCTAAACAATTCATAAAAAACACGCAGAAGAGGACATACGATAATGGAGGTAGCGATATGACTGAGAGCGTCAAAGTAGATCAAACCCTTGATATCTTCCGGGAGAGCAAGTAGTGCGGATCCCATGATGTTATTCAAGAACAGTGTCATCTGCTGCAGGTACTCGCTAGGCTTTTCCTTGGGCTTGGTACCCATCCAGCTGTAGTCGGAAGTCTCTACCAACTCATCAATCTTGCTGTTGACAAGCTCAAAGATACGTTTCTCGGCGGTCTTCTTCTCCTCCTTGAAGCGGGTGGTAGCTTTGAGAGATATCGAACCTCCCTGGTTTGACTGTCTTGCATCAACCAATAGCTGTTCTAGTTCACGACTGGCAGTCTCGAATTGCTCAAGATTGATCAAAATCTGGACGAGCTGGCCAAGGTTATTGGATTGTAGGCGATCCACAAGCTGCTTGCAGACTTGGCTGCAAAGGAGCTCATCCAGTGAGGCTTTAAGCTCGTCGTCGATAGCGGTTTCGTTCTGGAAATACTGGTCGGAGAAGAAGTAGTACTTGTTAAGGAAATTTCGGATGTCAATGCAGCATAAGGGGTACATTTGTGAAAATGGTAGTACAGTGGGAAACCTATTGCGGGTGTTAGCGGTTACTAAAATGTGTGCCGTGGTGCAGGTTTATTACTCTCTGTTCTCAACAGGGTCTTTGAACCAGCTGACGTTCACCACGTTCTCGTAGTCTTCAAGAGTATTAGCTGTCATAGGGCCGAAATCCTCGTTGGACATAATCTCCCGGAAGTCATCGCAAAACTCTTTCTTAAGGAGCTTAGAGTACTCGGCGAACAGAATGAGTAGGTAGCTGTCCCAAGCATCACAGGAATAGCCCCAACTCTACGTTAAATTAGCTCAAGTTCAGCAATTGCAGTCGGTGGGATACCCACATCCATAGTTTGGATAAACAACGACAAAATGTTTTTGACCTTTAAAAGGGTGTCGGCGACAGTGATGCCCTTCAAGGCTGGTCCAATAATTGCAATGGCTTTTTTACACATACTATCCCATAGCTCGTCTACATCCATGGCACTTCGAAAGTTCCTAGTCTTCTTCATTGTTGCCTTTTCTAGGATGGCGAAACCGGCGATACTCTCTAGGAGATGGTTTAGTGGAGAAATTTCGTCATTTGTCAAAGTTAAACTAGCAGGCATCAATAATTCTTTCTGCTGCCGTCTAGTGTCGGTGTATATCATTCGAAATTCGTCTCTCTCACCCAAGGCCTCGTGGATGTGTAAACACTCAAATAACGGCTCGAACGCAATCCGAATATCCTCGTTATCCAAGACATCAAACTCCTCCCTTTCGTCTAGTACCAATTCAATAGCTGAGTTGAGCTTGAACAGTCTAAGATAGGGGCTTTTCTCCACGCGTTCTTTTTGTCTCCGTCGGCGAAGTTCTGTCTGATCAAAAGCGACCTGTCCAAGGAGCTGTGAGCTCTCACGAATCCGGTAAAGCCAGCTGTTGAGATCCGTCATTACGGCCTCCTTAACCATTCCTTGCATAGCTGGAACTGAGTTCTGGATCATCTCCGCAACATCGAATTGCACAACCTCCTTGAGATGGACATTCTGAAGCTCATCCAGGGTTCGTAGTGCAGCGTAATGCTTCTTGTTCCGTAGTAGCTCCTCGACACGGTTCGCAAGACCTAGAACCTCGAGACATAGCCGTAGTGCCTGTGTAGCTTCATCGATGTTTTGTCTCACGTCTCGTGAGTCTACCAAAGCCTTCTTGTGTTCTACGACCTTCTGTGTGCTGGTTTGAATGGATTCGTTGAGCTTAAGGATTTCGTCGGTGAGATCGACAGTTCCTTTTCGAACATTGAGGAGCTGGTTAACGGAGGCAACGAATTCCTGGTGGTTGCTATTGCATAGCCGTTCGATCTCTTGCTCGCGCTGGTCGGAGAAGCTCTGGAGCTGGGATTCGAGGGAGTGCTCGCGACCTGTCGTGCAGGCGTCGTGGATAGCTGTTATGAGCTGGTCAAGATAGTCGGTGTCGGACGGTGCATGGAGGAACTTTTTGACGTCTGTTAGCTGTAGCTCGTACCATAGAGGCTCGACGGTCCGACCTGTTGGATGTTGAAGCTGTCTTTCATTGCGGCCTTTCACGCTGTTGCTGGAGTTGCTTGATCGATGGCATTGGGGAGGTACCGGGGTTTCGTGGTCAATGCTCTTAGTTGAGCCGCCACGGAGGTCCCCGCGGCGCGCTTCACTCAAGTGGCGATGGTAAATTCCACCCCATGAATTTCCTATTTCAGCACCGCGATACCAATGTTCAATTCAAGACACCTTATTTATGGACTGATTTTGTGATATTGACATGATATTATAATTGTTGTGTTGCATTGTTTTCCGCAAAATCGACAAGCTGAAATATGGATAATCATAGCCACTGTATCACCCAAATTCATCACCAAACTTTTAGCTTTGAAACCTTTGAATAATGTACAAATTAAAATCCCAAATTCCATTAACGCCTATTATGGTTGATTTTTCCTGATTAAATAAATGCCTATCCCTGCGACTTTTGAAGATATCTCTGTAAACTCTCCTCATCCTCCTTTGTGCCCCTGCTTCCAGAATCACCAAGAGCCTTCTGATATCTCTTCTGAAGGGTCTCTTCATCCTGCTCATCCACGACCTCGTCCTCATCACGCTCAACCATTCCCTGATTATCCTCGTCATCTGTATCAAGATCGCTGATAACATCCGCCTGCTCCGGCTTCTTTCCTACAGCTAGATCCTTCATCAACCGATCCAGCTCCTTCTGCTTATTCTTAAGCTTATCTTCCTCCCTCTTCGCACGAGCCTTCTCCATCTCCGGCTTATAATCCTTCTCATACTCCTCCACCTTTCCATCCACCGCCTTCAAGAACTCATCGATACCGGCACCAGTCATAGCCGACACTCCGATCAAATCGAGGTGGTTATAGAACTCATCCAACATAAGTGACATCGAGTTCAGCAGCGAACCCATGTAACCTGATCCACCAATTGCTTCTTCATCACCATTTTCTTCACTAGCTCTCAACGCCGTCTGAAACGCCTCAAAATCCGTCATCCATTCCCTGGCGAAGTCCGCATCATGTGCATCAGTCTTGTTGAAGACCAGAATCATGGGAAGTTTAGTCTTGTAAAGAATCGAGCAAGCGTAGAGCATATTTGCCATGAAGGTAGCGGGCTGCGCAGTTCTTGGGGTATCAATAATATAAGCAATCACCGTTGGGAAAGTCGAAGCCAAAGCATCAGTGATAATAGCACCACTAGCAGACCAAACAAAACACTCAATCTGTCCGGGGGTGTCGACGAGAACTCTGGTCAAAGAATCGGCGCGCTTCTCGAGAATTCCGATAACTTGATCGATTTTGGTTGCGAATAAGTTGAGCGATGTCATAATTCCTCCGTTAGGCCCAAGGTTGTATTGTGTCATAACCTCCTTGTAGTTGACTGAATCGCGGATATCAATGTTACGGTCGAAAGGGACGTTTTTAACGGCGGGATCAAGGTTAATGATGTAAGGAGGTTCTTTAGCAGCGTGAAGGTGCGCATTAAGGCGTTGCATGAAGGTTGTTTTTCCAGAACCTGGAGGACGCCATTAGCTATAATGAACGGATCGAGAAGTCTTGGAACAAATGCGTACCGGCCATGCCTATGCAGACAATGTTGACAGGTTGCTTCTTTGCCGAAGAGGCAGCGGGCTCGGTGGCCGCGGGTGCGGGTGCGGGTGAAGTGGTAGACATGACGCGTGGAGCTTCGTGAATCGTGATGGATTTGCTGGAGTGGAGGTGGAGTAGTGGGGCAGATTTGGCGTTGCGCAGGGCTGACCGACGGGTAACAACCTTGCATTTTATTAGCGTGCTTCGAAGTTTCTGGTTACACGCGTGGCGCATTATTCAGCAGCACCTATATATCTCATGAAGCTAGAGAAATGGTATGCGATACTTAGGACTCGTTTGTCAATGAATTTCGTTATGCATTTACTCTACAACTCTAGTAAAAAGTCCTTTTGTCTTCCTTGAGCTGGATTTTGACCAAGATAGAACTGGATATTGGTGAAGTAAAATATCAAAATAATAAACAGAAATAATCCCAACTAGATTCGACTAAAAAAGACATACCGTGGATTTACATAATGCCACTGATAATAAATGACATATCTTTGCAATTGTTAGGTACAGGGAGTGTTTCCAAGCGCCAAGCCAAGGTTTACAAAAATTAGGGTACAAATCATGATGCTAATTTTGGTAATTCGACCAGCGTGATATAGCTAGCATCGATATTATACCACGTTATACGGAGACGCTCTTTTTCCATGGGAAAATAACAGATAACTGCCAGGGAACGAGCCCTGGCCGATAATGGTTTCAAAGAAGATAAATGCCGATTGGAGTCTCGAATGAAGGATTGAAAGACTGAATCGTTTTTCCGAACGCATATAATGACGGATTCTCAATGCCTTTAACAGTTTGAAACTGACAAGGAGGATCCACAAAGATCACTTACAAAATCAGTCTATAATCCTTGAAGAAATGTTTTTTTTTGGAGTGCCTGACAACGTTTCAGTCAAATCCAAATCCAGTCACCCCTAACCAACTCTATTCTCCGAATGAAATGTTATGATGAAAGACATGCAATGCTGCCATGAACTGTTGGTCACTGGAAGTTGTTGGTGATGAAATACCACGTTTTCACTATTGCAATTTTCAGTGGTCGATGCTGGAACTGAAAAGAGTTGCACCATTCGTTCCGTTATTCATCCAAGATGCAATTCAATGCTTCCTATCACCTCAAGAAAGAAGTAATCCACTAGAGGAGACCGCTCAATACCCCACATACATTATTACCAGAGTTCGGCACGGTCCGCCCGGCCCGTCATTTACGGTCCCGTCCTATAGTAGGACCAGGATCGGCCGTCCTGGAGGCACCATGGACTGGACGGACCGTGGGTGACCACGGTTAGCGTCACGATCGGTCACTCGAAATTGGCGGTTTTTACCACGGCTTATGGTGTTTTGCTTAGATAATGGAGGCAGCCCCAGTAGTGTAGTGGTGTAACTCCCTGCGGCTGCGCAAATGCAACGGGTTTGAATCCCGTGTCGATCCCACAGGTATTGCTTGGTTACCGGGGTTTGCCCTCAGGGAGGTTTACCCGGTGCTCAGGATAAGTGGTCACGCTTTCCTGATCTATGCCTCCTTAGGTGTAGACAAGTGTTGGTGGAGTGGTTGGGTAAGTGGGTGTAGGAGATTAGGGTACCTCATTAGGAGACTTCGGTCTCGAGGACAGGAAAAATGGCTGTACCAATTTTCTTTCCCCGCATAGGCCTTAAAGGCCTCGATCGGACGTATGATTAAAATCAATAAATAAATTTTGCTTAGATAATTCTAATGCATTGCACGAATTAAAGCCAGCTTTATGTGACTCGCAAAAACAAAAAATATACTGATGAATAACAATGCCCCTTCTTCCCCCACTAAAATGCATCCTTCTGCATCTTTCTCTAATGAAAACATTTCTGGCAATGACAGGCAAGGTGTTCTACCCCTGGTCGGTACAGGTGTAGAGGACGACGATGAGGTCATTTTGATACTTTTGCTCTTTTGAAGATCGAGTGATGGCTGTTGATGTTTGACTTACAGCGGCAATGAAAGAAGTTGTGAATTTTTGAAGGTAGAAGATGAAATGTGCAATATAGAGGGAATATTTATAGCAGAACTGTACTTTACTAAGAAACAAAAATAATATCAAGCTACCATAGGCAGCCAAACTATTTCAGGGTGGAGTATGCACCTGCGGTGGGGTACAGGGTTTACTAAACTGCCACATCAAGAGTTCACCAGCTACTACAGTGCTGAAAACGTCGCTGCCGCGGCCCATTATGTCTGGCAAACTTAAATCACACTGCCGCCTGCAAACTAGCTAACTCGGAAACCCACGGTCTTGCCGTCACCTGCCGTCCCATCCGGTCTTTTTGGTTCTGTGGACGGGACCGGACCATATAGCGATAGACCGTCCGAAGTTGCGGATGGGACCGGACGACCAGTGTGGTCCCGTCCGGCCCACCGTCCTGGACGGACCGTGCCGAACTCCCATCCCAGCTCTGAGTTGTATTAATTTTCTTGTTGTCATTGACCAATTATTCATAGTTAACTCGTTGGTTTGAGTGCTTCTGCTATGATAAACTAATTGACATCAAAGATTTAAGATTTTTTCCTATGTACATTCTTGTGGATTTCCATATTATCATTGTGGCATTGTCAGGATCTGTTTGACCACACACCGACGAACAACAGGCAATGTACTATCCTCTTGGATAGTCACCTGGCTCGTTGTCAAATACTGCTCTACAGTACGAATTCGTTCTTTGGGGCTAAGCTCTTTTTTTTTTTTTTTTTTTTTAGATTACTAGCACGGGGAATGCATATTCCTATACAGGGTATTTCTGTAGGCTGCCTTTGAGTCTCGGTGATGTGGTTCTTTTGTTTTTATATTGCACTGATGCCGGTTACTCTGTAGTTGGTGTAGTTTACTCATAGCGGGAGAATCCAGTGCATAAAGGCAGGATTGTTCGGTAGAGGATAAAATGCGCACTAGACGAACTACCCAACCATCATAGCCTCCATCTATACCCGACGTTTATTTCTTATGTGACTCCCCACAATCTGCCCAATAGAGCGATATGTAGCAAGTTCGAATGTTCAAAGGAGAAGCGAAAGGTAAGAGGTGTATGACTGAATGAGGTTTCCTTATTTCAGTGTGAGAAGTTGATCAAGGTCATTCTAAATTTCTTGGCACAGGCAGAGATGTAAAAAACAAAGTGGCATAGATATGATGCTATCAAGGTATTTCTTTTTAAGGGACGTATCGGTTGGTTTGTATTATATTTTTTTTTTCTGTACTTTGTGGGCGAATTTGAAGGGTTAGGACATTATGGGGTCTCAGTTGGCTTAGTTCACGAAGGCGGGATTCAAGTTTCTTTTGTATCTGTAAAGAACTTTTGGGCCTTAGTCAACGTACGATTGAAGACATAAATAAATATGCATTAATTCTGGCCAGTAATTAGTGTATATCCACTGTAAAGCCATCACAAAAGAAGATGAGGAGCCAAAGGTCTGGATTGGGCAAGAGTCGCCAAGGCATTAAATACCGGGAAGGTGGAGTTTCAACTTTCGAGTGATAACGTCGTACACTAACCTCCGATTTCCCCTCCTCCACTCTCCTCCACTCTCCTCCACTCTCCTCCACTCTCCTCCACTCTTTCTACCATCAGCTTCCGCTTAATTCTGCATCGATTCTCCATATATCACCGTTTCTTCATTATTGACATTCAAGCGCCATCTTTCAAATCTTTGGGGAAAAAAAGCCAGAACAAGCAATATTCAAGCTTCTACAGGCCCCTGCAGCACCCTTTTGCCAGCCAAGTATTCTTTCCACTACAGAAGGCTTCTATCCTCCGTTCTAATAATCCTTTCACGAATGGTATAAACCTTGCACCTGCCTGGCCCGCATTTGAAGCGCTCGTATCACAGACCAGAGCGTTAATCAAAGCATAAGTGTGCGGCACTGCGGCAACTAAGCGCCCGAATATATCCGCACAACGGTTATCCTGGTATCTGCAGCATCAGAGCTTACGGAATACCTATCGGAATCCAGATAACTAGATGGAGATGCAGTTCTTCCCCTGACAATTGCATGTTGATGTCGCTTTGAAGTTCGATTCCTCGGCCGAGCGGTTGCACGAACCTCCCAGGTATCGCATTAGAAATCTAGATGTTAACGGCACGAAATTACCTCATCTATGATACCCACCATCCAATGGATCCCATTTATGGATTACACATTCCCCAGCAGTCAGTCCTACAAGAAAACTCGGAACAATCCCCGTCATAGGTGAGGAATATAAGGGACCAGATGGGTCACAGCACACCTTAGAACATCGAGGATATCTGCCGCTTGCCTATTGCACCAGCCACAAATATCTGCCTCCATTTTCCCTCACGGATGCTAGAATCTCTGACCTCTCATGATTTCCTCTATTGATATCCAGTTTCCCATGGACCATGATTATGCAGTTGTTTAACAAATGCAGAAAGCATGCAGATATCCGTTGCATGCCAATTTTCATGCAGGCACATTTTGAAGATAGCCCAGTGCATGAAGCCGTACAACAAGTTCCACAAGCTGACAAGGAATGGATTACGGATTAATTGAGAGTTGACAAGGGTACAAGGCGGCGGCGTCTGGAGCCCGGGAATTGAATCTTGCGTTGCTTTACCGCCTTACAAGCCATAGGCGGTAATGAAGACGAGGTGGCCATTAATGAGAAATCTTGGAATAGAATAACCGCTGGAAACGATGAGGTTTCTCCATGAAGTTCCATCTCTAAAATGTGGACGGCATGAGCAACATTGGAATGCGGAGAGTGCGATAAGTATCTATCACTGATATGCCCTGACATATGATAACTAGCGGAGTCGAGGAAGCTGACTGGAAAATGATAAGCCCCTTGCTCAAAAGTCATCCAGTCGTTCTATTGATAGATCACAAGATCTGTCAGATGTTTTGCAGTAACTCTACTGACCACAAAGTGCAGTTAATGTGGATTGGACATCACCTGGTATCACGAACGCCGGTCAAGCAACTGCGTACCCGAGTACAAGTGTTTCGCATTGAAAGCCTTCCTGCAGGTGGGATATGCAATATCTGCTCCTGCATCTGTCATCTCTTCTATACCATTCCAAGGCGGGACAAACTGCAGGGACTTCTCCCATCTGCCAAAAATATCGGTATTCTGGTCCGTTGTAATACCGCCACTTTTCGCATGAAAGAGTTTTGTGCCCTATCATCCACCGTCTGCAAAACAGTTTTGTCCTCACATAGTGTACTCTAAATGGATAAAGCGGAGGCGCAGGTACTATTCGAAATTTATAGCTCTAGGCCGAAGAGCCGCCAGCAGGACGATGGATCTTGTGTGACCGGACGATATGACGACATAATGAGCAGCCGTGTGTGTATATTTCGGCTATGCATGAGCCGTTCCGGAACATGTCAATTCTGATCTTCGGCGCCGAATTCCAGAAAATCCAAAAATACCGTGCTTCCATCTTGTTTTGGGCAGGCTCCGATCGACAATATCGGCGGTCGAGTGCAACGCCATGAATACAGCCGATACTATGGAGTTCAATGTCAGCGCTAATTCGACGGTGTAAAAAAATCCTTGGTCAACTCTCAGAAATCTCGGAACTTTAATCAGGGAACGGACAAACGACTCCGATAGGCTTTGGTGTTGTTGATGCTCGCGGTCTGTGGTCTGATCCACTGGGTTGTTCCGCCTTGTAGAGGATCTGACCAGGGAGGCTATTACTGTAGGGACACACGTCCTTGTGGATTCCTACAGGCTCGTGAGCTATCATCCAACTTCAAACCTGTTTACGTACGGTAGAGTATGGCAACGGTTGTGATGACAAGACCAACAAGAACGGTACGAGGTTTCAGTATACTCTTAATACCAATCGCCGAATGTTGTATCTCCAGGGTCTAATTAAGGACAGCAGATCTGATCACGCAGTTATCTTGGCAGATTGACCTTCCTTCTAGATGGGTTCCTTAGGTTCCATCTTTGATGACATCGATCAACCAATATTGGAGTAATTTTAATCCGGCGCTGCGAAACATTATGCTCGAGCATTTGTTTCCGTTTTGTTTTCGTCGTCAGCTCGCGATGGATCGGTCGGGTCGGGTATATATTTCTGGATACTCGTGCCTAGAGTGCATAGAGAGCGCAGTACATACATACTCTAGACAGGCTCCTCGGGAGCGGGAATCGGAATACCTACGCGAGGCGCATAAGTGATGCGACGCTGCAACCAACGCATGCATGGGGCGGCCCCAAACAAGTATGCCAAAGCCCACCGACACCACAGGTCACTCAAGCGCAACAACAGGTTTTAGCTCTGCGGATCCGGAGACAATGTGAAAATTGGGAAACCTCCAAGACGAAATTCAAGTAAACACGAGAGATTAGGGCCTTCGCCACTCCGAGAAACTGGGGAAGACGGATAAAATTGATTGAAGTCGATCGCGTTAAGTGCCCTGACACCCTATCGAGCAGAACTAAGAGTTGCAGCGACGGATTGAACAGGTTAGGTTCACGGCTCTCAAGGAGAACAATCAAGTGTTCCATGGCAACGCAACTTTCGAAGGATACGCAGACCTATGAGAATCTTTTCAAGCACATCCTCCGCTTTACGGCCGGTATCAGCTGACGCTAACGTCATCATGTACCTGAGCGGATGGCGGGCATGAGGAGGCGGGCGAAACTCTATATCTATATCAACATCACATTCTCCGCATTCATCAATTTTGTTATTACGAACACAGCATCATTTGAAACAGCAATATACCTCTTACGAATACACCACTTACGAATACACCCTTAACGAATTAAACGAATTACGACACCATCATCATGAGCGAGAAGACATTCCACAAGACCTCAGAGGATTTAAGAAAGATGGAGTCACGCGAGTCTAAAAGGCATGGTGGAAAGACGCCTGCCGATTCCGATGCCTCGATATTGAAGGTAAACACATCTCATATCACATATTGTTTGGGCGTATCGCTGATTAAAAAAAATCAAAACACAGTCCATCGTTAGTCAACACAAGCCCAACCCTGATAGAGTACAGGCGAACCTTGAGCTTCCCCAAGATCCACCAGGAAGCTCCGACATGAAGAGTGCGGATGCTAGATACCATACTGGGGTTGGGAGTGGAAGAATTTCGGGAGGAGTCGGCGGAGAAAGTGATGCTCTCAGAGAGCCGGTTGCTCAGGAGTCCGCGGTGAGAGTGGATGGAGACAAGCTGCATAAGGGGACTGTTGTGTAGATGAGGATAATTATGATCGGACCATGCTCCAAGGAGTTGCCATATCGGTCAGGATTGGAATGAAGCAGTACCAGCTAGTCACATGTACAGAGAGATACCACTACCAATGCAAAGCACTGTTCACCAATTCGTTCCTGAAGCCACTGGCGGGCTTAACCCTAAATTGAAGGACGAACTTAATGTCCTTTGGATTTCCACGATGTTGTGACCCAGTATGATGATGCTTGTTTGTGTTTGTTTACCGAAGCTCGCGAAAGACCGAGGGGCATGAAACTCGGAATTCCCCTTTGCAAACCGCGGTTTCCCTGCTTGTTACTTATCACAGGGTCGTTGATTCCCCATACATATTTCATATTTGCCCATAGTAGGCTCATGTCCAGGTTCCCGGGGAGCGTTACTTCCCGGTCTAATATAGGGTTTGGGCACCATTCTGGATTTACTCAAAGTTGCCCAGACACTCGCCTGCATACTTGCATGTCGCATGCTACGTACCGTGGCCATCGCATGTATGTAGGCATGTTAACTTTACCAAGAGCTTTGTAACATCATTTCGCTCCCAGCTCCGCCTTCATCGTATTTTCATGTTCCTGACTCCTAGAATTACCCGTCTCATCATTGTCACCCCTCCCCCTATCTCCCTGCTTCGCCGACGCGCCATAAAGCGAAAAATAGAGTACTGCTAGGGAAGCAAAACATCATCCACCCGCTGTCTGCCGCCCCCCAGTACGGACGTAACGTCTCAGCGCGGGGGCCATATTGTTTTTTTTTCTCTCTCGATCGCATCTAAAGGACATTGAACTGGTTAGTCGTCTTGCCATGCTTGGCACGAGCTTAGCTGTGTTATTGGCCTGCATTGTCAGCTTTCTCTCTCTATCAATCAATTATACAGTCCTCCATCTCCACTCCGCCTCTCTTTATTTCCTGAGATGCCGTTTAACAAAGAACAATAAGACCTGTATCCGCACGGTCATAATACGCAGGTGTCCTGGTTTACTTTTCTTTCATCATTCCTCTCCCCTCTCCGCCTCTCTCTGGACGCTTAACTCCAACGCCCAGCGCTAATAATTGCGTTGTCTTCCCCAACTTCGCAGCTGATTGGATGATTCGCCGTTGGTTCACGCACGTCCTGAAACGCCTGACCCTCGCTTCTCCTCTTTGCCAGGGTCCCAGAAGCTAGGATTAATTACTCCAGCATGCTAGTTCAGCTAGCCCCCGTACACACCACCGCGGGATCGTGTGAACAGAAACTAGTTGAAAGGGACCTAAGGGAGGGAGGAGAGAGCAGCAAAGCCAAAGGCAACCAAAATCCCAAAACCCCCCAAACACCCCCCTCTATCTCCAATAGTCCGTGTCCGGTTTTTGAAAGTCCAGTCCCGTCCGGCCAGGCTACTGCTACGAAGTGTACCCCCTTGCTGTTGCTATCTATTGCGCCTCTGAGAAAGTTACAACAATTCTAAGGAAGGATCACTCTTTTCTTTCTTACTCACTTTCTTTCCCCCCACCACCACCACCACCACACAAAGCATAATCCACCGAAGCAATAGATCTCCACCTCCTGACGACAAAACCCCCATCGATACCGCAAGGCATCACAACGCAGCAACCTCATCGCCGACGCCGTAACTCGCTATTCGATTCGCCGCCTTGATGGATCCTCTCACGACTTCCGCCGCCCTTGTGGGGCTTCTATCATCCCTCTCCAAAACCCTCCGCCACCTCTCCAGCTTTAGTAGCCTACCAGTTCTAGGACAATCCCTACAGAATGAAGCACTTTCTCTCACAACATCAATAGCATTATTAAATAACTTTATCAAGCAACCTGTTACAAGAATGTCTATGACTACTGTTGAACAGTTTGTTACTGTTTTGACGCATTTAATTTTGGCGGTCGGAGAACTTGAAGAAGGAGTGGATTTGGTGAAGGTAGCGCAGAGACCGGGAACACAGGAGAGACCGATGTCAGCGGAGGAAATTGGAGGATGGAATAGAGAAATGTGGGAGAAAAAGGAGGGAGACATGAGGGGATTGTATGAGGATTTACAGAGGATTAGGGGGTGTTGGGAGGTCATGATGGCGGGGTGGGGAAGGTATGTTATTTTTTTCTATGCCGCATCTCGCAAATCTGCTGCCCCTTATTTAGCGATTCATAAAATTATGACAAGAATCTTGCGGGGCCATAGAAAGAAAGTTCATATCGCTAACTGGCGATAAATAAACAGCAAATCAAATTCCGAAGCCATGCAAACACAAGAAGAGATTATCAGCCTTATTAGCGAAATCACAACCCACGGTGCCCGACGCAGCAGCAACATCTGCTCAACAAAGCATTTATCAGTCGATACTAAATCGCTACGACGAACCAGCATTTTATCTCGTGGAAAGCGAGGCTCCGTAGTTTCTCTTAACGAAGTTCGGGATATTGCGGCAATTCAACTCCCTCTTTACGCTGCGGATATTTACAACTCAACGCAATACACTTCGTCCTCTGCATCCAACAGTAACAGCCGACCTAAGCGAAATCGACGAATGACCTGGTCAGCGAGTCGGGGAATTTCATTGGTGACGATGATTACAGCACTCTGGAGACCGCCACAGCAGAGCAAGACAGTTATGACGATTGGAGAACCGTACAATATGAAGCATACTACTCATATTGGCATTGATCCCGAGAATGGCAAGATGCAGGTGTTGGGGCAAGAGGTGTGTACCGTATCCCATTCTGTATCCCCCTGTCACTCCCGTGTCTCCCAGCAATTCTTAGCGAGCTATGATACCCTGTGGGATACCCCCCGCTACGCTGCGCTGCCGTCCGATGTTTCCCTTTTGGGTTGTTTGGCTTTTTCTCCCCCCACAAAAAACTAGAGAATTAGACGCTAACCCCGCACAAGAGTCCGGAGACTATGATTGTGCAGCGAATCGGGTGGATGAACTAGAGCCTCGTGTTCTTGCTCTTCGGCTTCGGCGATTTCGGCGACTCGCAGGAATCAAACGATTCCTTTGTCCCTATCTCTCGGCCACATCATATTTTCTCTTATAATTCTTAATGGTAATCATTTGACAATATTTTTGTCTCACCAACAAAAAAAAGGGTAAAAAGAAACTCATACCGGATTTATGAGTATTTCTTTTTACGATTTTTCCCTCATCTTTTATTTCTTTATACGGTGCATATTTAGCGGACAGGTTTGGGGGTATTATCTTTTTTCCAACTTTTGCAATCAAGCGTTCGTTTTTTGGTATCGAGTTTTCTTTTCCTTTTTTGTTGTGGATACTTATTTGGGTTTTCCTTTGTCTTGGGTGGTGCTTTGTGTTTTTGTCGTTATTATTCCTGTATCTTCATATATTTGTCCTGTCATCTATTTTTCCTACTCGTTACTACCTTTCCTATGTACACTTTTCCTTAGCGTTATAATTCGGGATCGGAAAATTTTCTTGCAAGTCATCATCAAACATACTTTTCACACTCATTAATTTTCCCCATCCCAACTCCTCCTACTAAGCACTCTTTTCTGGCAATGTTGCACATAGCGCGGCGGTTTTTTTTTTGGTGGTCTTTGTTTTTCCTTTTGTTAACATGGCGCGTTTGATTTTATTTCATTTTTTATTTTCTTTTTTTGTTGTGAGATATTTATCGCTAAAAACAAAGCGAAACATAACTGGTTTAAGTGGGTTTTTTTTTTTTTTTTTTTTTTTTTTGTCGCAGCTCACACAAATTCCTGAGAAATCATATCCATCATATCCAGATGATACATATGATATGTAGAAAATGTAAAATCTGAAAGAGAAAGAGAAAGATCACGGTGTCTTTAGGAAACCCATACCACGAGCCAGAGCTACATCATACATACCCAGAGCTCTACAGACTACCAGCAAAACGTTGTTGATGTTGTATAGGTGTCCCGAAGTTCAAATGAACTTTTTTTGAGTCTAGATGTTTTTGTTTGGTTTCTCCGTGTGCTAAAGATGCTGCTTAACGATGTTTGATGAAGTTTGGAAGGTGGATAACAGGGAATATCCCAAGTCTGATTTGATCCGACTCGGCTGGTCGCTGGAGCCTGGATGGTGGTGGTGGTGGTGTATGGTGGTGGTGATTCAACGAAGCCAACGAACGGCGGGTATGTAGGTTACGTTTAGCGGAAGGAAAGTAGTAAACTATAGGCTTAGTTCCCCACCAAGTAATTCAACTAGCATACATAGCACCCACCACCGGTCCATCACTAAGCCTCACCGTTGAAGTTTCTCGTTGGTTGCATGGAGCTCGATCGCAGGGAGCTCGTTTCCTCCCCGAAGTGTCGATGATGATGTAGTAGGCTGTAGCTACCATACCACCACACCATAAGAAGATAACGGACGTGGGAATGATGCATCATAGCTAGACACAGACGGTATCGGACTATGTATCGACATGATCATCCTCAGCGCTCCTCAGGCCCTCAACCCCTCAGCGCCTATGGTGGGATGCATCAATCACCATGGAACGTCAGTGGTCACAGCCAGAGAGCGAAGCTCGAACTACTCGGTCACCCTAAACTAAAGTAGGTCGGTGTGGTCTCGGAGACATAGGAGTAGGAAGTGGGATCGGATGGAGGGAAGTGATCATTAGCTATTGAAGCGTATGGACTTGGTGCCCATGGTGGTGTAAATCCACCGGGCACTGACGTATACATTTGTTACATGTACATTCCTTCGATGATGATCGTCGATATCTTGACTGTTGGTATTTATCATAATATCATGAAACCATTAATACATAGTATATCGCAATTGCAATACCAATTTTTTGAACTGAAATACTGAATAATGAACAATAGATTAAGTAATACAGCACCATAGCACAATGTTGAGGATGTCTAAAGGAATCTACAATCCGATATGTATTTGTTTGTTTGTTTGTTTGGGTAGATCATACTGTGGATGAATGTTGTCAAGGAAATAAGTAAAAACCCTGGAATATGAAATGATCATCATAGGGCTTCGGAATATTTTCTTCCGGTGCTTCGGATCGGCTGATTGGTTGGCTGGCTGACTGGGTTATTGACTTGCTGACTTGCTGACTTGCTGACTGACTGACTGACTGACTGGTTGGATTACCGGGTTTGCTAGGTTTACATATGCCTACCATACATACAGTACATACAAGTTTCTGTCTCTGGCTCTAGCCCTAGGTCTCTGGTAGTTTGAGCCTTGGTTAAGTAACGTGCTACAAGTTACAACTTACCGCCGTGAAATCCTTTGGCTCCTTCGATTCTCTGGGCTCTCTGGGCTCCCTGGACTCTCTTCCCAGGTCAGCAGTCATGGATACGGGATGCAGGAAGCGTAAGCGGCTGCGGCTCGCAAAACTTGTCAGGGCAGGGCTTACCAGAGTTATGCGGGCTATCAAGATTCAAGACGAGACAAGACGTCGTTGGACGAGACGAGACGAGACAGGAGTATATGTAGGATGGATGCACTGCACTGCGCCGTAGATCCCCGCACTTAAGTCTGGAGTCTGGGCGATTGTATTATTTCATGATTATGATGATTGGAAATGCTTATTGCTTGGTATGTTTATCTTTATCTGCATATTTATCATCAAGTCACTGTAGTAGACACGGCGAGGATGGAATGAAGTAAGTCAACAGGGAGGGAGGGATGTATGGGAAAAGTGTTAGGGCTTAGAAATGGCTTGTTAGAATGCGGGAATAAACAAATAAGAATTTGGGAATATGAATGAAGCCTTTTTTCGGTACCGGGAATTTGTAAGTTTATTCTAGGCTGGGTCATCAACTGTGGTATAGCAGCTATAGCTCCATACCATGCCTGTATTCTGTGACGTTTCAACCTTTCAAAATTGAGATTTTGAGTTAGATATTTAGGTATTTCGATTATTATTATGATTCCCTGCAGAGTCCACATAGATTTGATTTTCCTTTCACGAGATTATTTCCTCCTGTAAAACGTGCCCATAAAAAAGTCAACTAGTTATTAAATTTGTTAGACCCATACACACCACATAAGGTGTAGGATACAGGCACTCACCGAAGAACCTGAGAACCAATCATTCAAAGTATATTAGGTTTAGAAGCGAAAAAAAAAACGCGCACATGGGTGCAATAGTGCATTGATCGTATCCACGAGCGATAACGATTCCCGAACCACCGGACTCCTCCTAGCCCCCCCCCCCCCCCCTCCGAGCTCCCCGGAAGCCCACGTGCATGTCAAAAGCTCTCGGGATCAAATCAAGGGCCAAACCCTTACCGGCTTGCTAGAAATCGTGGCAGGCCACGTGAAGACAGAGAGGGAAGGTATGCCAAGACTTTGGAGCACGTGGGAAACGTTTTTTTGCGGCGTGTGAGGTTGGGGGTGGAAATGATTTGCGGATCGCCTGGTAGGAAGGAAGTTGGTGGTAAAAGTTGAAGTGCTGTTGGTTAGGGGATTTCCGAGTACGATTTGGGGAATAAAGAGGAAATTGATTGAAGATTCTCTGAGAGGTTGTGTTGAGAGGAATTATTGATGAGTTCGGATGAAGTGAAAGGGTTTGCCAAGACTTTGGGATTTTGTCGGTCACTCGAAGTTATGGATTCCTGACATCTCGTTTTTGTTATTGTACTCTCCAATAGGCACCCTGCATCCCCCTTGAATCATGGTACGGTTACCAGGTGGTCGCTCAAAAACAATGGGAATTTCAATTGTCTCTGTGGTAGAACACCAATCTTATTTGTACACCGCCGTGAGAATTGTCTCCTCAGTGTTAGCTCTTTGGACCGTAGTCGACGACGATCGAACACAGTCGACTATGAACGGCAGCCGACTACAGTCTGTTGCAGTCCAAGATGCTGGACGGCCCGGCCCGGCTAGTCCCATTCCAGCCCCGGACTGCACCGGACGGACCATGGAGAACACTGCACATGACAGAAATCTAATTTTACACAAGCTCATCATTCACCATGCTGCCTAGATATCTCTAAAACCCCGATTGACCCCAGCACAGTTAGGTACTCATCGTCATACAAACTCATCGCTATGGATATCACCTGTGCCATTGTCGTAAGCACATCGCCATTGCATGCTTCACTGTGTTTTGTCCTCGAATTGAGGGCCATCGCCTTGAAGGTAGCTCTATGTTCTTGTTTCGGCATCTTTTTCAGGTAGTTAGTTTTGACTCTCTACTTTCTGATGGAGCTCCGTAGATGGAGCTCCTTCAATGTCCATTGTAGTATCGTCAGTTGAGCTTGTTTCTCCGAGCAGCCTTTTCCGTATTCCAGGTGCTTTAGATCTGATGGTTTTAGCTCTATAGTGTTAAACTTAATCATATAGAGCAATGGGAAACGTCTGTCTTTTGCTGTCCACAGTTTTTGCGTGTGTATTTGGTATCATCGTATACACTTTTCAAGCCGATCCATCAATCTTGTTGTGTTTTCTTGCTTCTATTCTTTTGTAACGCCCAGATAGAAAAATATCTGTTTTGTAATCAGAGACAACTAATTCCAGTAGATGTTATACCTGTTCTTCGCCCGGTATAACCGTACAAGTCTAAATACATATTTTCGGACCACAATGAGACAAAGTGCTATTTGCTATAAGCATATTTCTGCCAATTGAGCCATGAGTGCTTACTCCAATCTTTGGATAGGAAAAGACTCGGCTTACACCACGGCAGCCAGAATAAAGTGAGATTTCATCGCTCAACTATGGAAAAGCATAGATCACAGGAAACTCAGAGAGTTGTACTTTCTGATAAAGTGGCGGCGCATCGGTGTGCTCAGTACTGGATAAGCTACAGGAATGTGTGCTCAGAAAATGGACACAACAGGTCAAGAAACGAATAATCTTCAATCTAAAGCGCTTCATTCCCAAAACGTTCAGTGCTGTTAACGAAACTACAATTGGTTTTACTTCAAGTAATGGAAAAAATGGTTTTTGTGGAATATAGCCTCCTATGCGAGTGATTTTACAATATGTGGTGCATGGATGTGGAAACAAGCGGTGTCTGGAATTTACCACATGTGTTTCTATTCTTTGAGTGAGGGTATGATTTCTTTCATCCTGATGGCTTTAACAAACACCAATAACCAAAGAGTTTCATGCGTTTGTGAAAGTGTGTAGTGCTTGAAAATTTTAGGATTCTGATGATGGAGATTTTGGTGCGGCGAGTGAGTTTTCATGATAACCAATGGCCATTCAAAATGCGATGAACGATTATAGAGAAAGAACTAGAGGTTCATGCTGAATCACATCTAAGCTCTAAATGACATCCCTGTCTTGTCTTTCGATGAACTAATGAACTAATGATTATTCCGTACACCGAATGAATGCTTTGCGCACATCAAGCCAAGTTTTCAAAAACACTTTTAATCAGGCTAAGCATACTTTGATTCGCGAATATATACTCTCATCCTAGATTTTTGACACAGAGTGCACTTTAATTATAGTACAATGTCCGCACCAACCGTCGCAAAAGTGATAAAATAACGATGCTTCAGTCAGACGACTACAGCAATAATTATTGACGGCATGGTCATACACAGTTAATCACTCGGTTGTACTCATACATTATCACGCAGAAAAATTGTAGAGGGTAACCCCAGTAGTTTAGTAATATGTAGTATAAACCCTATGTCTTAATATACTGATACAAATCCCTGTAACTTTGAATAAAAGGAAAAACAGGGTTGAGTCCTGGTTTCGCGCCCACTAGTGTCACTTGAGAAGACGGGTTTGCCCTCAATGGAAGTTTACCCTATGCTTAGGAGAAGCAATTACGTTTACTTGATCTATGCCTTCTTAGTTTTAGAAGATTGTAGGAGTGTGTGTGGGAAAACGGAGTTTTAAGAGTAGGAGGTCTCACGAGGTAACTCAGACTACGAGGATGGGATTCGTCTTGGATATGTCCTGCGTAGGCCATTCAGGACTCGGTCGGTATATAATGAAATACTCGTGCCTACTTATAGCCAAGTACGTGTCCTGTTCTTGATTGTTACAGTGCACATTGTTTTTTGAAACAAAGTTTCGTACTGGACCAATCGACAAAAAGATAATATTAAAAGGTTTCAAACATCCATACGACGGCGGTCGCATATGAGCGTTCTGTCATCACCAAGACATCAGTTCTCAAGCTCAACTAGCATATAAAATACCCACTAATCAAGAAACCACTCAAAAAGTATTCCCCATGGTCCATCTCAGACTGTGAACTGCAATCCACGGACTGCATAGTCCAATCCAGTCGGTAGTGCCGACAGACTACAGCGACGTGGTCTATTCCTATCCGACGGGGCAGTTGACTGCGGACTGGGAGGCTAAGGGATGAGGTTAATATGCGAGGTTGAGTCTGCTTGGATTGAGAAAAACTAAGCTTTCTTTGTACAGATCTACCTGAATATTTCTCCAACATGAACAACTCCGCAAAAAAAGACCGACACCCCGCTTTCGATCGCCGGTGACACCTCAGTTGGCTTATTATTCAGGCTTTTCCCCAGATTTTAGAGCTTGATTAAATGATAGACGCTCGACAAAAGGTGGCAATAGAGAGAAGAAAGTATGATCCTGGAGCACATTAGTAATTATCGTCATACAAAGTGTTAGATATCAGCTGAAAAAAACATTATGAGAGTCTTAATGTTGTTATTGCAGAACGTAGATTTCTGATTTATTCAGAAATATCAATAACTTCTGGTAAACAACCTACACCCTCCTGCATCACGATACCAGATACTAGGTGGTGGCTAAAGAATAATGTAAATTCAATAATTCTTCATTATAGAACACCGGTTCATCTGTGCACACCTACGCAAATTGTCCGTTTGCTTTTCGCTCTTTGGGCCACAGCCGACAGTAAATTTCGCAGTCGGTTATAGCCTATAGTACGAGATGCCGGACGAACCATCGATATGTGGTTCAGTTCCATGCGAACCCTGGACTGGACCGTACGGAACGTGGGGAATACTACACTTCCATACCAATTGTCTTTTTCAAAACAAAACCTCACTCTGAATTTGAGGTTAATTTTTGGAAACTGTAGATGCTATATCATAGGTTGTCACTCGTTTTATCCTGGTTCAAATGCGTCTGAAGCTTTTGCTTGATTTGATTTCTGTTAAAAGGAGGGTATATTCTTAGTGCTAACATATGATACGAGGAATATGAGTGCTGTTAGTAGAATTGTGTGGGATAGAGAGAGGCTACGAGTGAGTTTGAATAAGAAACTGAGGGTACAGGCGGTGATCACTGATGCGAGAAAAGGGTTATGCAGATAAGTGAGAAAGCAAGTGAGAGATTGATTTGATTGAATTTAATTTTGATCGTACTCCGTTCGAGGCCTTTTGAAACTTATATAGAACAAAAGAAAGCTAAACATTCTGTCCTCGTGTCCGAAACCACCTAATTTTCTGAATTTTAAATTTTAATCATACAACGATCGAGGCCTCTAAGGCCTATGCGGGAGAAACCAACGCGGAACAACCAAACCCTGTGCTCGAGGCCGGAGCCTCCTAATGAGGCACCCCAATCTCCGTGGACGGGGTGGCGCAGATGGGTTCGGCGCAGCGAGTGAGAGCTGGTGTAGTGCAGCGGTGCTGAGTGCCGGCTTTTGCTGATGCATCCGAAACCACCTAATGAGGCGCCCTTATCTCCTACTCCCAAGAAGACTGGGTGCGAGCTTATGATGCGATTATGCATTTGATGATCTATATCGAGTGAGACATAGTGATTTCATAGTGATGAAGGGAAGAACTTGAAAGTGTGGGTTGAGGTGATGTAGATGAGATTTGACCGGTATGATAGGAAATATATTTGAAGATTCAATGCCCAGAGTAACGTTGCTACGCTGAAATACTTGGCGTTTCTCAGACTTGTGTTCTGCGGTTATAACCCCATATGGCCCAACGATATTTGATTTGATTTTCTTGAACGTTGCCTGCCAACCTTAAGGTTATGACTTATGATACATTCTGAATATATTTTGAGGCTCTAAATGTTACCTTAGAGTCTTGCTGGGATTCGCCCCAGAGCGCACTTCATTTCTTGGGCCTGTTGCCTGCCACCTCTCTTCTTCCTGCTGGCTTTCATTCTCGTTATTACATTTTGGAACCCTGTTTGCTCTTTTCCCACTGGTCACTCTCAATCTGTCACTCTAAATCCGTCGTTCTCAACTCACCACTCTCACCTCGCCTAGCTCTCTCACCTCACCTCGCCTCTACTCTCCTCTCTTCTCCCCTGCTCTCCTTTTCTCTTCTCACCACTTCTCCTCTCTCTTCTCTGCTCCTTTTCACTCATCTCCGCTCCTCTTCTCTTCTTTTCAGACTTCTCCCCTCGCCTCTCTTCAGTTTTCATCTCATCCTCTCCTCTTCTTCCTCTCTTCGGCTTTTCTCGCTCGATACTCATTTCTCACTTTTGCTGTCCGATAGGCACGCACCGATTATACATGACATCTCTGTTACATAATTATCTCCCTAGAACCCAGATTTTGGAACTAATTATGGACTCTGTTCAACCCGCAATATTGGTTAATGTTCCAGTAAAACCCAAGCTCAAAAAAGAATGAAAGTACACATACCCCACTCATTCAAAACAAGTCTAATGAACAATCCTCTGCACATCGTATTTCCGGAAACCCATACAGTCGTAGAGCTGGTCCGTTATATATTCCGCATTCAGAGCTAATCCGCAACGATCAACGTACAATCCACAATACCTGATCTCTAATAGCCTTGCATTATCGTGTGCGGAGAGTGCCAGCAAAGTTATGACTGCCGTTACTGTTAGAGGAGGTATCTAGATTTTGCTTGTCTGTGTCCAAGCTCCCTTAAATAAAAGCCCCTCACCTTTGGTAATCGTTCCCCAACTGACACATACCTAATGACCCAATCACCGGCGGTCCATGCATGAAATACCACTTTATTCCAGCCGGTAATGTTCACGAATTCCGGGAAAAACAGGCAAAAACATGCTTCCACTCCATAGCCTTCAATATGCCCCTCATCACGTTCAACATGCTCTGTCCACACGGCACCAATTGCCCCAGTGCCGCTCATGCCGCCATCTCATTCACCGAAGCTCGTTGCATAGCTGTAACTCTCTTCCCAAACTTTCTTGCCATTCTGTCTGGAGATGAAATACAACATCGTGGGTGTTAAAGAAGCGGCGTATAGGGGGCCACAGGAAACGGGTATCCATTCTGGCGCTAGGAAAACAGGAAGAAGATAGAACTTGCGCTTTCTACTTGGCGGATGTAGACTACATAGCCGGCAATGGTGGCGTTGTAACTTGTAACTTGTTACGGTGTGAGAAGATTGCGATCAAGAGTTAAAACACTTGACGGAGCACATACGCAACTATAAACTGGAATACCCAGTCCAGTCAACTATGTCAGTCATCCATACCCAATCCACCATATCATGATCCCACCGATTCTAACCCTTAACATAAATCCACAACAGAAATTGTGCATATCCAATCCGAAGTATTCAACTCACAAATCATAACTCGTAACATCTAATCACCCCTACATCTTTAATCTGCCCATCAATTATCCTAGCACGAAATCATCCTCAAAACCCACAATTCAAAGAAAACCGCAAAATGCTATCATTCCGAATCGTCCATACTAAATTCTCCATACCGATACGAAATACCAAGGCCCACCATTACTATCCGCCACAAATGTCTACCGTGATGAAGACCCACCATCAACATCTAGGATCAGATTGTTAGCCATCAAACAACCAAGGAAGTTCTGCCAGGATGAACCCTAAGCGAATAAGCTAACCTTATACATGAGGAAAGTATTCTATCCAGTCAACGGTGTCATAGGCACCGAGCGGCAGGTTTCGTACGGACATGAACGCTTCCAGAATAATGAAAATCCTTGCTGCAACATACAGAAGCCCCAGAAAAAGCATAATCAGAACAATTGAAAAACTAAAGACCCAGTATAGCAATTTTGCTATGAAAATATTTCGTTCGCTGAAATATTTGTGAAAGCTTTCTTCTTCGAACTTGTCACCTACGATCAAAAAAATAAATATACAAAGAAGGAGCGCCACAAAAATTGTAGATGCAATCACAATACATGACCCGCGCCAGAGTGTCCTTTCAGTCAAAGTAGGAAAGTGAGAATTCCACGCAGTGAAGTGGCATCCAGCATAAGTAATACTAATCAGTATTGCACTAAGAAAAAAATAAAAAATACCCAGACTCGTTCTTTGCAAGTCCCTCACCAAATCAATATTTGGTGGATTAACTCTTGCGTATAAACAGGCCTTTGAACCAATTGGTAAGGAATTCCTATCTGAAATTTTGTCGCAGTAGAGGCTCAGTTGTTTCAACAAAACAATCTTGCTTTTTGAAATCGGATGTGCTCCAGAGAAAATATATGATGCAAAAAGCGCCCGGTCCGAAACAGTTTTCCAGACTAATAATTGCCTTGGTCGAAGCAGTATTCCCGTCGGAAGAATCTTCGTCTTTCTTTTCATCTTGAGCCAAGGATCTATTTCCGGCCCCTCTCGAACCATGATCTCGAGCTTTAAGCCTGATTCTTCCAAAATACTAGAATTTATCTGGGCATTGGATACCGTTTTCACCCTCAAATCGTTGAAATCGTGCGATTCGGGAATCCAGTGAATTAGCTGCCTCAGTATGTTGCCCATGGAGCTGTAAAAGGCCCAACGACGAATAGCAATATTGTTGCTATAATCCAGGTATTTCAATTGAGTGTCATCCGGATGGAGTAGTAATAATTCGGCGTGAAGGTTCCATAACTCTTTGTCCAGCTTAAAGTTTTCTTCTTCGCTGCCAATATGGCTTATATCCGGAACCTCAGAATCGTTTGAACTGTGTAAGGGGTTGAGGACAATAGGATTCTGTACCGCCAAAGGCTTGTTCCACCACATGATATATACAGCAACCGTAATAGCCACATGTACAACAACGTTTAGCTCAATCAACGTACTCGGTAACCCACTAGCTTTCCGTGCAATGACATTCAAGACCATCCAGAATGCCTGGATACACACCATGAATTTCGCTAGTGAATCTGCCTTACTACGATCCGCAATACTTTTGTGGTCCAATATTCCAGGAGTTATAACCTTCTCTTTGGCAAGTGCTAGAAATCCCTCAGGCGTAAGCATCAAATACGGAAATTTGAGCTTGTCGTCCTGAATCTGGAAGGCTTTTCCACGGCGATAGGCGAACCCTCCCATCACGACAAAAAAAGCCGAAGTCATCGTGATATCCGACCAGACTTTTGCCTCTGGTGACGCAGAGATCGTTGGTCGCAACAGGTCTCGAACACTGATTTTAGGGGCCGTATCTGTTTGGTCATCGACTTCGGAACCATACATCAGAGCAGCGCTCTCTAGCAGGGAATCAATGTCAGAATCGAAACCTGTAGTGCTCAAACTTTCCGATTGGGGAGGACCATCGGATTCAAGATTTTCCTCCTCTTCATCTAAATCCTTGAGGGCTTTACAAAGTGCCCGGGCATTTTTCCATTGATGGTAGGCTGAAAAAAGCACGACTTCCGGCGCAAAGAGTGCAATGAAAACCCAGTAAAACTTGTAAACTGTAGCTCTTTTGATACCGGATGTGTCGGGTCCATCGGTGTTCGCTGAGTTCAGGTTGTCGCTTTTGCTCGCCAAAAACCTAGGTACTTGGAGCATAGGTTTTGCGCTGTCAGGGGCGATGTTGAGATGTATAGATGTGTATACGCACAGCATAAGCGTAATTACCGAGGATAGTACAAGGTCGACGGTGCCACGGCCACGTGGGTTTGGGACGTAGGATGGAGATGCAAATTCGGTTGTAGCATGACTGCCAAAAAAAACAGGAGCAGCTTCGACAGGTTGGTGTATCCCTGGTTGTAGGGAAAAATATATCTTTATCAAGGTCAAGAGTATCATCCTATGAAAGTTGAGGCAGAAAAATCGTTGGAAATCGGTGCGTTCTGGGTCAAAGGATCACTGATCATTGAACGGTAAGTCGAAGCCGCTTAACGAAAATGCAGGAATAAATACCAGTATTTACGAAAATGGGAACAAAATCTGCTAATGGACTATGAAGAAGGATATCTGAAGATCGGTGCTTTCTTTTATGTGTTAAGGAATTCCTTGACCCCTGGTTCTCAAGTAGATCTTGTGTGGCAGAAGAAAAGCATTCAGCTGAGTTGACCATTGTACTGCGACTGCTCAGCTGATATTTTCAAACCCACAAGAAGGTAATTGTTGACTCTATATTATCTGTGACGAATCGGCCTCTTTCTGAGACATGGTTATCCTGCCACGCAGTCCAGGCCAGGTCTGAGGAATAAAAAAAAAATCGGGTTCGATTCCCTATATATATAATATATAATTATATGTTCGTCGAAAATTTCGAGTACTGTGTTGTACGGAAAGTTCAAGGGCGCACTCTGGACCATAGATTCTTGCAAAGTTTCCATGTTTATTCTAAATTTGCGTTCTATCGCTTTCCCTGATGACTTCTCTCACAAGCCTTGTCGCCGTTAGTTTAGCCCAAAGTCCAAAACAAATCGTTCTCATAACCTCCACACGAATAAAGGGTATATCATAGGGTCTCAGAGGTCATGCTGTGATGCTGTGATGCTGTGAATCTGGCTGAATTGGGCAATGTCTGACATACAGCTGAAACAGGATATATGTGGTCGAAATGCCATATACGCGGCGTTTGCCTAATAACGATGGAATTATATACCTGAGTACCAGTTCATGTATAACTCATTTCCTTTGTTTTTTCCTATGACCCCTCATTTGCCTAGAACCAACCGGAGGCACTCCTACGGAGGCACCATCTTTAGGCACGAGTAAGTTGAGATGCACCAATGCATCGCGCCGTGGCTGGAGTAGGGTATGCAGCTGAGCATAACCACTGGAATCGAGAGACTTTCTCTAATGAGGAATTGTGAAAAGTAGTACAGCCCCACCCGCTACACAAAACGTATGATTTTATAGTCATTTTCTGAATGAAAACACGATACTTTTGCCTGGCTGAAAAACATTTATAGACATTCAGCCCGTGATACCCGAATGATAGAACATGAATGTGTTGCTGTAGCCACCCCGTCAGAGCTGCCCTTGTCTATGGGATTCTCGAGTCATGAGCAATTGATAAATAAGAAGAGCTTCGTTTTGATTATTCAACCGCTGATCGATATCATAGGTTTCTCGTTTGCCCTGCAAAAGCACAGTAAAACTGATGCTGCAATATATTATGGTGCCATAAGCTTTAAATAGAGTTGCCTACTCGTGCCTAAACGTGGTGCTAATCATCACCTTTAGGCATGAGTACATAGTAAAGAGGCGTCTGATATTTCGATTCAGCGGAATGCTTACATGACTTCCTTCTCTGGTGTAAGATGTGATAGCGAGTGGAGGACTCTAAAGTAGAGAGAGAAAAAAGCACCCATAGGGTGCTGCACAAGGCAGATTTTCTGCGAGTAACCCCTGTTGATCACTGTTCGTAAGGGTCTATATTCAGAAGTTATTACCCATTTTAGAATGGCAGCTGAAGGAGAATCAAGAGCTGATAGCGAGAAAAAGCAAAACCTAATGTGTACTGCAGAGTGGTATTCGAGAACAGTGCGCATGAAAAAAGAAAGCCCCACGCGGGGGTCGAACCCGCAACCTTCAGATTAAGAGTCTGACGCTCTACCGATTGAGCTAGCGAGGCGCTTTCTTGAGGAGTTTCCTTAAGTAAACATTATACAGTAAATAATAATACAGGTTTGTGCAGACCTCCCAAGCGTATAACCAGTTTACCGGACAAAATCGTAAACCAAGCAAACTGAACTGACAATTCACAGTTAGTTGGTGAAGTTTTGGTGTCCCGGGTACACAGTTGGTTCAGTTCTGAGGGGTCTATCGAACCAGGTAACTGCAACGCACTGATTTAACGGACTCGGTGAATACAAACCGGTTTGACCGAACCGGGAACCAGTGCATGCAGGAATAAATAATGTATTCAACCTCGTTTTAACCCACCGGTGGCCGAGCCTGCTAGTTTCTCAACCCTCCTTAATCCACCAGTTTCTGGTAACCAGGTTTTCCATCAGTTCCCGCGATGACTGCCGAGCATGAGCTGCTGTTTTTCGAATACTCCGGAAGCCATTAATGGGCTCAAGAGCTTCAATCGTAGGCGTCAGTTCTGATTTCTGGCGACCCAGTTAGAATAGAATTTCGTTATGTATGCACTGAATAATATTTATTGTCCCTTCATAAACCAGTTCCTTTGGACAAACCAATTTTTGCAGTTTTAAACAGTTCACCTGGTTTGCCAAGCCTTGCATTGGGTTAACTGAACTGGTTCGCCGTACAGTTCTCGTATTTCAACAGTCCGTACAATCCGTTTTGGTCGTCATTTTAAACTGGTTTATACACCTGGGAGGTCTTGACCCGTGATAAAGATGTGGCGGGAGCGGCGGACTTCACAGGTGATGATGTGAATATTGAGGCCATAAGCAAATTGTGGGCTTTCAGACTGAAGATGTTATTTGGGTACGATATTATGTAGTAGTAGGATATACCTATGGTTCCGTTCTTGCAGTACATATATAGTATCCTTCTACATTATTTCCTGCGATCCTCATAGTGCGTTACATATTGTCCTCCGGCTCAGAATCGATGCTATCGCCAACAAAATACATGGAGGTTGGATGGAGGTTAGCCAAAACAGAGGAAAGGTGATGCCGGTGGCGGTCAATGGATATCTCATACCGACGCGGCATGGAACATGCATCAGATTTCAAGCTCCATTTTTCTCAACTTCCACAATGCCTATCGACGTTGCCACAGCCTCATATTTATTCTTATCACCAGACAAACATCATCGATTCATCGATTCATGGATACATTTCAACCACTTTAGTCACAATACGACAGACACATGCTACCTACAGCCGTGATACAAAGTATGTACGTTACTCCTTTTACATAGCCAAGTACACGTCTTGGATTGGGTTATTACAGTGCTTACTATTTTTCGAAACAAAGCTTCGTGTAACCCGACCAATCGACGGAATTATGATGTTAAAAAGTCCCGAACATTCATACGACGGAGGCCGCGTATGAGCGTTCTATCATCACCAAGGCATCATTTCTCAAGCTCAACTAACATATATCACGCTAATTAATCAATCAAACACTCCACTACAAGCTTTCTCCTTCAACTCGAAATTTCACTCCTTCCTTCTTCTCCCCTTGGCCTTGGAAGTCTAGGCTGCCCTCCAAACCGCCTTCAGTATACAGCAACCCTGCCCATGGCTACATCTCTATCTTTATATAGCTAACGCAACAACGGGGTTGAATCAATAATTTGAAGCAGATAGTACAGACTTGACATCTCTTGATGAAGTCTCGTTTCGGGCAATTTGTAGCAAAAACTTGAGAAGCTCAACTTACCGTTACTTCGGCATTGCACCATTTAGTCGAGGGAAGTATCCTGGTAGTTGGGATACTCTTTCTTAAAGCACTATGGAGACATAGGAAAGAAATGACGTTTCCTCGGATAGAAGGCTTTTTTTTTTTTCAGAAGCTTCAATTGTTAAGCCAAGCCACAGCCAGCAACAACTCGCTGGGCTTCTCAAGAGAAAATTGCATATGATGGTAAAAACGATGAAAGATATCAAGGGCTACAATCTAAGCCTTTTCTTTAAGTTCTAGGGGACTTTGGAGTATATTTTGCCGCAGGTCGATGAATTTGAGGTTGATTTCTGGAAATTGTAGGTTCAAACATCATGGATTATCACTTGTTTTATCCTGGACAAAATGCGTTCCAAACTTTTGCGTTGCTTGTCATCACGCGAAATCAATTTTAAAAGTGAAAGCCCATGATAAAATCACTGATTGAGACATAAGCTTCATGATGAGGTAAAACGGTTGCAAAGTGAATGGCTAGTTCCGTAATATTCAGAAGGCCAAGTTTTTTTCCTCACTCTATTTCTAGTCTCCATGCGAACCTCGGAACATCCTAGCAGCGCATGCGGAGTAGGCGGATGTACCATCGCGATAAGCAAAACCTTATTCCCGGCCGTGGTCGCCGCCTTCCCCACCGCGTTTAATTCCGACGACGCGCCACGATGTCTCTCGACGCCAAAGAAACCGTTTCCGCACCCTCATCACCCGCTGCGCAAAGAGAACATTCGCCGTACAGAGGATTTGTCGCCGGTGTCTTCTCCGGAGTCTCAAAATTGGCTGGTAGCGATAACCACCACACCTAAACCATGAGCGGACGCTGATAATCGACAATAGTTGGACATCCGTGCGTTTTCCCAGGCCTATGATTATGAGGGACAACGGATTGACCAAATAAAAGCTTCGATACGATCAAGGTCCGACTACAAACTTCGCCGCCGGATCGCTTCAAGGGACCCCTCGATTGTCTACTCAAAACTTGTCGGCATGAGGGTGTTCGTGCGGTCTACAAGGGTGCTACGCCCCCGCTTGTTGGATGGATGTGTATGGATTCAGTGTATGTTACCACGGGTAATTGACTCTGTGAGTCTATGACGCCTTTACTAAATGTTTTGTAGGATGTTGGGATCTCTTCATAACTACCGGGCATTGATCAAAGAACACGTTTACAAAGGACAACCTCTCGATGTCGTTGGTCACGGATTTGCGGGAATCCTATCAGGATGGACTGTATCGTTCATCGCAGCGCCAGTTGAGCATGTCAAGGCGCGTCTGCAGGTACAATACCATCGTGCAGGACAGAAGCCACGCTACAGCGGTCCGATCGATTGCACCAAGCAGCTTCTCAAAGGCTACGGTATCCCCGGATTATACCATGGACTTTGTTCCACCTTATTGTTCCGGACTTGGTTTTTCGCCTGGTGGGGCTCGTATGAAGTGTTTACGCAGATGTTTAAGAAACATACGGATTTGTCGGAGCCGGCTATAAACTTTTGGGCTGGAGGTTTGTCCGCTCAGGTTTTCTGGATTACGAGTTATCCTTCCGATGTTGTCAAGCAGAGGATCATGACGGATCCGCTCGAGCCTGGCGAGAGAAAATTCCCAAGATGGAGGGATGCCGCAAAGGCGGTTTACAAGGAGAATGGATGGAAGGGTTACTGGCGGTAAGTCATCTGTTTAATAACTCGAATTGAGCGTGGGCTGACTTGCAAACAGAGGATTTGTGCCCTGTTTCTTGAGAGCATTTCCTGCCAACGCCACGGCATTATTTGCATTTGAAGCCGTTATGAAAGTGCTGCCATAGAATATGGACATACATACGGACGAAGAAAATGAAGTGTAAATATTTGATGGGATCTGTTTGCAGTGTTGTCATACCTGTATCATTATCTGTACATTATAGATTGGGAATTGGGCAAAGTTGGAATGCGAGGTTGAGGCGGTGTGTAACAGTTAGCTATTCGCCGTGATGCCTCCTCGGCCACAATGCCGAACTTCATCTGCCGCGGCCATGTTGATCTTACCAATCCCAATTGCCTCAACTTAAGCTTAAAGCTCCCCCCATAACCCTAGCCCCTAGGGTCACGGGAGCTGACATCGTCTTGATCCTGCTGGAATGATGCACAGCATGTCGTGTCATCCCCTTTCTGTGTTGGAATTCCCTTTTTCTATCAAAGTGCACGCGCCCAAGGAAGGTCCGAGCGCAAGGCTAGTTACTAACGTATGGGCCACGCACACGTCGTGAGTTGAGTCCCGAGTGAAGTTGACAACGATTGCTCTCCGTCAACGGGCGTCTTACACTTTTTGACGGACGGCTGTCTCACTCCTGACTTTACTGACCGATACCAGCGCCAGCAACAGCAAGACTCAATTATACGCAATTCAACCGGTTTCTCTATCTACAGCAGAGGTCAATCGAGAGAAACACTGCATCCACCACCACTACCACCACTACTACCACCACCTCCACCAAGAACACCAAGAACACCCACCATTCAACTCCGAAATCAGCTTCACGGCTCCCAATCTGTCGCATGTTTCGTCCACTCAACTTATTCTCCGACGCCGCCGATGATCCGGTACCGTGTCCGGCATTGCTCGACAATCTGCCATGTCCAATTCTACGCTGTCTCTTCTCTCATGAGTTGAAGCCTCCGCCGCGGGGTCCTCCATCTCTATCTCAAAAAAGCAATGCTGTGTCTCCGGTCACAATTGAGCAGAGACCCCACTCCCCGCCTTCGCGAACTGCTGGGCTGAGTGCAGCTGAGAAGAAGCTAAAGGAGATTGTGGAGGGAAAGAAGACACAGGATATCACAGTTGGAAAACGAAAGGCGGTTTCGCCCCAGCGTTCACAACAAGACGTGATTACAAATCAAACGTCAGACGACGGGCACCTATCTAAGCGAAGGGCCTCCGGAGCTACGAGCTTAGCTGATGTCTCCGACATTGAGTGGCCAACACTTGCACAGTCGGCTGGGAAGCCATCAAGGTCTAAGAGCCCTGATACATCTCCGGTATGTCCATCTTATCATCTAGCCTATTTTTAAATTGTGGGGTAGAATGTGGAGCTGACTCTAGAAGACTATCAAAGCTGGAAGCGGAAGCTTAGCAGTCAAGACCAACGCGGTCAACACCAAAGCTTCCTCATCACGAACCCTCAAACGACCTGCATCAGACTCTCCCATTGCCTCAACCCCTCCGAAAACAGATCCTCTGAAACGACCCAAGGTTACGGCCCCATCTCCAACTCCAAAAGCAACTGCGCCATCTCCAACGCCAAAGTCAACCACCACAAAGGCAGCTGAAGATGCGAAGAATAAAGCCACACCTACCGCGAATCAAACGCTGAACCCACGGCTTGTTGCTCGATCACCAGCACCTCACGCACAACGCCTTAAATACCTTCAAATACTACAAACCGAACTCACCCGTCTTTCGGGTTACCCAAAGAGCGAAGCATCTCAGCAAAAAATAATCATGAAGTGTCTCGACCTGGAAGAAGAAATTGCAACAAAGAAACGCGAAATTTACCGTCAATCGATTTCTAACCTCTGCATGCGATACAAGAAGGCTACTCCTGCGGATTACGCGAAGGAGTTGGAGGAAGAGAAACGAAAGGCTGCACCTCCTCCGGAACCGACCCCTCTTTCGAGATTCGGTTTAGACAATAATAAGCCAGCACTCACCACTGGTCTCCCCAAGGCTGTAGAAATTACACGTCTTAAAGACTTCGTCCATAAACCAGAAGTTTTAAAGGCCCACGGCTACATTCTCACCCCGCCGACTGCAGCCGAGATCGCAGCTGCATCCGAAGGAGTCGCGGCTTCTGGTGGCTATGAACAATGTGAACGCTGCACGCAGCGCTTCCAAGTCTTCCCCGGCCGCCGGGAAAGCGATGGAGCGTTGACAACATGCGGCAACTGCGTTTACCACCACGGCCGCAAATTCATCTACCGGTCTTCAAAGGCCGCTACAACTTCTGAACAACGCTGGTCCTGCTGCCAAAGTGTCGTCGGTTTCGACCCCGGGTGTGAAACTGCCCCTCATCACGTCTTTAAAGTTTCTTCTGCCGCCCGTCTTGCACTGTCTCTCAACTTTGCCTACACCCCCATAAACCCAAAGTTGAAGACAGAGCGCGCTTTGGCATTGGACTGTGAGATGGGCTACACTACCCATGGATTGGAACTGGTCCGTATCACTGCCACCGCTTTCCCCAGCGGAAAGACCGTTATTGACGCATTGGTGAAACCATATGGTGTCATTCTCGACCTCAATTCACGATTCTCTGGTGTTACTGCGGAGATGATGCGTGCCGCTTCACCATGGAAAGCCACTGAACCTTACCCTGATGCGGCGACTACAGATCTGTTGAATCCAACCATGTCAGCACCACCTAAGCAGCTCGGATACTTTTCTAGTCCGGAACTTGCACGCAAGGCATTGTGGCATTACATTGGGCCCGAGACTATCTTAATCGGACATGCGTTGGAAAACGACCTAATGCATCTGAGGATGTGTCACGAGAATGTGGTTGATACAATTATTCTGTTCCCGCACGTTAAAGGGTTCCCAATGAGAAATAAATTAAAGTTCTTGGTGGAACGGGAGCTAGGAAGAGAGATTCAACAGGACAGTGTTGTTGGGCACGATTCGGCTACTGATGCTAGGTGTGCTGCGGAGTTGGTAAGAAGAAGAATCAGGGATGAGGAGGAGAGGAAGAAGTAGAAGTTCCTAGACTCTGTGAACATCAAAGTCGATGACAAAGGGGGTACTTGTAAGGTGTTGGAGTTTTTGTTTGATACGGCGGCTTAGAAGACGAGCATGGGAAGGTGTTTACGGCGTTTTCAATTTGTGGCTTAGGTTGGGTGGGAATTGGAATTTTGGGTCTTTGCATCGGTGGGGTTACTGTTACATACATATGATTAATGGGCGGACGAAGAGAAACAGAGTGGAGAGGAGTTGAACGTAGAAACGAGGAAACGGAGGAATAGGGAAACGGAGAACATACTTAGTATGATGATTTTAATGTTTACTTTACCTTGTAAATCTGGGAATCTGGGATACCTTAGGTTTTGTGGTCGCATCTTACTTCTGTTTTCCCGGCTGTTGTATTATTTTTTGTTGTATCATAGGCTTTTATTGGAGTTGTATGGAGAGTACAGGAGGCTTGTTAAGTCAAGGGATGGCTGAGGGTTATGTAGTATTATTCTTTACTGCTGGGATGACACGAGTTGCGAGAAACCGGACGAATCCATCATCATACCTATTTTAACTTTATGATTTTGCAAATGAGGAATTCGAGTGACGAGAGCGTGAACTTATGCATTTGGGCTTAGGGTAACTGACCTGGCTGTCGCTGCATACCGATCCATTCCGATTCTGCCGACCGGCTCGGCTCTACATAGGAGGAGCCCGGAGCCAAGCGGAGCCAAGCGGAGTCAACAGCTGTCAAGCTAGCTAGCTACAACCGCGTCGTCTGATCTTAACATATGTACCCCACGGACCACACCACATCACGAGTCTCAGTCTATGTATGTATCTATTTTGAATACGTCGTAAACCACCCATTCCAAACTCGGCTTTCAAATCCAGCGTGGCTTCGGTATGCCGGCAAAGTTAAGCCATGGTTCGTGACTAACGAAGTTACCGTCGGGTTTAATATTCGCTAAGTAGTTACTAAGTATGTAGACATGAACTTGAGGTTTTGTACACCATATGCTGTTGTATAAGTCGGACTGGTAGGTAATTGAGACTTGGTGTTGTATCGTGACTGTGTATGTATATATCCATAATCTACATACGACAGAACATTTGTAATTGCGTATCCCAATATGAATGGATTCTCTACAGCATGTACTATACAATACTTAACTTAATGTATGCCCGCGGATTCTTTTGACCAAATTATGAAATTGGCATTACACCACTTCAAAGCTCGGCTTTCAATCGGGATCTCAACTTCGGTACCGGTTCAATGGCAAACTATAATTCCACGGTATATATTTCCAAGTCCGCGTCCATTACTCCGGGACCTATGGTGGTGTACATAGGTACATACATACACATTAACATCTTTTTTGTAATGGTGCTACATACCTAGAGTGCTATATAAAAGCTTAATTTTTAGTGGCCGCCTTTGTTTTTCCACGTCTAGAGGCTAGAGCCTAGGAGAAATCTACATATGGTACCCTACATACATAGAACGGGATGTAGTCGGGATCCGGCTCTTCACCGGTTCTAACGCTCGTGATCCCGGTTCACTCCGATCTTCTTGTGTAGATCCTAACGGCACCATAGCAGAAAGTCGAGTAATCTTTGATTCTAATCCTAAATAGAAGCCTTGATCCTTAAGCTTCGCTCATGATCCGCTAACTAGCAAATATATGAGTACATAAAGCTTGTCTTGGGTGCATATTTTAAGTTCCTTCATAACCATACATATGGTGTGTATTTATACAGTACAGGCAACCCGCTAAATAAGCTAGGAATTCTTTATGGACCAGAATGCAGTGAAGATCGTTATTGGAGTCTATCTACATATTTACTGTCAAGTAAGTATGTAAGTCCCCTTATGGTATGGTTTCCGCCTGTTTCTAAATCCCGATTCCGGATACATAGATTCCGGCATCGGGGTCTCGGATGGTAGTGTGTTGGAGGTTATTGAGACATATCCTCGGTTCCGGCATCGATGTTATATGTATGTCGGTTTTGATATAGGGTCGGATCTACGTATGTGGACTCTGGAGTAATTATATCATGCCATACTATACATAGATCCTAAGCGTTGTATATCTACTATGTATAGCGCCTGTCAATATCATGAGCGACGGGTGGCTATGTAGAGAGATCTATATCTAGAGGTATCCAGAGGTATCTATGTATCTAGATCAATTCATCAATCCGTTAATCCATTACTGTCAGTAAATAAATCCGGATATAGTATAGTGTCCGCCTATTTCTGAATCCCGAGTTCTATGTAATATGCATAGATTCCAGCATAAGTTGTCTAAGATAAAGGCTACATAACCGCTATCCTCGGCTCCGGTATCGGGTTGACGTCCTAACATGCTGACATCCTGACACCATGGGGATCATAATCAAAATCATAAGTGGACAATATGTATGGTGTCTTATGTAGATCTTACGTAAGTGACATCTTGGATTTATCGTTTCCTTTAATTTAAGATCGATGTTATTAATTAACACCATCTATCACAATTCGTGGAATTTTTTTATTCCACGGTATGAAGGAATGGGATTTATTATCACTGCAAATATATGGTGTATAGTTGACCTTATATACCCACCAACCTCTGCCCACCTTCCTCCTCCCACGAAGCACCGCTGTACCAATAGGTACCTACCCAATCCTCCACAACATCAACTCAATACTAGATGGACGGCTTACGAAGTTCAGTAATCCATAGCAGTAAACAAGAAAAACCGCTTTAACCGCTAACGTTGTTAAGTAAGACATAATAAATATGTCTTGATATTATTTCGTTACCGACTGTTATCCCGGTTGATATACAGATTTGACAGCTGGCCTGTGCGGTGGCCATCATAGGTGTACCATCGAGCTGTTTGGTGCATATTGTATGTGTTCCTGTTTGTAAAGTCTCAGAATTCTTAAAATCCCCAGGATTTATAAGATTCCCGGGTTCCCCGGGAAGAGAATTCGATATTTTATATCGGCATCTGCCGCAACAGGATGGGATATGCATATAGGAATTACCCATGAAACAACCCGTTTTCAGCGATCGATTGAATGGTATACCGATGGAATAGGATACCGATAGATTACATACATACAACAGGAAGTCAGGAACAGCTATGTAGAAAAAAAAGGTGATGAGATTGAAGATGTGATATGTATGGTGCCCAATCATGAGGTAGGATATGATATGATCGAGGTATGATGAGTTGTTGAAATATCTTTGACGTTTGCATATGGTGCGTGGAGTGCATATTTATATACAATTTCGTACATACAAACAGTAGTATTTCTGCTGAAGCGTTTTTTTACCTGTGACAGAAGGAGAAGTATGTAGGAGAAGGAGAAGCCCGAGAAGTATATATACAGATGTACACATATGTACCCCCTTCCTACCCCACACTACCCCCACTTACTAAGGATCTAAGTACCCACGATTTCATCCCATCCTATAAACAAACACCAATATATTAAACCATTCAACCTCCCCTGTCTATGCCTATCCATACTATCTACTTTACTTTCAGACACGGGAAGTTCAAAGTTCACAACCCACATATCACATCAAGTATTAATGTTACACCGTCGCGATCTCGCGAATCGCGGAGGACACGACATCCCATCCCCTCCTTCCCAAAGGCCGAAAACAAAACGGACGAGAAATAAATTAAATTACATATGGTGTATTGGATACCCTAGTTCAATTCGTTTACTTCGCAAGCTTTGCAAGTTTCCATGCAGAAAAAGTATATATGATGCGCAATGCATGGATGCATGGATGCACGGGGATTTTAAATTCGGCTACTTATGCTATGCTATAGTCGTGGCGGAACAGTTCAAAGAAACAAAAAGAAAAAATCAAATAAAACCATGAAAGCGAATAAGCAAGCGAACAATCAAGCGAGACAAAAATAAGAAAAACCAAAAACTTGAATTCCTTACCCCTTACCAACCGAGAAAAAAACAAAAACACAAGCCAAACAACAAACACCCGAACCATCTCTCTAATATCATTGGCGATAACATCAGACGAACTCCAACCCAATCCAACCTCAGCTCACCAACCTTAATAGGCCGCACCGAATAAAAAAGTCGCAACTAATAAGCCGCATTTTTGGAAAGCTAAGCATGCTGCTATGCTGTCATTCCCGGTTAACAATCAACACGTTTTTCCGCCAAAGCTACGAATGCCGCGTCTAAGAATGGCCGGTCTTTGGAAAAGATTCCTTTTCTATGGTTTCTACGTGTCTTCGGGTTCTAACTTTTTAAAACTACCGAGACTCGGATTGAGATGATACTAAGCCTAGTTTCGAAGGCATCTAGAAGGTTAGAGTTTAGGGATGGGAGTATGTACAGAGAACATCGATGTATGTTTTTGGGTGCATGGGTACTTGAGTGTTTGGAGACTTTGGCACTTTGGTACTTTGATCCAAGGCTGTAGCTTCTTGTATCCTATCTTTATATACATAGACCAGTAAAAAAAATGGAAAAAAGCATGGATGATTGGATGATATCAGTATCGATACCGATATCAAAACTGGTACTGATACGTTTGAACCGCCAGTAGTAACAGTAGAAGCATGGAGACGGAGAATATTGCCCTGTCTTTGTAGTTCCCTTGTTCGTAGTTCGTAGTGTCATAATTGTCAGTTCTTAGTTTGTACTTCCAATATTCGTAGTTCCCGTGTTCGCAGTTCATAGTTCGCAGATTGTAGTCCCCATGTTCCCCATGTTCACAATGTTCACAATGTTCTCTTTTTCTCATCATCCGTATTCGTAGCTAGTTCCCGTGCTCATAGTTCCCGTGTTCGCAGTCTATAGTTTATCCGTATGTTTTTTCATTTATAATACATACATCTCTATTAACAACACTCATATTGCTCCGGGGATTACTGCAGCTGATTCGTAGTGGCATGCATGTAAGTATCTGGTATTCAGCTACGGGTATCTAGTATCCAATATCTAGTTGCATAAGATGAATCATAGATATGATTAAGCACACAAGCACATGGTCACATAAAAAATATCAATAAATTTATAATTCAAACCAAATTGACAAACCAAGTAAACAAAACAAACAAACGCATAAATCTTTCAATGTCTCCCAGGAGTCAGAAAGCATAACCCCAATCCGCTCATACCCGTTCTTGTCTACAAAGTTCGGCAGTGATCATCTATCAGATTCCAGCAGTAGCTTATGGATGCTACGATTGGATCCCAGTCGTATCTATCTATTTTGAATTCCGGAGGTTCCATGTATCACATATGTTCTAGGGATTCCCAGTTCACATCGATACCAGCGCCGGTAACAGTGTCAGTGTCAGTGATGGAAGTATTATTTATTATCTATTATATATTTTTTTAAGTGCTCTCCTCTCGACAACGTAACGCTTCAAATGTTCAACCGTTCAGGCCGAGTTACGTCAGGACAGTTCTTTCTACAGAAACAGGGGAGTGTGTTATCTTTAATCTCCAACTTTCAAGCTTTGTAAAGTTTTATTTTTGTGTGTGGATAGATCCGGAAAACATACACGGTCTGTAGAATCTCACAACGAGGGTGGATTTAGTCGCTGGGGTGATAGGGATAGTTTGATGACATACCAGTCAACTCATTTCCACATTCCCACCCTTCCACTCTTATAACCATCCCAGTCGTGGTCTATACCTATCCAAGTTATTCACAGATACAATATTCGATATTCACTATCAACGGAGTAAGGACTCATCTCATAGTAGGGTTTAACATGACAAACCGAAGTTTTTCGATATCACATAAGAAGTTAAATTAAGCTCTTGTATTACATTGTCGTATAGGTTTTTACCCTAATCCTGGTCCTTGTTCTTCTGACGATACCTGAGTAAGATTGACGAAGATTCTCAAGATTTACACCCCAAGATTTACGATGACTAGTTGATGATGTTACGATCTACACTCGAGATCTACGCTTGGTACATACATACGTGGGAACGTCTTAGATACACACGTGGGTCGTAGTCTCGTAGACATCTTGCGTATCTTTCTCCTTCTCCTGCGTATCCTGCGTATCATCCACCAGTCCTACAGTAGTCTAGATCCGATCCCACGTACCCAAGATTCTACATACATACCAATTAGAACATCAAACCATACCTTGTCATAGCATAGCATTCCATACATAGCATATCCAACGCACCAAAATACTTCATCCACATCTCCATATCTCCATATATCTTCAAAATTCCATCTATACATATCAAGACTTACATAGCCAACACATGACGCTACCATGCTCACAACGCAGGGCAAGTACGTTTCTCTGCTTCAAAGTCCATACAAGTTCAATATCTAAATGCAAATGCCAAGAAAACTATGAATGATGCGTTTAAATATATGTACATCACATGACATCTTCGTGTCACAGCCACCTCTAGCTATGGGGCTGTGTGTGATGCGTACCAAACATCCGGAGGTCGGGGGTCGGGGGTATTCGGGTACCCACCAGCATCGCCATCATGGTACGTACGGTATTTCGGTTTCCTTTACTAAGTGCAAAGGAAGAAAGGAAGGGAACCGATACCACATCACCATGACGACGAGGCGTAAGGCAAAGGCAAAGGCAGAGGCTACTGTATCGATATCGGATATCCGCAGTGACATGGTTATGACATCACCCCGTGTTTTGGCTTGGCATGGGTGTGACAAGGGTTGGTTTGGGTGGGCTTGGCTTGGATCGGGTTGGGTTCAGCAACGAGTCGGATGATGAATCGAATGGTGAAGCTGGAATTACAACGAGTCCCAGTCGAACCACAAACACAACGAGTCGGGCCATAACCATTACGGGTCGAACCATAACAAGTCCCAGTCGAACCAGATCGGACCAGCGAGATTCCATCCATTATCGCCAAATCAAAAACGGTCTCTGGACTGGAGTATGTACCCAGACTCTGGACTCCGGAGTATGTATATGGTACCATATCACTACAATACCGTCATGAATAAATGAATTGGTAACTACGTGACTCACATCATAGCATAGCATCGCTTCCTGAGAAGCCCGAGAATCCCGATAACAGTTCCCCAAGCGGACCACTTCCGGTTACATAATTCCTCGGACCTCCAATGGTTGTCAGATTCATCGCCAAGATCCCACCATATCCCAATCCCCGGTGACCGGAATTCCAATTCTTCGTTCCTTCTTTTCTTTCTTTCTTTCCCTATCCCGAAGTTTCGGCGGCTCGGAGTCTCGGAGAAATTTCTGTATCCATGGTTACACATATCCAACTTCCCGGTGGCACGGTGCGATGGGCCGGCGGTATCCCGGTGCCCTAGGCCCCTAGCTAGCTGGTAACCCGGACCCGGAACCGGACCCCCGACACCCCCACCCCCAGTTAGCTGGTATGTACGTAGGTACATAGCTAAGGATTCGGATCCCGGTGCTGTCCCGGTGGCGTTCCGGTTACTTCCGAGGGGAGGGAAAAATTTATGTAACACCGAGAGTTTTTATCCCGGGTCCAAAATGTAGGGCCGGATGACATGACATAATGAGAAGTTAAAACACTGCCGAACAGTGACGGTAATGTTAATGGGTATGTCATCATCAGCATAACAAAAAAAAACATGAAAATGCAGACGAAAATAGGAAAATGAAAATGAAAATGAAAATGAAATTGAAAAAAACAGATTCCGAGCCACAAAGCTATGTCTTCAGCATCAGCAAAAGCATCAGCAAAAAGCAATAGTGAACCGAAACGTGACTTCTTTGGGATCTAGGACCTGGGACCTGGGTACAGATATGCATTTGGTGCCTGTATACATACATAGAGCATAACGAGCTTGATTTCGGGATTGAGTTTGAGGCTTAGGCTTGATTCTGATTATTCCGATTCCGAGTCCGATTTCGAGTTTGATTCCGAGTCTAAGCTTACTTGCTTGCTCAATTGTAATTCCGTTCCGAATATGATTCCGATTCCGAGTCCGACCTCAGCCCTATCCGGAAGTTTCCTAATTTACCAATTTCCTAATTTTCGGGTTTTTGGACTTTCAAATTATTTTACAACTTTTCACAACTTTTCACAACTTTCCACAACTCTTTCACAATCTCGTTTCCAACCTTTAACAATTTCTTTTCTCTAGTATGCGTATGTTTTCTCCTACTATGTATGTATGTATCAATCCACATATCAACCTGTTAAAGGTCGTTGACCGCACTTAGGGCTCATGTGACTGGCACGTGGAGGTGGAGTTTCCACATCGGGTATATCTCCCTCTGTAGACGCGTAGAGCTAGATTACCATCGTTCTCAATGAATACACTCCTCCACCTCCACCTTTCTCTTGCGTTCCCATTTTACACAACCCCGTCCGTATGTTCGATATCAAGCCACATGTTGTACATATACATAGTGTGGATATGCCATGTATACGATGGACAAAGTTTAAACACCAAGAATTCTAAACACCAAGAATTCTAAACACCAAGAATTCTAAGTTCTCCCGGTCTCTGGGCTTTCTGGCTGACAGTTTTTTTTCTTATTTTCTTATTTTCTTATTTTCTTATTTTCTTATTTTCTTATTTTCTTATTTTCTTATTTTCTTATTTTCTTATTTTCTTATTTTCTTATTTTCTTATTTTCTTATTTTCTTATTTTCTTATTTTCTTATTTTCTTATTTTCTTATTTTCTTATTTTCTTATTTTCTTATTTTCTTATTTTCTTATTTTCTTATTTTCTTATTTTCTTATTTTCTTATTTTCTTATTTTCTTATTTTCTTATTTTCTTATTTTCTTATTTTCTTATTTTCTTATTATCTTCTTATACTCCTGATATGTAAGGCAGGAATGTTTCAGTTTCTCGTTCGTCTTCGGTTCCTCCTTCAGTTCCTCGTTTCCTCGTTTCCTCGTTTCCTCGTTTCCTCGTTCCTCGTTTCGTCCCCGGTTTCGGCAAGGAATGAAGGATACATATCCTATTCCAGTAAAACGTGTTTACGTTTGTGTTTAAAAAAGTCTCGGGCGGGGGATACATAGCCTACTCCGGTAAGCGTACTGTATGCCATACAGACTCCAGAGGGCTCAGAAGCGGCCAGTGGTGCTGGTGCTGGTGTTGGCGTTGGTTGACCGTGGGATACCATACCGATACTGGCTATGCAGGCTATGCAAACTTCAAAGGCAGTGGATTATGGTGACTGGTATGTAGCCTCATCCAACCATAGCCTCATCCCACAGGCCAGCGATCAGAGACCAGCGACCAGAGACCAGAGACAGTCAAGAACGGTGCAAGCAAGCAAGCAAGCAAGCAAGGCTCAAGCAAGCAACGGTGCAAGCAACGCAGGCCAGCCGCCAAGCCAACGAAAACCTCAAGCTAAGCCAAGCCAAGCCTATCCCATCCTACCGAAAATAAGGAAAATGGAAACAGAACCAAGCGCAGAGTAGGATTATTGGGAAACGTCCTTGACAACAAACGCAGTACACCAGCGTGACTTGACTTGATCGGACTTGACATGATTGGATTGGAGGTTACTGGTAGCTATCGTCTAGCAGTACCTACTACCTAGTAGTACTTATCATCGATTGGATTGAATTTTGGATTGTCTATCATCTACCACCGCCTACCGCCGCCGCCTACCAGTCAAGATAACCTATACATATACATATACATACCAGATTGCCTATCATCTATCATATCATCTCTATCATTTATCATTTATCTATGTACCACCACCACCGCTGCCGCCTACTAGTCATGCTCACGGTACATTTTCCAGGACCCCAGGACCCCAGGTACACTTCAATTCGTCCGCCCGACCGTCAACGGATCCCATACCGGTGGCATATCCAAAGACGATTCGATGATTGATGATTCGTTTCCCTATCACCCAGCATCCAGCAAGCAAGCAACCATGCAACGGTTAGTGCTGGTTATGGTGCTCGTGTTTGGTGCAGAAGCATAGCATAGCATAGCATGAAGCATGGCCACGACACCCCCCGTCACTGTTCGGTGTCGTTGCATATTTTTTTTTTTCGATGCTTGCTTGCTGGTTGGTGGAGAGATAGGTAGGTGCGAAACTAAGGGACTTAAGCATACATATACAGGCAGCATACATAGCATACATCGTTCCTGTGGTTTCTGTGGTTGTAACTTGCTGTGGTTTCTGTAGACTGTAGCTACATACCGAAGTGCAACTTGATTTTGATCTGATTTTGATTTGTTTTCATTGCATTTTTTCATGCGGGGGGTGTGGTGATGATGATGACTACTCACTACATACTACATACTACATACACGGTATTAGAGCTGTTTATTCGCTGGGGATTAGAGTGTCATTATACCGGCGTTGACTCTTTCTTTCTTTATTTGCACTAACTAGCTATGTATGTGGTTCTTTTGATAATCTTTATCATTCGATTCTTGACGATGATGGTGGTGGTGGTTTCTATGTTAGATAGAGAGATAGAGAGAGACTTCACTCTATGGCGCACTTGCAACTTTGCACTGTACAGACATAAAAATCATCCGACGATGATGGTAGAGGCGTTCAATTGTTTTCGCATATTTCTCTCATACGGATTATGGTTCGATTTGATTTACTTCGGGCTGAGGATTTTTATTCCCTCGTTGATATGAGTGGTGGTGGTCATGCTATCAGAGTCCGTCCTGCTGTTTTCTTGTTCGCTGTTCTGTTCTGTTCCTGTCTTTCCCGAATTTACTTCCTCCTGCTCCTTCGTCACTCGTACGGTCGTACCTTGTTACTCCCCGTCCCTGGTCCCTTGTCCCTTGTCACTCGTTCCCCGTTCCTCGTTCGTTGTCACCAGTCCTTCGTTTCGTTGTCCACCCCTCCCATCCTTCCCGTTCCTCCCCCCGTACCCCCCGGTCCACCCTGCCTGCTTGCTGCACCCACCCACCCCCCACCGCCGTCCCCCCGTCCCCCGTCCCTCGTTCATCCGGCAGCAGCAGTGCAGCCATGTCGCGTAGTTTTTTTAGGCTTTCTTCCTTTCCTTTCCTCTGCTCTGCTCGCACACACCCACCAGCACATCCCAGCACATCCCAGCTAGTTCCCAATCCCTTAGCGTTGCAACTCTAGCGTTGCAACGCATCAGCCGCTAATGAAATCCCGAGGATCCTTGGCGAGTATGGTGCTAGAGTTTCCCCCGTTCCTTCGAGGCTTGGTGGGTTGGGTTGTACAGACTGATGATTGCTGTGCACGAGTAAGCTTCTTTGGTGTGCACGAGAACCCAGAGGATCGAATAAAAAAATTCAAAATTCGAGGCCATAGGCGAGGAGTATATATCTTCTGAAGCTTCTACCCACCCCTCGAAAAGAAGGAGAAGAAAAATTACTATTCTGCTTATACATAGAAGAGAAGAGAAGAGAAGACAAGATTGCAATTACTATACTATACTCGAGTCTTATACAGACTTACGATACGATACGATACCACACGATACCACGAGATCAATCTGCAGTTTATAGTCACTGCCGCCTAGGGACACGCATACACGCATACACGCATATACGCATACTGACGAATATATATACCATCATCGGGACGGCCTGGGACACGGATATATATCATCACAATCATCACAATCACAATCATCAGCAGCATCAGCAGCATCAGCATCAGCATCAGTATTATCACTATCATCAGCATTATCATCAAGCTCGAGTCAGTGTCAGGAACATAAACCACAAGACCACCACCACCACCACCACCACCACCACTGCCAACCGAAAAAAACCACGCCAAAAGGTCCGGTTATCAAAAGTCGCCAACACAACTACGGTGCACGGTAAAAACAAAAAAGCCAAAACCCCTTAAGCTTTACCCTCGAGTCCCAAACCAATATACCCGGAGCACAGCACAGCGTACCTACATACATAGACAGCAACCGACCAGCAACCAGCACAGGCAACAACGGTCAACCATAACCATAACCATGTCCAACGCCATGAAAAAGCTCAAGCTCCTCCAACACCATATCAGCGCCGCGAGCGTCGGTGCAAACAACATATCCGCGGGCTTCCCCACACCACCTGCATCACCAGTTTTCAACGCCGGAGGAGGTGTAGGAACATACCCAAACAATTCCTACGACCACTACCAACCATCGCACTACTACCAACCCCCACCACCACCACCACCTCATCATCAGCATCATCACACACCCTACTACCAGCGACCCGATAGTCGCCAGCAACATCAACATCAACAACACTACTACCCCCCCGCGCAGTCCACAATGCCCGGTATCCCCGGCCAATGTCTCCTCCCCGGCGGTTTCATGGTCCTAACCCCCTCCTCCTCCCACGACCACCTCCCCACAGCACCTACCCGTCGTCCCCCCCGTCTCACCAAAGAAGCCGTCTCAGCAATCGGCAAAGACAGTCGACTCGCCCGCTGGGAACGGGTGCTAAACTATGTCCGAGAACAACGCACCACAACCATCGGCGGTCCCGTACCTACCTCCCCGAAATCTTGTCCCAGTATCATCTCCGGTGGTGGGCGGGGGATGGACTCGATACCACCACCGCCATCACCGGCGTTTAGACAAGACCGGAAACGGAGAGCGGAGGAAATGGCATTGATTGATCTGCGGTGTAAGGAGCTGGAGAGAATCGATAGGGTGGAACAAGATACGAGAAGTCTTTGGAGTGGAGGATCGGGAGGAACTAATGGCGTGGATGAGTTTGTGTGGAGTGAGGATGAGGATGATGATGTGTTACCCATGCCGAAGGGTCCGGAGCCGGTTAAGATTCTACCGGGGGAAAGGGGGATGGAGAGGATTAGGGAGGAGGGTGTGGAGGAGGGGGTGTTTGCTATGGATGAGAGTAGGACGGGAAGATGGAGTGGGATGAATGGAATGCAGCAGATTTGTAGAGAGGGGGAATTGGAGGGTGGGTTGGGAAGACTGGTCGGAAGGAGAATGAGTGCGGCTTATTGAAACGTGCGGGAGGAGCAGCTGCGAGGAACCGAGCAGTTGCGAGGAAGTGAGCAGCTGCGACCTATGGGGGAGCTGTGGCCAAGGGAAGATCTACGACCGTGGGAGCAGCTGAGCGCAAGGGAGGAGCTATGGACAAGCGAAGCTTCAATAAACCAGAAGCATAGACACCACCAACACCGACACCGGGATCGGGACGATAGATCACGGGCAGGAAGTTTCATAGCTGTGGATCATCAGGGGTATCAAGGTCAAGGTCAGGGTTATCAAGGTTACAGAAGAAGAAGGGATGGAAAGGTTTCTGGGTATAGAACTTTATTGGTATCCATGGGAGGATGAGGTGACGACGACGACGACGACGACGACGACGAAGTCGGTGTCGGAGTCGGAGGAATCGTCGGAGGAATCGTCGGAGGAATCGTCGGTGGTGGAGGAGGAGGATAACGATTCTGCTCTTTCATTTGTTTTCTTTGCTTTTCTTTGCTTCCTTTTCTTTATTTTTTATCCTGTTTCCAGCGAAAGGCGAAAGGCGAAATGCGATGGCGATGGCGTTTAGCGGGTTTTGTTTTGTTTTGTCTTATATTATTTCTTGTCTTGTTTTATTGTTTTATTGTTTTTTGTTTTATTGTTTTCTTGTCTTTCCGGCGTTTGAATGTTTTTACTTTTTTTTGTTACGATATGATACGATACGATACGATACCACTGCACTGCATATTATATACTCTCAACTCTAGATAGGAGAACAATATTAACGGGGTTTTTTGTTATTTATGTTGTGTTGTGTTGTGTTTAGGGTGATTATGTTTAGGGTGATTCTTGGGATGGTGGTGGTGATTGTGGTGGTGATGATGGTGGTGGTGATGATGATGATGATGGTGATGATGTGAATGATGATGATGATTATGATGGTGGTGATGATGATGATGATTATGATGATGATGTGTCTTGTGTCTTGTATCTTGTATCTTGAGAACATGTAAATTTGTAAATGTATAAATTTGTAAATGTATAAAGAAATTATCGGAAAGGAAGGAAGGAAGTAAAAGGGAGTGTTTTAAGTTGGATATTAGAAGCGCTGATGTGGTTAAAAAAAAAAAATTACAGATCAAACATAAACTTTGCATTGATGTTGTATGTTGTATGTTGTATGTTGTATGTTGTATGTTGTATGTTGTATGTTGTATGTATATTATGTTATACTGTACTGTACTGTACTGTATTGTACTGTAGCCTTGATTTTCTTTGGCTTTGATTGAAATTTGATTGAAATTTGAAATGTGGGGAAATGGAAATAAAGAAAAAGAAAAAGAACAAGAAAAAGAAAAATTGGAAAAATTAGAAAACGGTTTACTGTTTACTGTTTACTGTTTACTGTTTCATATGTTATTTATTTCTTTCCCTTGGCCTTTGCCTTGGCCTGTTAACTTTCTTTCTTTCTTTCCTCCCTTCCTTCCCTCCCTCAGTTACAATTCATGATTTGCGATTTACGATTCAATTTTCGTCTCATTATATTACATATACTACAAATAAACAACTTTCTTCTTTTCTTTCTGTTTCCTTTCTTATTATTATTTTCCTCTCCTGTAGCTGCACCTTAGGTAGGTACATACATACCTATAAACTTTCAGCTCAAAATTAAATACTTTCCATATCCCCCTCCCTCTCCATCTCCATTCAAATTTCAAGAGCTATATCATATCATATCATATCATATCATAAATCATATACCAATCACATACCCGGCAATTATAGTCAAAAATATATCACGCATTACGCTATATATATATATATACACTTGTATTTCCTTCTGTATCTCCTTTTATGCTCCCTTTGATTTCCTTTGGTTTCATTCAGTTTCCTTCGGTTTGCTTATAATATGATATAACATAACATAACATAACATAAAATCAACCAAATCAAACAACAACAACACGGAGCAGAAAACCAAGCACTCGTCAATTCGTGGATGTAGATGTTTCAAGCGCTTCAAGGGATGGGAATACTTATAGTCCGGTGTAGCTTGTGTCAATTTGTGTGTAGGCTGGCAGCTGGTAGGTATAGTATACATAGACACCCGGCACCCGGCACCCATACGTAGCATAGTATCCACAGAATGAGATACGTATAGGCAGGAATAGGCAGGAATAGGCTGGCAGATATGCAGATATGAAAACATGCAGATATAGCATAGATAGACAGGCAGGTATAGCAGGCAGGAATAGCAGGCAGGAATAGTAGGCAGGAATAGTAGGCAGGAATAGCATAGAAGGCACCCATAAAATAGCATTCACAGCATCAACAGCATAGCATAGCATAGCGGACAGGAATAGCATATTAAACAAGGCTGGCTAACCTTCCAAACTTCCAAACTTCCTCACTTCTTCACTCCTAAACCTTAACGCATAAAGCATAAAGCATCAACAAGGCCACCAATCTCCAGCTCAATCCAGCCCAGACCAATCTCCAGCCCAATCCAATCCAATCCAATCCAGCCCAGACCAATCTCCAGCCCAATCCAATCCAATCCAATACAATCCAATCCAATCCAATCCAATCCAATCTCAATCCTTCCATGTAGATATCCATCTCAAAGCAAACCCGAAACTCCAGTGCTAAATCCTACTCCTATGTACATATACAGAAACCTAGTCATCAACAACATATATATATATGTATTGCGAAACCCTCGATATAGCTATTTATATGCCACATCTATGCCACATCTATGCTGTCCCTGATAATTTATTCCCACCTTCGCTGTCTAAATTGATATACACCGCCCCTGCCCTGCCCCTGCTTCCCTCTGTCTGCTACCCTATTGCCTATTTCCTATGCAGCCCCTGATTACCATACACCGCCTACATCATTGGTTTCCTAACCCCATAACCCCAGCATCGACAGCCTTCATTCCAGTTTCATGCGAGAGACCTTCGATTTGCTGGGTGGAAGTCTAAAGCTGAAATATCAGAGGATTATAGATAGGTAGGCATAAAGGCGGTGGAAGGTATTGGTGCTGTTGATACTGGGGGAGTGGGGGGTGGTTGTGGTTGTGGTTGTGGTTGTGGTTGTGGTTGTGGTTGTGGAAAGGTAGGGGTGGAAAGAACTCAGATTAGACTCAGATACTCGGGTATAAACAGCACCGGTGGAAATCGCAGGGGAAAAAGACCAGTGCGTGGGGAGGAAGTTATGGTGCATTAAGGAACAAAAGATGGAAGCAGGAAAAAAACAAAGATGAAAGCCCCACGCGGGGGTCGAACCCGCAACCTTCAGATTAAGAGTCTGACGCTCTACCGATTGAGCTAGCGAGGCGCTTTCATGTGGGTTAGGTTCTACTAGCTAATACAAAACATATTTTCACAACTTACTTTGTTTTTTACTACCCGCGTATGCGATATTTCGATAAATATCAAAACCAAACGAACCCTAGCCACTTCCCGAAACACTCCTGAAAAACAGGTATCAAAGTTATAGTTAAACTTAAACTTAAACTTCAGATGAAAACACACATGTGTACACAACTATCAGGCAAAGGCTTATTACTTAGCAGCCTAGCTATGATCTACAACGTGCATGCATCGAGATATCATAACGAGGCTAAGCTCAGCTCAGCTCTACTCAGCTCGGCTTATAATTCGGTAGATCCCTGGTTAATCGCTGGGGATGTAGATGTACATGTAGATCGTAGCTATATATGGCGGTTACATAGCCTCATAGCCTTAGGGCACATCATCAAAAACTCGCAATATTCGGCTGTGTATGTAGAGATGACAACAGGAAGGCTCTTGGCTATCTGTGCTTCAAGAAAACAAGGGGTTTTCAGGCTCTGGAAAATCTTGAGACGAATCTGAGACAGATGATATTGGAATGTTATTTCTTCTTTCAAAACGACTAATCAAATTTGTTTTTTACAAAATGGAGTAAAGTGACTTAGGTTGACGTGTTTGCTCGAGGGTTCATGGAACCTTGTTTGGGTTTCACTAGGAGACAGGGTGGGTAGGGGGAAGTTACCAATGCCTAACTATGTAAAAGATTACTCGTGATAGTAGGTTCTGTTTTTGGGGTTTCTAGAACTCTGGTTCGCTACTTGGTTCGCTGGCTCTCTGCACTGTCTCGATGAAGAAAGTTATGTTTCAGTAGAAAAGACAACTCACCGCTTGACGCAGTATGGATCGGATGAAACAGATGAAAACTCATCCCGTTGGTCATATGACCATCATTATTTTCTCCCTCAGGGAGGCTCTAACGTAAGTACTCGTACAAACACATAATTTACGCGCTCCTCAAGCAGGGAAATGCGGAATCGCGGGCTGCGGGCCGAAGAGTGTCTAGGTTGAGATTCAAGCGCGGATATTCGCATGTGGAGATAATATTCCTTACATACATAGTACATAGTTTGGATGAAAGCATTGAACACGTATTGATTGGTCCTACGCTGAAGGTACAATAATAAGGTTATACGGAATGGGGTGATGATTTACGGAAACTCAGCTGTCGGTGAGGTCAGTAAGGAATGGAGGCCAAGGTCCGGAACAAAGGCACAACTGTCAGCTTGTTCGAAGAACTACTCATCCGTTGGAAGGAATGTGGTTCGCATAGCTCGGCTAGGCAGCTTGTATGTAGGTAATGCGGTAAGGCGCTTAGCAAGGCAACTATGTAGGTCTACAGTCGCTACCCGGATCATGCGTAATGCGCATTAACTGTAGACTTGGAGCGCAGATGTAAGATTGAAAATCTCCGAAGAAAACACAAATCTGGGCTTATCAGCTTGGGGAACGTAATTATTTGGGAGGCTCAATGTTGCTTGGGTTATCATTGGCAGTTTTCCACACACCGCTGAAGTATCTCCAATTTATTAACGGTTAAAGTAAGAGCCCGTTGAGATTGGCGGTCTGCGTGACGAATAAAATCCAAGTTCACAGTTGGGTTGCAACATTTCTTTACATAACCCATGATAAGGCCATCAGGAATCTACCTATCAGTATCATTTACATCCTTATATACCCCGCACTCTGCCTACCAATCAGCCTTTCTGCCCTGCATAGTTGTTTGCCTAGATGCTGTACCAGGGTACATACAATACCTTTTTGCACCTATACCACCTGACATTTACATCAGCAAACACCATGTTGTTGTACTACATGACAGTTTCTATGGCCGCCACTTGTGTGTATCTCTTCATGCCCGTCATGATGAGTCACTGCGGACCTTCAAGTCCTCGTTACTCCCCGATCCATCCCGCTTTGCAAGCAGCCGAAGATCCGCCACCGCCGTGCGTTTGATGTAGATATCCGGGTACGGTAACCAATGGTGAACAAAAAGATCCTCGACAGCTCATTGCATATCGGCCTGCAAACCACCTGATCCAGAAAACCGGCGGTGGGTTCGGGGAGAGATACACCGTGTGATGGTTCTAGATTTTTGATGGATTTAGCATTTTAAACTTGCATTTTCGTTCGGCTAGTAATGCAGATGCAGGTGTCCGTGGCGGAAAAAAAAAGTGGCGTAGATTCTGCAAGTATTAAACTTTTAAACTTACATACGAAAAAGAACGTGTTTATGTAAGGATATCCACGCATGCAGATCATGTCTCGCGAAGTGGCAGAGAGCACGGCATTGGGATTTAGAAAACGCCACAGTTTCAAGTCGTCTACCACGTTGACGAGGAAAATTTTGAAATGCACCTTGACGTCGAGATACATGCGGGGTTGTAAAGGCATGGGGCAAAAAGTTTTAATCTGGAGGGTCATTGGTTGTAGTAAACTGGTCGACGTGTTGACTCGGTGGTCCGCCTGAAGCTCGAGAAAGATATCGAACCTCACTATAACTGGTTATGAGCTTCTTTATCGTGTGATTGTCAACGTGTTAGCCGGCGGAAGTAACGGTGAGCCTGAATCAGTATCGACTTGAGGAATAGTTCCCATTACACTCCGCCGGTTTCCCGTGTTTGTCCGCCATGGATCAATTAGACTGGGAATTAATGCCGAGAAAAGTCATTATTGCTGTATACGCTTTTATACAGTCCTAGACTAAACTGATTCAGAAATTGATGTTTTGTGATTAATTCAAATGTGAGAAATGCGTGCCTGAGGATATACACTCACTGGAATGCAGAGATTGGTGACGTGGACGTTATAAGTTGAACAAGATCTTGGTGGAACGATACATAACGTAGATCAGGTCTGTATTGCAATTTCCATGCCGTACAACAAGGTGATAGTAGACCGAACCGCAGGAACATGTGAAGAATTCAGTTCTTTCGAATAAGAAGTTGTTGCGTTGGGAAGGCGATCGGGGTCAATGGAGATTTATAAAGCTATGCAACACAGTAAACGCGAGGCGGTAATTCTGTAGTAGAAAAATATGGACAAGATTAATCGCGGTTAAGGATGCGCTTGTAGGTAGTCTAGTAGTCTAGTATGTCATCTGGTTAGTATTCCTTCTAGTCTCCCTCTTCGAATCCCTCTCCTATCACTTCCTTATCACTTTCTTATCACTCTTTTACCTCCACAGTTTTCGACAGACCTAATAGCGAAATCAAAACGCACATTAATGCTTGTCGTTCTTGAAAAATAACACGATTTACTCATCACAATTCTATGTTGCACAATACTGTGGTGCGCGATTATAGGTAGATATCGCCCTCACAATACTGGTGTGGAGATAGCAGTTGGTGGTGGAGCGCGCACAGGTCTCCATAAAGGTTGTATTCGCGTACATTGATAAGGGGGTTAAGACAATTATCACGTTTATCAAGGTAAGGGGAGCCGGCGTTTTGTAGTTTCTGGCCCCAGATTCCTTTAACAGATCGTTACACAACCGATGGCACGGTGAAACAGAATGAGAAGAAGGAAATGACACTGAAAGCACTGGGCGACGGAAGAGAAAGTACAACCGATTCGGGATATAATATGATACAATCAATCAATCCTTGAACAATTCTGAATGGTCACGGCTGGTTGATTCGAGTCACATTATTTCTCCGCGTCGCTACGTCAACTTGAAGCCTAAATTTACCACAATACGTGATTTAAATTCTCAGAGTGACAGCAATTTTGCAATTCCTACAATTCACTGTCCCATTGATACTTAAAGATTACTAGCTGCAATGACAAACGGGCTCGAACATGGCATGCCATTGTGCTTCATCATGAGGTATCACGCAGTTATTTACTCTAAACGGCTGTCGTTACCGCACGGAAAATAGCGCGCCTCGGCGAGAGACGTGCAATAGCGCGGTTCTGTATGCACGTCCACGGACCCACGCGCATGCAGAATATAAACAGCCGCCCGCCACCCTGACTATGTTGAACGTTTGATTTCGTTTTTGCTCCAGGCGTTTTGCGTGGAGTTGAGAGGTTTCAAAAGAACACCAAGATCCAATCTCACACAACACGAATACACTACAAAGACTTGTAAACAAATCAACAAGATTTGTCCAAGCACCAGCTCAACCGCGGAAAAGCATCTGCAACTTGCAAGCGGTACCCCCAGTCGTTCGGCCTTCTCCGCTTATAAAATGGCTCCTCCACCAACACCCTCCAGCAGTTGCCCCCCTTACTCGGAAATCTGCAGACTATTCAGCACTTTTATTCGTCTTTCAATACTCTCAATCGCGGTGATATTCATAAATTGGGTTACAAACCACTCCGACTTGCATCCACCGTTCCAGGAATATAGTATGCCCGAAATGTCGCATTTCTGTTCAGCGAGGGAAGATCTCAATAGTTCGATGGTTCGCACACCAATGACAATACCTCCAACCTGCGTCACAGGAGAAGGATTTACGACCTGCTCATGGACAAAGGAAGAAGAGGACTTCAACTTGGTCATAATCAATATTACCAAGAAACTTCAGTTTGAAGAGAAATATGGCAGATTGGCAAATGACTATGGTAGTATACCTTCAACACAGATAGCAATCAAAACACTAGATGGACAGGATTTAATTGGGGCTGTAAGGTGGAATGTACCGGACAAGCCAGTGGAATCGGTTTTGGTGATGGGGTTTGCCTTGGTGGCGATAGGGTGCGTTATGGGTAACAGGTGGGCAATCAAGTTTGCAGGAATGGTGGCATTATGAGGTGTATTTATTTCGAGTTTTTTTTTCTCGAGTTTTGTAGAGGCTCGTTTTACTCATTTAATCGTTTATAGATTCCTGTCATCGGCGATTTATGTATTTATTTACCCATATGCTGACCGAGGGTTGAAAGGTCTGATATGCACACTGAAGTACTAACATAAAAATCTCATCCTTGTAGTGAGCCACCTAGCAAGTCTTGCTACTTTCATAAACCCCATTTTTTCAAACTTACTCCAACACTTGTATAAAACTAGTCAGATAAGCGCGATCACTTGTCCTCAGCACAGAGTGAAGCTCCGTTGAGGACAGACAAACCCCGGTAGCAAAGCGATACCTGTGGGAGCGACACGGGGTTCAAATCTATTGTCTTTTGTGCAATTATGGAGATTTATATCATCATACCAAGATGCAGAGAGTACTACCATTACACTACTGTGATCACTCCCGGCAACTCATCATGTAATAATGTACGAGTGCGATACAGTAAATGACAGGGAATAACCATACCATCAATGACTGTCGACGTACTTTTTGACGGAATTATCACCATACTGCTAGTATGACGATTGGTACGGATTTTTCGCCATGTTTAGAGTAAATTTTATACCACAAATTTAGGATGAGAGTATACACATATACGTATGTACTCGGAGGGAATCATAAATTGGGCACGACTCATACAATACGGACATAGAAATAGCAAAACCATAACTACAAAGGTTTCTTAAGAGAATTTGAACGATTAAGAGCTCTGCGATACCTAATTTTAACCATAATTACTCAATTGGTAGAAATATGCTTTTAGTGGTACTTAGTTTAATGGAGGTCCAAAATAGGTAACTGAACCTATCACAGGCAAGGAAAACGTAGAAAATCTATTGAGAGAGGTTGACTTTTATCATAAGTGGGAAACCCATCTACCCATATTTACCTACTACAAACGAAATGGCATCAATAACACACCACAAGATCGATAGGCCGGCCCCAAAGGCGAATACGTTCATACCACATACACTTGCCAGTGGACAGTAAAGAAGTACATCTTATCCACTAAAGACATTGGGAATTAGCGTGATGAGAGGGCCAAATTTTAATAACTGAATACTGGGAAAGCCATGCCTTCTTTTAGTTTTTTTCCGAAATTTCAGATTTCTACTCCTGGCTGCGGGTACGATGATTTCATCTTCTGTTATACGAATATCCATTTGTGATATATGCCATTTTTCCTTCGCGATTTTCAAATTTCAGTCTTTTCGTGATGCGAGAACTCAATTTCGTTGTTTTGGTTTTTTGGAATCAAGATGGGGAAAGATTTTGCTTACGGTACCATGTCCACTTCGTATTATTCCCTTTTTCCTTGATGTGTGTATCTTCTTTACCCGTGACTCTCCCCCCTCTTCAATACTCCTCTCTTAAACACACCTCTCTTTCACCAAGTTCTTTCTTCGGGCCTCCGCTTCTTCTACCACCTATCATTCCATCCTTTCTTCCTTTGAATTATCTCCACTATTTACTATCAGAGCCTCTCCCCTATTACCATATTCCATTCCTGATTTCTCTCTTTCCTCGTTTTCATTTATCTGTACCCTGTGCGATTGTTGATGATTATTCTAGCCACCTTTTTGTGCATCATTATTTTTGAGTGAGTTGTGTGGTTCCTAAAGTCCTCCGGTTTCTGGCGGCATATTTGCTAGTGTGTCTACTACTTTATTTTGTTTCATTTTTAGATGGCCATACACCCAGTGGTATTTGATGCCTCATCCAGCATTTTTCAAGCGAAGCCAATCCACGAACAAATACGGCCCCTAGAATCAATGTTCTAGACCTTCTATGACCCAACGTTTGATTCCCGCGTTAACAGAGGGAAAACTCTGGTCGGATATCACGACGACTTTGATCTTCTTCATTGTAATTAGAGGATTCTTCTCTCGTGGTGGAATGACCTTTCAGAGTCCGGATGAAAAGATTGGTTTTTGAGGATAAGCTGGTGCTGGGGTGGTATTGAAGGTATAGGGCCGCTGGTGATTAGTCCCTCGGGTGTAATTCAGTTGAGAAAATGATTGCCGAAAGTGAGGGGCTTTTATTAGGGGAGTGTTAACGGGAAGCTTGGACATAGACAACAAAATTCTCGATATGCTAACACTCTTGACACACGATGATGCACGGCTATTAGAGTTCAGGTATTGTGAATTGAGCATTGAAGGTTGTGGATTGGTTCTTTACGCGGGATATATAACTGACTAGCTCTGTGAATATGTGGATTTCCAGAGATACGATGTGCAGAAGGTTGATAAGTGGCTTTGTCTTGAAGGAGGGATATGTGCATACTTGCAACTGTTTGAGCTTTGGGTTTAATACAATATCAACCAATATTGTAGGTTAATCATAGTCAATAAGTAGTACTAAAATCTGAGTTCTAGGGGATAATGATGTAACAGAGATGTCATGTATAATCGGTGCGTGCCTACTTTTGGGATATGTGGAGTTACTGCAGAACAAAAACCTGAGAAACGCCAAATATTTTAGCGTAGCAACGTGACTCTAGGCATTAAATCTTCAAATATATTTCCCATCATACCGGTTAAATCTCACCTACATCACCTCAACCCACACTTTCGAGTTCTTCCCTTGATAACTATGACATCACCATTTCTCACCCGATATGGATCATCAAATGCATAATCGCATCATAAGCTCTCACCCAGTCTTCTCGGGAGTAGGAGTTAAGGGCACTTCATTAGGTGGTTTCGGACACGAGGACAGGATGTTGAGCTTTTTTTGTTCTATATAGGTTTCAAAAGGCCTCGAACGGAGTACAATCAAAATTAAATTCAATCAAATCAATCTCTCACTTGCTTTCTCACTTATCTGCATAACCATTTTCTCGCATCAGTGATCACCGCCTGTACCCTCAGTTTCTTGTTCACACTCACTCATAGCCTCTCTCTATCCCACACAATTCTACTAACAGCACTCATATTCCTCGTATCATATGTCAGCACTAAGAATACACCCCCCTTTTAATAGAAATCAAATCAAGCAAAAGCTTCAGACGCATTTGAAACAGGATAAAACGAGTGACAACCTATGATATAGCATCTACAGTTTCCAAAAATTAACCTCAAATTCATCAATCTGCGACAAAGTCTTCTCCGAAGTTATCCGGAAATTCAAGAAAATCTTCAAGTTGCGTCCCATGATATCGTATTATCTCATTTAGGCCATCATCTACGATATTCTCCCAAAAGACCCAGTAAGTTGTTGCCTGTCGTAGCTAGGCTAAGTAGGCTTTACAATTGAAACTTCTTCATAAGCAAGCCTTCTACCCGATGAAACGACATTTCTTGCCCATCCCTCAGTAGCGGTTCTCAGAAAGACCATCCCAACCACCCTGACATTTTCCTTATAAGTTACAAAATGGTGAAATGCCGAAGTAACGGCAAGTCAAATATATGAATTTATTGGTACAAAATGTCGAGTCTGTATTGGCTGCATAACCTTCTCCATTGGATACTGTGTGTCCTGGAGTTATACAAAGATAGTCTAATTGTATGAGTGAACAGGGATATACTGAAGGTGGAGTCACGGCGTGGACGGCCGAGGCCGAGGGAAGAGGGAGGGAGTGAGGTTTTGTTTTGAAAAAGACAATTGGTATGGGAGTGTAGTATTCCCCACGTTCCGTACGACCCAGTCCTGGGTTCGCATGGAACTGAACCACGTATCGATGGCCCGTCCGGCATCTCGGACTATAGGCTGTAACCGGTTGCGAAATTTACTGTCGGCCGTGGTCCAAAGGGCGAAAAGCAAACGGACAATTTGCGTAGGAGTGCACAGATGAGCTGTTGTTCTATAATGAAGAATGTTTGAATTTACATTATTCTTTAGCCATCACGTAGTATCTGGTATCGTGATGCAGGGAGGGTGTATATTGTTTACCAGAAGTTATTAATATTGCTGAATAAATCAAAAAATCAATGTTCTACAATAAAAACATTAAGATTCTCATAATTTTTTCAGCTGATATCTAACACTTTGTATGACGATAATTATTAATGTGCTGGTGATTTATTTCACTATTATTTGTTTTTCCCGGTGTTGATTTTGTTTTCTCTTTTTCTGTTCTTTGTTTTCTCATATCGCAATCAGGTGGATATCTGGGGTAAAGGAGATCGGGGGGCCTCATAAGGTGGTTAATTTCACGAGGACGGGTACTGGGTATTTTGTTGTTGTTGTTGTTTTTTCCTGCATGGGCCTTTTAGGCCTCGGTCAGTTTATGATTCAATAATAATAATTATTATTATTAATGTACTCTAAGTTTATACTTTCTCCTCTCTATTGCCATCTTGTGTCGAGCGTCTACTTCTAGCATTTAATCAAGCTCTATAATCTGGGGAAAAGCCTGAATAATAGGACCATCCCGGGCTAGCTTTCTAGATGTCTAATACACCAATAGCTACGCCACTGAGGTCTCATCGGCGATCTAAAGCGGGGTATCGGTCATTTTTTGCGGCGTTGTGCACGTTGGAGAAATAGTCAGGTAGATCTGTACAAATAAAGCTTAGTTTTTCTCAATCTAATCAGGCTTAACCTCGCTTCCTAACCTCATCCCTTAGCCTCCCAGTCCGCAGTCAACTGCCCCGTCGGATAGGAATGGACCACGTCGCTATAGTCTGTAGGCACTGCCGACTAGATTGGACTATGCAGTCCGCGGATTGCAGTCCACAGTCTGAGATGAACCATGGGGAATACTTTTTGAGTGGTTTCTTGATTAGTGAGTATTTTATATGCTAGTTGAGCTTGAGAACTGATGTCTTGGTGATGACAGAACGCTCATATGCGACCTCCGTCGTATGGATGTTTGAAACCTTTTAATATTATCTTTTTGTCGATTGGTCCAGTACGAAAATTTGTCTCGAAAAACGATGTGCACGGTAACAATCAAGAACAGGACACGTACTTGAATGTAAGAAAAAAGCAACATACTTAGCATCACTTCTGTAGGTAGCACGTATGTGTCTCATAATGACCAAAGTAATTAAAATGTTTCTGCGTTTTTTGCATAGGTACTCCGAGCTTGTGATTTCTTGGCGGTTCATCAATTAACATCAACAATCCGAAATGTAACCGAGATGAGAGAATCATGGTACACGTTGTTCACGCTATGGATCATTGATGATAATTGTTCAGCGATACGAATTCATGTGAGGCTGTGACGGTGTTGATAGACATTGTAGAAATTCAGAACAACGGAGCTTAAAATCTAATATGTATAATGCACGTTCCATGCCACGTCGCTACAAGACATCCGTTAACCGTCACTAGTATCATCTTCCCAGTTATACATATACTCGTGCCTAAAGATGGTGGCGCTAGCCACCATCTTTAGGCACGAGTATTTTCAAGTCGCTACTGGCTGCTCAAGCTTCCATCGGAAAACAATTTCATATTCGCACACGTATGGTGTCGGATGTTTAGTAGGGTTAGCGCCTTGACAATAATACAGAATATATAATTCTCGATTAATAAGCGTCGAGTGATGACTTATGAGCGTACTATCCCATAGAAAGGCACGAGTCACATAATAAACTATCACTCGAGTGTATGTACTAGTCTTTATATGACATTCACTAGCCTTAACGTGGTAAAGACTATTCCTATTTTGATATAGTAAGCGTCATAGAGCCGCACTGAAACTGCGTACAAAAAAGAGCAAAGGTCTATGTACAATGCCCGTCTATACAAATAAGTTCCTTATTACCCAAAAAGTTTTAAATACCCACACCCCAAAAATTTTAAAAAATTAGTGATCCCTATCTGTGGCGAAGAAGAGGCTGGTAGATGAGCCCAACCGCACCCAAGTCTTGTAAACGCGGAAAAAGAAAAAGACGCGAGAATGAAAAAAAGCACGTGAGTGAGAGAAAAAAAGAAACCAGCACGCATCTCCTGACAATCAGAACATCTCCAACACCATCGCGTCTACCAGCACACGTTCGCGTGTCTTCCTTTTTCTTTTGATTTCGCGCATCTTTTTTTCATTCGCGCGGCTTTTTTCCATTCTTGCGTCTTTTTTTTTTGACGCGCGTGGCTTTTTCTTTTTCCGCGTTTACAAGACTTGGGTGTGGTTGGGCTCATCTACCGGATCACTAATTTTTTAACTTATTGGTGTATAGACGGGCATTGTAGACCTTTGCTCGTACAAAAAAACTTTGCCACCAAGATAATGTGATTTTATGACTGTTATAACTCCACAACCACGCCTCCGAATCAAAATGTGCGCGGTAGATTTGTTCTTTGCATACATTTCTATGATTTATCTGAGGAAAATTAATCTTTTGTCATTCTGTGCGGTTTTATGAGTGTCCGCGCTGGGGTGTTGTTGTGGGCATTGAACAATACCATCTTACGCCCTGACGTCAAGCGCCTGGGTGCGTTCACCCTCCTTTGTCACCTATGTACCAACGGCTTATCATTAACGCATGTCTCAGGTACGTGCACGCACATATCGGCGAGGGCGAAACCCCAGCCGTCAACAGGTTTTTCATTATTCATAGAAATGGGATTGGAGTTTGATGCTTAATTAAAGATGTGCAGAACCATTTTTAGGTGACTGATTTACATGATAGCCACGTCATATTTTCTCTTTGAAAAGCATTGCCTGATATTGGCGGTGATGGTGGAAAGTTGTTGAGGCACGCTCCTCGCGATGTATCTGCAAACATGGCGAATAAACATATTTTTTTTTTGCAAAGGTCATGAAGCTCACCAAGCGGTACGCTAGTACGAAAACTTATTTCTCTAGCGTAGACAGACAAAGATACATGTATTTCGTGCCACGTACCATACTGACCCTAAATATCATTGAGCAAGGCTGGAAAGTTGTTATTCCAATTAGATATGGCTTTGGTACCATGCGTTATGTGTAGCAGGTGGGGGCTATACAATTTACGAAGTACAACACAGCACTCATCGGAGAAAGCGGCTTGATTCCAGTGGCTATGTTTTTCGTAGCAGCATCCATGAAGTTTTTCAAATGTCATTGAAAAAAAGTTAAGCTAAAACATTCTCGAAGATCTTGCATAACTTCTGTCTCTTTTCCTACTCGGATTGGATGTGCCATGAATCGGACGCACCCGATACAATTCGCACGCAGAAAGAGGCTGATTTGGCATAGATAGTATACAAAGTCAACACTCATCATCCTATATTTGTGGAAACATGAGCTGTACAGTCGCTATTCGGAAACTAATGCAGCTGAACCTGTTTCTTCCGCTCCACAACGTCGTCTGCCTCAGAATCACAGGTTCAGAAATCTTTCGACACATAAAAGAGAGCCTTGGCCTTCGGATATCCTTCTCAGTGATCTATCAGCAGATTTTGTTTCCATTTTCATAAATACAGTATTTATTCCTGCATTTTCGTTGAGCCGCTTTAACTTACCGTTCAATCAGTAATCCTTCAACCCGGAACGCCCTGGTTTTACAACGATATTGCTGTCACAACTTACACACTATGATACTCTTGACTTTCTTAAAAATATTTCTTTCCCTACAATCAAGCATACACCGACCCGTCGAAGCTGCTCCGATTATTTTCGGTTCTGGCACTCATCCTACAACCAATTTTTCATCTCCATCCTACGTTCCAAACCCAAGTGGCCGTGGCACCGTTGACCTTCTACTATCCTCAGTAATTACGCTGACGCTATGCGTATACACATCCATCCATCTCAACATCGCACCCGATAGCGCCAAACCCATGTTCCACATCTCCATCCCTAGGTTTTGGGCTCGCAAAAGTGACAACCCGGACTCACCGAATACCGAAAGAAGCAAAGTATTTGGTATCAAAAGGGCTACAGTTTACAAGTTTCTCTGGGTTCGCATTGCGCTTTTTGCGCCAGAAGTCGTCCTTTTTTCAGCCTTCGATCAATGGAAAAATGCCCGCACGCTCCGTGAAGCTCTCAAGGATTTGGATAAACAGAAGGAGAATCCTCAATCCGATATTTTTCCTCCAATGGAATGTTCCAGTGCAAGTGGAAACTCTGACAACGCTGCCATGATGGGAAGCGCCGAATCGAATCCTCAAACAGATACGGCCCCTAGAATCAATGTTCGAGACCTGTTGCGACCAACGATTTCCGCGTCGACAGAGGTAAAAGTCTGGTCGGATATCACGATGACTTCGGCCTTTTTCGTGGTGATGGGAGGATTCGCCTATCGCCGTGGAAAAGCCTTCCAGATTCAGGACGACAAACTCAATTTTCCGTATTTGATGCTTACGCCTGAGGGATTTCTAGCACTTGCTAAAGAGAAGATTATAACCCCTGGAATATTGGACCACAAAGGTATTGCGGATCGCAGTAAGGCAGATTCACTAGCGAAATTCATGGTGTGTATCCAGGCATTCTGGATGGTTTTAAATGTCATTGCACGGAAAGCTAGTGGGCTACCGAGTACGTTGATTGAACTGAATATTGTTGTGCATGTGGCTGTTACGGTTATTGTATATATCATTGTGGTGGAACAAGCCTTTGGCGGTACAGAATCCGATTGTCCTCAACCCCTTACACGATTTGAACGATAATCAGGTTCCGGATATAGGCCATATTGACACCGAAGAAGAAAATTTTAGGCGGGATAAAGATTTATGGAATCTTCATGCCGAAATATTACTACTGCACCCGTATGATTTGCCATTTGGATACCGGAAGGATACGGATTGCCTTTTTTTCCGTATTTTACTGATGGATTATTGTTTCGATCCCCCCCTAAACGACTATAATCTCTATTCCTTCCACTCACTTCGCACCTTATTCACTTTTCCCAATAAATTGCTGACGCATACTATCATAAATCCCATTATTCCGGCATTTCCAGGCTTGGCAGTTGGGAGTATGCTTGCGGAAGGAATGAAAAAATATAGCCGACCCGAGAAGAAAGAAGGCACCGAAAGCTCTGATATGCAATCAATCGCAGAAAATATCTCGGATGAATTTTCACATCTACGAAATCAATCGTCAGCCTGGGAAACTTATTTGTCCCGGCGGCAGTTTGCATCATATATTCTCTCTTCGGGGGGTTCACTGTCGGAAAGCCAGGCTTATTTGCTGAATCAATTCGGATTACACTGTGAACACTGGGGAAAGGGATCAAGTTTGAAAATAAGCTCATATGCCAGACTTAGCCCATCGAACTTGTATCTTGATGGAAGCATTTTGAAAATGAAAACGCGTTTTATATGCGCTTCGTTTGGTTTACTGTGTTTTAGTCTTATTTATGCTGCAGGCCACTTCAGCGCGTGGAATTCTCACTTTCCAACTTTAACCGAAAGGTCACTCTGGCGCGGATCATGTATAGTGGTTGCATCTTCAATGATTCCGATATTGGTTCTCTTGACTGTCAGTCTACCCTTCATATACAATCCCGAAAAAGCAAATAGTCAAAAACATTTCAGTCATCGCATTTTATTCATGTTACCATGGTTAAACTGGTTCATAATACTCCTGATATACGCGCTTGCTGTATATCTGGGATTTCTGTATGTTGCAGCAAGAATTTTCATTGTCCTGGAAGCATTCATCTCTGTACGAAACTTGCCGCTTGGTGCCTATGACACTGTTGACTGGATAGAATTATTTCCTCACATTTAAGGTTGGTTTGCTTTTTTACAACACATCCTGAAAGCATTTCCCTAGTATTTGACGTCTAACAATTCACTTCTAGATGTTGGGTGTTGGTATTCGTCACGGTAGCCATTTTCGGTGCATAGTGGTGGTATGGCCTTGGTATTTCGTACCGGTATGGAGAATTTAGTATGGAGGATTCGGAACCATAGAATTTTACGGTTTTCTTTGAAATGTGGGTTTTGAGGATGATTTCGTGTTAGGATAATTGATGGGACGGATCAAGGATGTAGGGGTGATTAAAAGTTGCGAGCTGGGATTTGTGAGTTAAATACTTCGGATTGGATATGGACAATTTCTGTTGTGGATTTATGTTAAGGGTTAGAATTGGTGGGCTCATGATATGGTGGATTGGGTATGGATGACTGGCATGGTTGACTAGACTGGGTATTTCGGATTTTAGTTGCAGATGCACTCCGTCTTTTTCTTACACGCAGTTGCAACCCTCCCACACCGCAACAACGACACTACTACCGGGTGCGAATTCTATCTTCATTTATTAGGAAGCGCATGTTCTATCTTTTGCTTATATTCCCAGCACCAGGACGAACGCACGATGCCTACGGCCCCCTATACGTCACTTCTTTAGCACTTACTATGTTTTATTTCGTCTTCAGATGAAATGAGTCGGTGGGGGGTATGGAAGGCTTTCAGAAACAGAGATGTGAAGTTTTGTAAAAATGGGCAGCGTAGTGATGGTTTATTGGATAGATGTCAGGGTGGGGTATAGCAGCTATATATGCAACGAATTGCAGTGAATGACGCGGTAGTATGGACGGCTCTGGTGTGACTGGAGGTGGACGAACAAGGCATGGTTGAAGTTGATGAGGGTGATATTCAGGGCCATGGATTGGAGGCACGTTTTTGCCTGTTTTTTTTTTTTTTTTTTTTTTTTTTTTTTGGGGGGGGAATCTATGGATATTGCAGGCTGGGAATGGAGTGTAATTTCATGTATGGGACGCCGGTAAATGCATCGGTAAGTATTTGTTAGTTGGGGGAAACGATTGCCAAAGTCGAGGGGCAGCGGGCTTCCATTAGGGGAGCTTGGACACAGACCAGAGAATCTTGAGATCTCCTCTGACAGTAATGGCAGTCATGTCTTTGACATTACCAACCAAGGTTTTGGGTTAATCAGTGTCAATAATTACATAGTGCTTAAATCGAAGTTCAAGTGGGATAATTGTATAACAGAGATGACATGCATAATCGGTGCCTGCCTATCGTTGGGTCATGCGGGGTTACCGAAGAGCACAAACCTGAGAAACGCCGAATATCTCAGGAGAGAAACGTTACTCTAGGTATTCAATATTGATATATATCTCCCATCATACCCTCCAAATTTCACCTACATCGCCTCAACCCACACTTTCGAGTTCTTCTCTTGACCACAAAGGAATCACCATTTCTCACGCCAGATGGACCACCCAATGCATTATCGAATCATGAGTTCTCACCCATAATTTCTTTTGGCTGCATAACTCATTTCCCGCATCATCGCTTGCACCGACTTCACTGTCTGCACCGTCTGCACGTCAAATATCTTACTTACTTCATCTCATAGTCTCAGCTTATTCCACAAGATCCGATCAGCAGCCAAAAGATTTTCTCGCCCTCATGCCATCTCACTCCTTCAAACCCACGCCGACGCAAAAAAAAACACAAAATCAGGTCGTGCTGGGAATCGAACCCAGGTCTCGAGAAATCAATGGCAAATCAAAATCTCACGTGCTAACCCCTACACTACACAACCAACTGGATGACACTAGCCAAAAACATTATGGTTATATAATGTTGTTTTGTAGTCGATTCTGCTGTATATGATGCAATGATCTCGCCTTAATAGTCTTGCCCCTTGTATAGGGAGTTTAGATCAGGGTACAAGATAGCAGGAGGGAGAAGGCTGGCTGGCGAGGTTTGTGGCAGGGCAGGCAGTTTACCAAGATAGGATGGGCAACCGCCGTAGCAAAAATATGCTGCCAGGAGGCAGGAGCATGGGCTATGAAAGCATCCTACAGAATAAGGCTGTCTAATTTATACGCGGAAAAAAAAGTAAAAAGCTTTTGATGCGTAAATAAAGTGGTTGAGCCCGCGTGTGAGCAAAAAGAAAGCCCCACGCGGGGGTCGAACCCGCAACCTTCAGATTAAGAGTCTGACGCTCTACCGATTGAGCTAGCGAGGCACTTTCTTGAACAAACGCCTTGCGTACACAATACAGAATATAGCATCAATTATTCACAGGCTTCCGGAGGAGGTATTTGGGGGCCGACTGGCTTCAAACATTCATGCTGAACATTGGAATTACAAGCGAAGTGTCTTTTAGACTGAAATATCACTTAGATACAATCCTATGTACCAGTAGGACACTCAAGGTTCCGCGGTCTGGTGCGATTTCCATCGTACGTTAGATGTTGTCCTCCGGCTTGGAAGTACGTACCCGGCACTCTCATCTGCATGTGTCTTGATTTTTGAAAGCCCGTTTCAATGAAATTGATACTGGTAACGGTTTTGCAAGAGAGCATTAAGTTGTTGGAGAGAAAAGGGGGCTGAAAGGGTCCTCGAAGTCATAGCATGAGACTGGTATGCTCTTTTCAGAATACTGTGAGTACTCAAAAATTCAGGGAGATGACACAAGCTCGCAATATCATGATGCATTACCTACTGACTTATCGTCTACATTAGATGAATTGGTTCGTAAACTATGAATATAAGATGTAGACTCCGGAAATATACCAAAAAACAACGAAAACAACTTTGGATACTCCGGAATTACGGGGAATACCTGTGTATGGAGGGGGCATAACAACAAGAAATAGTAAGTACAGAATTACACAGAAAAGAAATGAAGAAACAAGTTGAAAATTGGTGCAGTATTGAGAAATAAACCAACACCCAAAGTGTTGAATAGATGATTTCCATGTGCAGCCAATGGATTCACGTGGTCAAGGGTGAGGACTTGAGGGATAAATCAGCACTCGATTCAGCACTAAAGCGACTCGAGAAAAGCCTTTCTCTTCAATTTGATGTGTAGCCTATAGATTTAAGATTACCGTGGATTGTTGAATTAGTAAGAGAGGGACAAAGAAAGAGTGAGAGTAGAGAATTATTGGTCTTTTGAAAGAAAAACCAGAAAATAAATCAGCATCCCGATGCACCGCCATCTCAACAAGGATGTTTATACAAAAAGAGAGAAGCCGTGTCGTAAATGAAAATATTCCTATCACGCCAAAAAACAAAATCTAAGGTAAAATCACTGGGACAGTAGCTCCGCAGGTAAAAACAGCAGTCATGTTTGTCTCTCGAGTTGTGTTTGTGAGATGATATGGCTGGTAAAGGTGAAAATAGCTATTTAGGAGATACTGCTCTGGACTTCATAAGGTGTTTGCATTCATAGCTGAAATAGCTCATTCGGGATAATAGAGTATTGAATAGAGCGTCGAAAAATTGAAAGAAGAGCAGCAGAAGACAGCTACCCGGGCATGATGCCGTTCGCGGTAAAAATATCTGCTTACATCCTCCATCTTCTATCTACCGCCCGATTGCCTCCAGAAATTTTGCTATGGGTTACATAGTCTTGTTTAGAACGCTTTATTCTCCATCTGGCCTTTCTTCACTCGCACTGTACACGCTACCGCCTTCACCTCTCCCCCCAATGTCCACTCCCACGACTTTTGAAAGCATGCGACTGTTTGCAGATACTTCTCGACTATTTACTCGCACTCACTATCCTCCACGTCCTGATCCCCTTTCCTTGTCGTTATGGAGTATCTAACCACAAAAATGCACATCTCCAAACGGTCAATCCAACCCAAATACCCTGCTCGTCATAAGCGCTCACTCCGTTTACTACCCTTAGTTCTCTTTTGAAACCCCTAGAGACGGCTTCAGCCTTGCACTTCGCATCGGAGCTCCTGTTTCACAACACTCCCGGTGAGCCCTTCGATGTACCAATACCGCTCGCCAATAAAAACCTCCTCCAACGCCACATTCTGGTTACAGGAGCAGGTAGTTTGAGTAGGTTAGCAACGCGGCGCCACATTCCTTAGTTGCTAATTATGTAGCACTGCTCTGCGGTCTTCAGTTAACATGTTTTCCAGTGTCTCTTTCTCCTGCTGCAGCGCTAAACCTTCAGGTGCTTAGATTGTTTCTATGTATATGTATCTAATGAGGATTCAATGTTCGGACGCGCAGCGCCACGTAACGAGCGCTACACATGGCCAAGCTTGCTGAGTTTTTGAAATATGTTAACAGAAACAAACCCTTCTTGCAAACGGTACATCGCCAAAGAATCAAGCCCCCGCTCACTATACTACAGCTCCTCTGGTTTCTGGTTGCGCTGCACTTTTCCGATTCGACTTTCATTTTCAAGGTTCGGCCACGGCGCTACACATCTCCGTCCCTCAAGATTACCCGTGCTCAGCATCCGTACCTTAATCCCCGAACCCTCACTCACCGGCACCCGGCGCCCCTAGACCCGACTCAATTCCTTCACTCACAGCCTGTTTATGTTTGGCACTGGAACGGCTCATGCGCGGCCCGCTGAAATAACCCGGTCATAAACATAAACAAATGGCGGAGCGGGAGTTTGAGGCAGTTGAGAGGGTAATTGACCCATCTTTGATCCCGGTCCCTAGAGTAAAACCACCGCACTCATGAGTACGCGTCCAATCATCTCCGTCCTTGGTTCGTGATTCGGGTCTTAGCTTTTCCTTTCAGGATTAGTTCGACAATGATGAACGAACTGAACGAACAATGGACACCATATCTCAAACAAGTTTACACAGCCACGATATAGATTTCTTTCTTCCTTCCTTCTCAGATTCTACAGCTATGTCCAGCTTGTTTCACCTCAACTTTTCCTTCCTCTCAGCGCTGGTAACCCCAGCTTCGTTCGCCAAGGAGGTCCGGGGGCCCGGGGGTTGTAGGGCGTGTTTAATCCTGGCGGCTTAGGCTATTCATGGTAACGGCGGTGATCTCAATTTCCGTGCGCCTTCTCTGTCCATCGCACCATCGCCATCAAAAATTCCCAATAACTCGGTGCTCGTACAGACTTAGGTAACTATAGGAACTGACCGTGTGCGCCCGGTAGCTGTCATCTGTCTGTCTGTCAATCAACAATCAACAACCGTCAATCACTCGTGTCAGTTTTTTTTTAATCATGGATACTGTCCGTGCTTTGTCTAGAGTAATTTCGAGGCTTAGACAGCCTTGTGTTTTGCACCAGGGGAGGGAAGGGGGGGGGGGGGGGGTGCACAGTACCTCAAAACTCGAGTACGGCGCACCCCATAATTCGGACATAGCAACAAAACACCCACAACCCACAACACCAGAAGTTTCCTGAGGAATCCCGAGTGTTTAAAAGCCCGTGATATCTAATTTCAACCCCGATTGTTTGAAAAGAAAAACTAAAGATACTCCGTGGTTCAGATAATGTAACAACTGTTTACATACTCAGAACTCGCTGTGGGGTTGTGTATCTTTGCAGCTTTGGAGATTGTAGATTTCGGATTACGGATTGCAGATTGTAGATGTTAGATTGTAGATTGTAGACTCCTACATCGTAGACTCCTACATGCATACAACAAACCCAAACTATGAGCACAGACCACAGACCACAGACCATAACCATTAACCCTTTAACCCTTTAACCCCGGGAACCGTGGACGCTGGTATTTGGTTATTTATATCCGGACCACCTAAAGATATAGTCTGCTGCATATCCTGCTTTGTATGTATGTATGTATGTATGTATGTTTATATGTTTATATGTTTGTATGCATGTGTGTTTATATGTAGGTCTAATAACTAACATAACATAACATAACGAAAGAAAAGGAAAAGGAAAAGGAAAAGGAAAAGGAAAAGGAAAAGGAAAGGAAAGGAAAAGGAAAAGGAAAAGGAAAAGGAAAAGGAAAAGGAAAAGGAAAAGTAGAAGTAGAAGTAGAAGTAGAAGTAGAAGTAGAAGTAGAAGGAGAAGCAGAAGCAGAAGCAGAAGTAGAAGTAGAAGTAGAAGTAGAAGTAGAAGTAGAAGTAGAAGTAGAAGTAGAAGTAGAAGTAGAAGTAGAAGTAGAAGTAGAAGTAGAAGTAGAAGTAGAAGTAGAAGTAGAAGTAGAAGTAGAAGTAGAAGTAGAAGTAGAAGTAGAAGTAGAAGTAGAAGTAGAAGTAGAAGTAGAAGTAGAAGTAGAAGTAGAAGTAGAAGTAGAAGTAGAAGTAGAAGTAGAAGTAGAAGTAGAAGTAGAAGGTTAGACGGTATATATATGTAGCTGTGATGGTTACGATGGATAGGAAGTCGGATAGCTAGATGGTTAGTTGACTAGATATCCAGGTAAATGGATGACTAGATAGCCAAATGGTCTGAATAATTACAACTCGTGACTTTATAACTCGTAACTTTAGACATTGTATATTGTATCTTATATCTTATATCTTGCGGCTTGTAACTTATTCACAGCCCAGTAAGCAGCGGTAAATAAACTTTAGACTGCTGTGGTGTTGGCGTTTGGGGTGCTGCGGTTGCTATCTGGATTATCATGATGGAAGTCGGGTTATGGAATGTGGTATCTGCGGTATTAGTATCGGTATCAGAGGAGATGGTGTCAATGGTATCGGAGGAGACAGTCAGAGGATTCTGGAATATCGAATATTGAATATCGAATATTTTTACCTGGAAGGATTAGTTAGATTTCTTTAGAGATTTTATGCGGTTGGTGAGGTTGGTGAGGTTGCGGAGGTTGAGGATGGGGTTTGGATATATCATATTAGAAGTTTTGGAAATGAAAGCATCAAAAGTATCGCGAGTACCCCCCCCCCCCCCCCATATCTGTACATACCCTGGACTCTTCCCGAAATATCCATCCATATCCCAATCTTTCAACTCTCAAGACAAAAACCCCAATCCAAGTCCCATAATTAATTCTCTCTGGGTTCTTAGAATCTTAGGATCCGAAGAGATTATATTCACTAGTTGGGAAGTTAGGATGCTGGGAAGTTGGGGATGTTGGGGATGTTGGGGAAGTTGGGGATGTTATATTTATATTTATATTTACCGTTTTCCAAACCTTTACATTTTTCCAAGCCTTTACCTTTTTCCAAACCGTCTATGCTTGATCTCTCTACTTCTCTACTTCTCTACTTCTCTACTTCTCTCTAATCCTCGCAACCTCATAGGTGTTTAGGATATTTTATAATATACTGTTATTAGCATTAGCTTTGGTTCCGGGGAGAGAGAGAGAGGATACTAAGGGATTTTGATTTCCAGATACACAGTTAAATTTGTAGATGGTGATGGTGATGGTGATGGTGATGGTGATGATGATATTAACCGAGATATTAGGATTGCGGTTCGGATTGTGATTAATTAAGGTAAATATAACCCCTTTATAAGTAATGACTACACAGAGAGAGGTTATAATAATAAGAATTCTAGCTATATATTTTTCCATATTATCTTAGGCTTTATATATATCATATCGTCTTTGTTTTCGATAACCTTTTTACAGTTACAATCAGTGGCTGAATTACGGTACGAATGAATGGATTACGGATGGTATGTGTAGGTAGTAATGATATGCTTTTCTATTGTACACTATTATATATCTCTATTTTCTAGAGGGGCGTCTATCATCGATATCGATATCAATATCAATATCGAACCACCATTATCTATCATTGCTTCTCCAGGGCTTCACCGGGGTTTCACCGGGGTTTCTCCAGGCTGCTGATATCATATCCCCTCGTAGCCCGATCATATCTCAGACCAAGGCAGCCTACGCATCCACAACAATCATTCCACCAGGAACATTCATTTTCCGCGCCTTTCCAGCGACTCCAACGTCAATTCCCAACTCAGCAGCTCCTCCGAATAATCCCTCCTTAGTAACCTCCTCTCCATGACCTTCCTCCTCAACAAGTTTGCTGTCCTCCACTTTACCCACGGCTCCGAAAACAATTCCCTTCTCACCGGCTCCTTCTACGGATCCTCCTTCAGCAACAAAGAATTGTACCCATTGTCCCTTTTGGACAATTCCCTGGGTCTGCTCTTTTCCATCGAATCTCTCCTCCAACTGCTCTGCGAACGCTTCGACGTCGGGAGTGTCTTGAGGGTCGAGGGATAAAAGACCGGCTTTGTTACCCCAGCCTCCACCGCCGGAGAGGACACGATGGATACGGGTTCCTGGGTATAGCAGGAGTTCGGTGGGGAGAGGATCACTGGGCTGTTGGGTGGTGACACGGGCGAAGACATCTACGCGTTCCGGGATGGGAGTTCCCTCGGGAAGGGAAGCGATGTAGGAATCAACAGCGGCTTCTAGTTCTCTAGAGGCACCTTTGGCAATTTCGGCAGGTGTGGCAAGCTCACGGAGGATGTTACCGAAGCCTTCCTCGATCTCTCGAGGTGGGGTAAGTGCCTTCATGGGAAGATGAGAAGAGATACGACCGCTTCCGGATCCATCTGCTAAAACGTCTGCAGAGATGTTGATCTCTACGCTATCCAAAGGCACGGGAACATGAGGGAATAGACCGGATTTTACACCGACCATTTTCATGAGATCACCAAGTTCTTCCCAAGCTTCTTGGATATCTTGTTGGGCCTGGGCAAATTCTTCAACTTCTGGGTCGGAGAGAGAGGCCTCAGCTTCGATGAGCTTGCTAACCGCAGTGGCAGTAAGATGCGTGCAGGTTGCTACTTTGCCGTTCTGGAAAACGGTATTGGCTAGGGGAACCGTGAAGCTGGTTGTGGGAAGAGCAAAGGTTAATGATTTGGCTTCCTGATCACGCGGCAATCGGATTGGTAGGGTGTGGTCGGTGATCAACCAGGAATGACCGCGGATTCTAGCGCCATTGCCACCATGAACCCCTGGAAGGGAATCAACAGCAGCAGCGAGGACTGTAGTGGTGGAATCATTGGTGAGAGGAGCAAGAAGATCGGGAGTGATAGAGGTTGCGGATTCCGGGGTTGTCAAGAGGATTATGGTTTTTGGTGGGGCGGGAAGGTTTTTGGGGATCTGCGGTGGGGTCTGAGGTGGGTCAGTTAAGATCTCAATCATATCAATTAAGTATAGAAATTGAAGAATAAAGTCATAAATCAGAGTTTTAGATAGTTGCGTTTATCAGCACCCGTCGAACGGCGTACTCAAGGTGTAGCCGCAGACGCTCAGAGTGAGCTGGGTAGCAAAGGTGTCATCCTTTTATGACAGAGTTACGGTTCAACGCATGTCGATTTGAAATCATCCGGATCCAATCTCGCAAGAATTGACGCGGATGAAACAGTACGACATACACAGAACCGAAACCGGGAAGAAAGAAAGAAGGTACGGAACGGGATTGACAAACCTTAGGGTTTCTGGTGGTAGAGAGAAGCAAGTACGTCCGTAGCTGAGATGCTGGAGATTGACGGAAATTGTAGGCGGGGGACCCCGTTGAGGGCGTCCTTAGAAGGCGAAAGGCATTTGTGCGGAAAGAAGAGGACAACATGATTTCTTCTTATGTGCGGAGGTGAGACTGTGACGGAGAAATTTTTCTTGGGGCGGGGGAGGCTCTGCTGTGACGTGCAGTGAGTCCAGAACGGCTAGCCTGATTCAAATTTCCGATCGGCAGTTGCGGCTCTGCTCGGCTGCGGGCGACATCGGTATTCCATTGGTACATGTGCTTATTGAACATCGATGTGTCCAGTTCGATGCGATTTGCGACGTGATATTACAACGATACGAGAAATTCAGGCACGGGTGAGAAAGTGTATCTCTGTGTCTGCGACGTGGAAATGAAGATACGACCTTGTAGAACATGTATCTAAGTTTATCTGTGTCCGATTTGTTCCGATCATCATCTGTCATCATCTCCACGCGGCGTGAGAATGAGATTATGACAAGACAAGATATGACAAGTTACAACCACCCACTTCGGCCCCTCTCGTCGCTGTCCACCGCCTCGGCCTTGGTTTGGTTTGTTTGTTTTGTTCACACTTGTGGCCACTTTGCCGTTTCGGACGGTGATTCTATGGTTGTTCACTGTTTCGCGCCCGCCGATCCCCCTTCTGTGACAGCTCATCGTCATCTCCCGGGGCCGGTGTGGAGTTATCCCTTGTCAATGTACCTGGTTAGAGTGTTCCTAGTTTTTTGTCTCCATAAACACACTGCGGCAAGGACAGAGTTCTTCATCTCAAAAGCGAACTGGTCTCCGTCGATACTTTTGTGCTTGACCAATCAGCCGCGGGAATGAAATTGAGGCTCGCTGGATGAGGAAGCAAGTGCCTAGAATTCTGGATGATTAACCGGATATTGAGTTAGCCGGGAGACGGGATTATGTCTTACCACACTTCGCTTGCTGACTTGCCTGGTTAGTGTTTACCTTTGTCGCTTCGGTCGGTCGGTCGGTCGGTCAGGAACAGAGAAGAAACGGCCAGGAACAGCGCAGGAAGGATTTGAGGAAGCGGGGAGGTGGGAAGCCGGCTTGGGCGGGGGTGGGGGTGGGAGGGAGAGCAAAGCAAAGAAAAGCAAAGCAAAGGCTGCAAAGACTGCAAAGTAAAGCACAGAGCAGGGTGAAATGGTGAGTGGTGAGTGGTGAGTGGACGCCCAGGCAGCCCAGCGCCAAAGGCAGAAGCCACGCCGGATCTGCTGTTTTGCGAGGCACGCAGGCACAAAGCAGCCCACATCCCACCACAGCCAAAAGGTACAAGTCGGACGCAGGTACGGCGCTCAGCAGCAAGGCTACTGCAAAGTGTTGACGGGGGAGCGACGAGGAGAAGAAAAGCGACGGCGACTGCTGGTGCTGGTTGCGATGATGATGATGATACTGAATTTGGTTGATTTACGGAATTAATTGATGCATTTTCCATCGATTGAATTAAGTACTTCAATCATAAATACACACACACACACACAATAATACAATAAATCTCTACTCTCAAAACAAAAAAGAAATCAAAATTAAACACAAAAAATCAAGACATCTCAAAAACACAAAAAACCCAAATTAGCAAATTCTCTTTCATTAAATATTGCACATCTATCTCTTTCCCATAGCAGTTACCTCCTTCCTTGCCACACACCCTCTCCACACCCTCGTCCACACCCCTCCCACCCAAACCATTCCTCTTTCACCCTCTTTCAATTACCCACTACGTACGCTCACTCACTGACGCCTCCCACATCCCCCATCCGCCCAATCCCACCCTACCTACATTGCCCTTCCTCTTGCATTCGAGAATCCCTCCTCTCTCTCTCTCTTTTCCTCCTCCTCCTCCTCCCCTCCCTTCCCCTCCCTTCGCTGTTTGTTTCTTCGACGTTGTAACGCCGTCGAAAAATAGGACCTCATCGGTCTGTCCGCTCTCTTTTCCTTTCTGTCTTTGAAGCCATTTGTGATTCGTCGTCATTCCGACTAGGCGCAGAATTCGCCGTTTCGACGATACCAAACTACAACGAACCCGCAGATCCGCTTCGCTCTACCAAGCACGCCTCTGCTGCGACCTAACTGACAAACGGCTGCCCATTCTTCTTCTCCAGCAAAAACACACCGACTGACAAGCAGGAGATTAAGAAGTGATTGTGTTAACGGTTTCTGTTATATTCGACTGTTATTTTCAATTCTTCAATTCTTCAACTTTCAACTTTTCAACTCTTCAAATCTTCATCTGCGTTATATTCTGCTTTTTTTCTTCCTTTTCAATTTAGCCCGCCAGAAAATCCGTGGTTGCGCTTTCGACAGCTGCTTGCGATAGTCCTGACGAGTTCCCGAACCGAATCCAAATCGAGCTTTCACGCCAAAATAGAGACTCTGGACCCCGGTCAAATAGTCACGGCCCACGCTCCAACAAATACTGCGAGTCCGCCTTCTTTCTCTCCGTGCCGTCTGCATCTTCTCGCCCGGCGCGGTACAGCTCTAGAAGCTCTACTCTCTTGATTATTTCTGTCGACAATTAACTGTCGACTTTTCGCTCCTTACCGTTCGGTCCCGACACTCATTTGAAAACTACGATTCGGTTCATTTCGTTTATCCCCGCGACGTACGAGTTAATTTCACCCTGGCGTGGAAATCTGGAATTTACTGCAAGGTGTAAACTGGTATTGATTGTGAGGGAAGGTTTGGTGTGGAACGCAAGAAAGGTCAGTGTTTCTGTTGTGCACAGCAAGCCCCGTCGCTGCTTTCGATATCGTCTGCAGTTGGACCCGGATGGCTGCTGGCAATAAGATAATGGGCAACTTGTTGCTCGGGTGTTTGCAAGAGCTGAGGTCGTTGTTAACTTCATTTCAGTGGCACGAGACTTCTACGAGCACCTGCACCAACCCGTTTGTCTAATTTCGTTTCTTACGATCGGATCTTGCTCTCCCGCGAGTTCTGTTTTACGGCATTCTTCACACACACCCTTTTTTCACCCATTCATCGCATACACCACGACTCAGCATGGCCGCTGCTGCTCCCATTTCCCACTCGAGGGAATCATCTATGGCGGGCCTCGATCGCGATGTCAACACTAGGTTTTCATTTCCCGCACAACCACAAGAGCGACCGCTGTCAAACTTTCAATTCCCGCCGACATACATTACAACAAGCGAGACATTTGCATTTCCACCAAGAAGAGGGTCCGTGCCATTGATGGGTTCTTTGAAGGTGCCAGTCAACCACTCTCGGCCTCGATCGAGTCAGGAAGATGCTTTAAAGGCATTGGTCAATTCAAAGGCGACAGAGAAGACTTCTACAACAAATGCCCCCGGCTACGTCACAGCAGGCCCCAGGCCAAATGGACCGGGAGCAAGATCGATCGGACGAACTGTAGGAGACGGCGTCACGCCAACGATATTGAACGCTTCCGTTCGCATGGGCCCATCAAATAGCAACCACAACCGTGATGCAAGTGAACTACTGCAGGTACCAACGCTCGAGACGCAACATGATGAGCCTATTCAGAAGCGAGCGCCACCTCCACCGGGTGTCAACATGCGCAGAGGACACGCTCATCGCAGATCTGGAGCTATTTCAAGTTCTGATGTCTGGAGTTTGATGAAGGAGAAGGCTCCGCCAATTCCCGGAACCCACTTGGAGCCTGGAAATACAGACATGTCCAGATTGAGCCCCAGAAGCAGTCCAAGAGGAAGCCCAATGTTGAGCCCAAGTACACCTGCTAGCCCAATGATGAATGCGTCAACTGGTAGGCTCTCCAAAACTCTATCGGTTGAATTAGGTGCTGATTGTTACAGAACCCCTTCTTTCAGTTCCCGATAACACTAATCCGGAAGAATTAAATTTGACTTCTGAGCGACGACACTCACGTGTTTGTTTCACCGAGGATGTTGAGGTTATTCCCCGGCCACCATCCACTGGTACTGAATCCAGTAGCACCAAAACCGTTAAGAGCCATAATGTTTCTGGCAACGTTAGCAGTTCCGCTACTGTATCTGTATCACCAAACACCGAGTCAAGCCCATCGCCGACTCGAAGACTAAATCGAACAAGGAGTAACTCACAGACATTGGCGATGCCCACCGCAGCGCTACGTGCCCAAACTGACCGACCAAAGACTGCTGGTGCTTCATTATCATCAATTCAATTTTCGGTAGACCAGCTTCCTCCAACCGAGGTTCCTACATTAAAAAGAGACGCTTCCAGCGCAGTTTCTCCTAACCCCAACTCAGAATCATCTCCAATCAAGCCATCAAAGAAAAAGTCCCATAAGAAGGCCAAGAGCGAGTTTTCACCGCTCATGATGTCTGGAGAATTTGGACTGGATGATAAAGACAAGAAGAAGAAGGGAAAGAAGCAGATTAAAGACTGGGCTGGTAACATTCTCGGAAAGGGCAAGTTAAAGCACTCAAAGAAGCGCAAGTCAAAGTCAAAGCGCGCACCTACTCCTCCTCCGGTATCAAAATCGGCAGAACATCTATCACCAGTGGGAGGAAACGAATGGGTTGCAACTTCTTGGAATGAGAGCTACGTAATGATGCCTGTCGATGTATCGCCTGTGGTCGACGACCACAAGGTGAGCGTTGCGGGTGGTATCGGAAGCCCTGTTATCGACCTCGACGCTGCTTTGGGTCCTTTCAAAACTCCCATCGAGCACCACACCGGATTCGCTGCCGCACGACGAAGAATGCACTCTGCTGCTTCACGGGGTGGTAACTTCCACCGCCGCTCTGAGAGTATGCCCGAGATGCAGCTTTTCGCCTTGGAGGAAGACGAAGACCGGGCCATGGAGGATGTCTTTGAGGAGGAAGAAGAGACCACTAGCGAAGAGGAATCCTCTTCCGACGAAGAAGAGGAGGAAGGACAAATTGATGGCGGTGATGGCCTAGGAATTGAGATTCAGGAAGCAGCACAAAAGATGGATGAGTGGCCACGAAAACGAGAATCCGCTCACCACGTCACTGCAGCATCAAAACGGTTATCCAGTGCGACTATCACCGCTGTTACTGTTTCCACCGATACTTCCGACAATGTAGAACGACCTTCCACTCGCTCGAAACGCCCTTGCGACATTATGACTCCCACTAGTCCCACCGTCTCGGCCGAAGACTCTTTATCTCCTCCATTCTCAGTCCCATCCCTTGATTCGCCTCTCACTTTCGTCAGTGCCTCCTCTGGACCGGGAACTCCAATCCAAAACGACTTTACTTCAGACGACTGCAGTGGAACCTTTGATCCCTACAGGGATTACCTTGGTGAACCTGGCCCGGAAATGAGGTTAAGTGTTGATGATATTCCTAGCCTTACAAGTAGCAGAAGTACTATGACTATGAACGCTGCGTACCTTGGTATGCCTTCTACTCCTGGGTCTACTGATTCAACAAAACCCCCGAGTACCAAGGACAAGAAGACGGGTATCAAGAGGTGGAGTAAAGTTTGGGCGTTCTGGAGAAAGTAGAGGAAATTGAATGCAGATGATGGCGAGAAAATGCGATTGAAATTTCAACACTTGTACAAAAATGGCGCATTTCTGAAAACTATTGCATATTATGCTATTGTCTGTTGTCTGTTATTCGTTGTCTGTTATCCGCTCAGCGAAACTTGTGAGGCGTGTTATTGTCTTTTTTCTTTCTCATACTCCTTCTACATTAGAAGTAAGGGAAATTTTAAAGCAAGAGTCGCAAATTCAATGTACATGATTTGTTTTTTTCTTTTTTTTTTCTTTTTTCTGGAGGTATCTTTTCTTTTTTTTTTTTTTGACTTCTACATCATAGCTACGTATGGCTTGCGATCGGTTTGCGATTTTTTTGTCTGCGTTTCTTTTCATATTCTGTTCTGAATGGGGGGTTCGGTGCACAATCATCCTTCATATTTGTTTTTTTTTTCTCTTTCTTTTATGGGTGGTTTTTGTTGGGGGTTTATATTCTTTTGATTTCTGATTTGCTTGGGATTGGGATTGGGATTGGGATTGGGAATGGGATTTGGGGGTTGCGGGTTGCGGGTTGCGGGTTACGGGTGAGGTTGGGGTGGGTTGAGGTTCATAGTACTTTCCTCCCGAACACGTGGACGGAATCCTTTTGTTTCCGTCTTTTTACACAGGCAAAAGGATTGATGGGGGTTTATTGTCGTACTGTTGCGAGTTTTCTTACTGCAAGGGAGGGCGAAAGGTGCTGGAAAGAGAAAGATGCGGGAAGGAAGGGAAAGGTACGGGAAGGAAGGGAAGGAAGGGATAAGAGGGGATATTTTTTCTGGTTTTTCTGCTTTTTTTTATACTCGTGTTTACTTGATGATGGGATGATTGATAGCTACACTATATACTACTACTACACTATTACAACTACTACTACTACTACTACTGCAACTACTACTACTGCAACTTACTTGTTATATTCAGTGCTTTTTGGTATCATGTGATTGATGTGTTGGTTGTGGTTTGGTTTACTTGGTAGACGGGTTGGTTTGGTGGAGGGGTGGAGGGATGGAGGGATGGAGGGATAGAGGGATGGAGGGATAGATTGGTTGTTTATATATATAGAAATAATAGAAATAATAGATAGATTGATAGATTGATAGAATAGAGAGATTGATAGAATAGATAGATTCATAGAAATAATAGATAGATAGAGAAATAATTACTTTAGAATAGATTACTTCAGAATACTTTAGAATAGACCGACTATCCATGTAAGAAGGAGCTTTGGTGATGTTGAATACTTACTTTGATTACTTTGATTACCCCCCCCCCCCCCCCCTCCTACCATTTTTCTCTTTCTTTTTTTTCTTTGGGACTTTGGGACTTTGGGGCTTTGGGACTTTGGGGCTTTGGGACTTTGGAACCTTCTTTGGGACTTTGGGACTTTGGGACTTTGGGGCTTTGATTACGTCAACCCCACAGTTCATCCCGCAATGTGGGGTTCTGGATATATGATATGATATTACATCTGGAGGTTGGAGGCTGGAGGGTGGAGGTTGGAGGGTGGAAGATTCGGGTTTCTAGTATGGGATACTGAATGCTGCAAAAGCTGCTCAATAACAATAACAGTGATGAAATAGTCGTTATAAATGCCGGTATGCTGGTAGATAATATTTACAGCTTACAGCTTATATGTTTCCTTTTTTATGGGTAGTATATAGCTTGGATATAATTATGATTTATGTTATGATGAAAGAAAGTAAGGGGAAGTAATGGTGATGATATGGTGATTTGGTGATTTGGTGATTTGGTGATTTAGTGATTTTGTGATTTTGTGATTTGGTGATTTGGTGATTTGGTGATTTGGTGATTTGGTGATTTGGTGATTTGGTGATTTGGTGATTTGGTGATTTGGTGATTTGGTGATTTGGTGATTTGGTGGAGGATTTAGAAATTCTTGAAGCTTATAGATTATAGATTATGATACGTTTGAAGGTGTTGATATGTTTATAGTTGACGAGTCTAGAGTCTGGTGTCTGAACTCTGGAGTAGCTGGGGTAGCTGGAGTATTGGAAGTAGCTGAATATGATGTTATTAGGATGTCACTTTTGGATCGGGACTTATAGATGGGAGGTAAATTGTTATAGGGTCCTGGAATCTTTCACAGGGTATATATATGGTATTATGTACGGTGTACTGCACGTGTATCTGACACTGTGTAGGGAACTTTCCAGGAAGTTGTGAGATATACTTTCTGACGCTTGGTACTGTTACCTCCGTTTTTGCTGTTGCTTCTGTTTTTCTGGGCTTTGGGGTTTAGGGTCCCAGTTTCTTAGTTTCATGATTTCATGATGTTCCCAGTGTCCTCGTGTCCTAGTTCCCTAGTTCCCAAGTTTCTGAGCATCGCGATATCCCGATAGCAAATGCCCTACGATTCTCGACATGTAGATATAATACATTAACGCATAAAAAAAAACGGTACTATGCATTAATTGTTCCATTCTCGGATGTTTGAGCATAGATACAACTCTATGGAAGTTCTTTCCTCTTTTGTCTTTTGTCTTTGGCTTTTTTGTCTTTGGCTCTTTTTTCTTTGGCTCTTTTTTCTTTGGCTCTTTTTTCTTCCTTTCCAGGGAGAGATAAACCTTTTTTCCTCTCCAGTTTGCGTTACTGATATCCACAGAACTCACAGAACTCACAGAACTTCCCTGTACCTAGTTAGTACGGTATTATCATCGGCCGAGACATCCACGGGGGGGGGGGGGGGGGGGGTCATTGGACTCTGGTGCGGTTGTAGGTAGGTACATAGGTACATAGTGATTGGTAGGTTGGTTGGTAGGTAGGTATTCAAATTTCAGACTTTAAAGTTTACACATAGATATGTAGGCGATTGAAGGATGACCTCATAAATTCATTCCCTACTTTTACTACCCATCGCCCATACATATAGTTTTTGATCATTTATAGTTTTTAAGCTTTATGTGCCTCTGTACCTTGTTGGTTGTTTAGGTCCGTAATTTTCGAACGGCTGCAGTATCGTTTTATATATACTCGTGCTTCAATATCCTGATTCCTACATATATCTAACCAAGCCACTCAAGCCACTCAAAACCTCTAGACTCCAGACTCCAGACTCCAACCTCCAACCTCCAGACTCCAGCGTATGTAAGCTCAGGCCTCAAGTTTCAAGGTAAAGAACCTTGTTGGCCCAATCTTCCTCTGCTCCGGATATCTCCTTTAATTCGCCCAATCTACCAAATCTTCATGGGCCAATAAGATATTATTCCGAATTTCCGAAACCGAAACCGAAACCTGAACACCACGTTTTCTGGCTTGACTTGACTTGGTTTGGGGGTTGAAATATCCCGTTGGTTCGTCACCTCGCCTCTATACACATATGGTACACGCAGCTGGTACACGCAGATGGATATGTATATGTATATGTATATGTATATAGTACCGGCCGGGGATTAAGAGCGATAACGTAAGCTCCTGACTGGCGATGGCGGGCGTGTGGGGGGGGGGGGGGGGGGGGATTGTTGAGTGTGTACTGTCGATTGTGTATGCCTGTACCTGTACCTGACCTGACTTGTATGTACCTGACCTGTACCTGACCTGTACCTGTACCTGTACCTGTACCTGTACCTGTACCTGTACCTGTACCTGTACCTGTACCTGTACCTGTACCTGTACCTGTACCTGTACCTGTACCTGTACCTGTACCTGTACCTGTACCTGTACCTGTACCTGTACCTGACTTGTACCTGACCTGTACCTGACTTAGCTAGCTAGCAACAGGGATGCGTTACAGCCCGGGGTATGTTTGTCCGAACTCCGGACTCTGGACTGCGTATCGAACGCCGGACGGTATCGTGTGGTAGTTTATGGTTGGCTGGAACAGACCAGACCAGGGCAGGGCAGAGCAGACCAGACCGGGGCAGAGCTGAACCTGGGGTGAACTGGAGGGGTTAACGGCGTTGGAGTTTCGAGTTTCGGGTTACTGTATGTATGTACATGTAAAACTACATACAGGTCAGGTCAGGTGATAGATATGGTACCTGGGTCCTGATCAGGTTGTGGTTATGGTTATGATTATGGTTATAGTTGTACCTGCGTCGGACGGTCGGAGTCTTTGCTGCGGATTTTGATACCCGTCCGCGCTGTGCATGTTTCGGGCGTATGTATGTACATGATACTTGATGGTAGACGACCGAGAAGTGTGTATGTATGCTGGTATAGTGCAGCATTGTAGGACTATGGTGGAACCATACAAAAGTACAAGAGACTAGAGTATAGTCACTGTACAAGGCTGAGATTCCGTAATTTCGGTAAAATATTTTTTCTATACCCATTACCGGCCGATGTAAAAGTTTCAGCTGTACTAATCTTTATTTTATGATGCGACTACATATTACGGAGATTGAAAAAAAAACTCATGCATCGGATTATTTTGCAGTAAATAATTTTTCCTTGTTTTTTCTCTTCTCTTTTTTTTTCCCATTCTGTTTTTGCCTTTTCGCCTTTCTTTCTTTCATAGGGCAGCGCCATGACTTTTTTTTGAGATTTTTACCGGGTTTCGAGATTACAGCAGGATCATCCTCGCATCAGCGTAGAGATGCGAACTGGTGCTTTCAAAGGAAAATCTAGCGCTGAAATGACGTTTCTTTAGCCATGTACATACTCGTTTGTTTCCTCTTTCCTGTTTTGTTTGCTCGTTTCCCATATGTATCTCTATGTAGTTTCACTTGCCAGGCTAGCTAGGCTAGCTAGGCTAGCCAAGCCTAGCACAGCCCAGCAGCCAGCTTATGCCCAGTTTAGCCCAGTCACGAGCCTCAGCATGAAGTTAGCAGTTACGATACCCGCGCCCTCCGCGCCGACCGCAGATCCACTGTTTTATAGCCAGCAGCTTCCAAAACCTAAGCGACCACCGGTGAAGTAATAATAAAAAAATACCGATGAAATATGAGCACTATATTTCATAGACGCTGCATTCCGTATCTTTAACCCACCGTATCCACCATAGGTCTAACGCCGCCTCGAGGCTTCAGAGTCTATATATGGTAGCTTAACTGAAAAATTGGAATGTTTCACGCGAGTTGCGATGTCTCGATGTCTCGATGTCTCGATGGATTTGTGGGACTGTCTCGGGTGCTCTCGCTAGATGGCAGCTGTGCCGCCGCTTGGTATTGAAGGAGGCCAGTTGATGCGAGACATAACAATATCTTAACTTGAGTTAATCTGAGTTGAGTTATGTTGCTTTTCATCGATCTGGTAGAGGTTCCTGGGGGTGGCGAAGGATCGACTTGGATAGCTGCTATGTAGCTGTGGATCGATTGTTGACTATCGATTGTAGCCGGTTGACTATTGACTACTATGCCCCTCTGGAATTTGAATAGGCATACAGACAGGCATAATTTAATCAGATAGGGTAGACCGTAAAGTATGATGCACCTGCCACCATACACAGCCTCGCATGGGCGTCAGTATCGCTTTATTATCGATTGGCCGGCTGGCTATGCTTCCAGTCCTTGGCTCAGAAGTTCGCCGTTGAGTTTCTGGAGCTTGAAACGGACCGCGGTGGCGAACGGTATGCTGGTATGGACAGGGGAGAAGCAAAATAGCGGATTGCGTGCGTGGTGTTGTGCTCGTGCCTGGATCTGGGGATCTCAACTTATGATGCCAGGATACCGATACATAGCTCATTGTAATACCAGGATAGTGTGAATAGCTAGGATTGCGTGACAATGTGATATTCTAGTTCCCTTAGCGTAGGAATAAAATAATACCCGATCATATGCGATGGCAAAAAGGTTGTAAGTTCGTATGTATGTAATAAATCCTAGTAGTATATAGTATGTAGTCTTTATGACTGGGTAATTTGATTGTTATTCGCCGGTGAATATGGCACCATAAATTGTTGGTTATGAAATCTGAACCTCGAAGTCATGCGCATGATGTCTTGGCAGGTACGGGGAGGTATCGATACGAAAACAGGGGTTAGGTCTAAAACATCGTTACAGTGGGGTATGTATCAGGCGTGGGAATTTGGAATCGCGCTGCGGGGCCTGCGGGAGGCGGGGTGGATGTTGAGTAATATGTGCCTGGATTTTGTAGCAGTGCATGGGGTTTGGTTATATGAATTATTCGTTACAGCTCACGGGCTGATACTACAGTCTACGGGAGATCGCGATGATCTTCTTGATTCATGAGGAACTACTATCTACAGGTAGTTACATACCGACACCGTATTGTCTAACTGTAGTCGTTTTTTTGTGAGGTTTCTTTACCGCTGGCATGCCGTTGTTGCTGCGCGCATGAAATGATTAGCCTACATACATAAATACCCTAATTAACTAGATCGGATTCAGCTCGGGAACCATCCTAATAGTGATAAGTACTAATGGTTCAAGTGTGCGGGTGATCGAAGATCCTGATGATCTTGATTCATACGAAACTTTGGCTCGGGGTTGTCTCTAAATGTAGATACATACGTTTGTTCTGAACACGCAAGGCACGGAAGGTGGGGAGGTAGGCAGGCGAGATGGAGTAGTAAGGATGGTGGAAGGGTTACAACCCTATCTTTCAACAGCGAGTACATACCAACGCAATAACGCTATTTTACTGCGCATGAATTGACCGAATATATCCCCATGAGCTTACTCATCATTCTACCGTTTGTGCGAAGAACCTCAATGATGGATTCTGACATGTTAGGATACCCTTGGCATATTACATGGTCAGAAAGTTGAAACCAATCATCACTAAGATCTAACTACAGGTCACATAAACGCTTTGTTCTCAAACCTGCAGTTTCCAAGAACCACTATCGCGGCTTTTTTTTAAGCATGTGGTTGACATGTTGTTGACATCTAGTGAACCATACAGGAGGTCAGTTTCCAACTGCATAAGCAACCGCTCTTGTAATGTTCTATCAAACAATCGCCAATACCAGATCAGCCTCCAAGTACGCACTACAGTCGACTCGGGTTATAAGGATACTATCTATAAGAATACCCACTGTAGAAGGGTACCTGCCGCGGTCCCGACGGTTTTTGTATGGGAATTAAGGGTATCACAGTGTACTAGAATATCCTTATGAAAATGCCGAAAATTTGTATGGTACCCTTATACAGTGGGGCAGCTGGTGATGTGGCTATAGTGCAATTTGTGTGGCTATGGTGCAATTTGTGTGGCGCTAGGACTCCACTTACCTCCGCACTACCCCAGATCTGTGCATCTCGATCAATCACTCGTGCCAAGCCCCTCGGTCTTTAAGAATATACATCATATAAGGGTACACCCCTTCGGTCCCGGCGTACCCTTATAGACCGAGTCGACTGTACTACGGCACCAGAGCCCACTACACTGGAATTCAGTCTGTGGGCACAACAGCGAAGATGCCGTACTATAAAATAAACAATCGTAAATCTCAATAACTTATTATTAAACCAATATCATCCTGCTATAAATACACCCATTCTATACCTTCCCAGCTACGCTGCTCACAAACCTACCGAACCAACTCCTGGGTCCCCGAACCATAATTCCGGATTCCAATCTGACATGAGCCGAATTCCGAAGCCGGTACCGATAAAGTACCCAGCTACACCTAAAAATCCATGCAGGAATCTATGCATGCACAATAACCGCCGTTAAACTTTACTGCATGCTGTATGCGTTACATAGAATAACCGGCGTTGTAATTGTAATTGTACGCAGTATGTAGTATGCACCAAGCACTATGTACTCGGACGTTCTCTACGAACTTCGATATCGCGTCCGATGTTGTGTTCTGTACTTGGGGTATCGAACTTGTGTACATACAGCGGCGTACAACATGTAGCGGCGTGTAGTACAGTTTATAGCGGCATGTAGCGACGTGTAGGCTTCCCATGGAGTTCTCGATTGAACTTCCAAAAATTGTAAAAAAGGGATTTTTGTCTTTCTTTCCACCTTGTCAAAAAAGGTAACGAATTTAACGGTACATACCCGTTACATAAATAATGATAATTGCACCTACCTATGTACTCGTATACAAGGGGTAAGTCCTGCTGTCTGTTATATCACTGCACCGAAAGTTGTTCCATCATGCGACTAAAAATACCAAGATAATTGCCTTCCATAAAAAATAAAGTATCTTTCGAAGATTATGATTAAAACTGGCTATTACAGAGCTATTAAAGATCCTCAATCTCTCCCAGGAACCTCCTGAAGAAGTTGTGGCTGTTCTATTGCTCTGTGCCTCAGAATTGTATTAGTTGCACCCGATCTATTGCACCCTCCGAGTACTACATACTGTACTTTGAGTTCATTTTTCAATGTAGCCACGACGTGCATTGCATTCCTTATGCATAAATCTATAAGTCAGATATTAAGTGTATCTGCATATGTATGTACCCAAACGTGCAGGAGAATTAAATAGATAGGATATATTGATAGGATAAAATACAATGTCTAATGCCACTACTTTGCCATGCATATGAAGTTTGCTTTTACTCAGTTGGTGACATTTGTAGAGTGGCATTATATATATTGATTGGGGAATAGTATGGGGGAATATCTGATGTAGAATGTCACGGACGGAGAACTCAGTAGGGTTTTCTGGGCGCGTTTCGGATTGACTCCTGAGGTTGTGTTACGGGAACTATGTACGATCGATAGGAAGGTGACATCATGAGGGTGGATCCAAGACATTGTGTGGGAACGATGGTTGGTGGCGGCGGCGAATGTGGAGGTTTGATGATTGTTTCTTTTCTTGTCGGAGAAATATGGTGTAGGGATTGATACAGAGGTTTGATTTGATTTAATATGATTTTAATCAATTAATATTGGGGTTTGTTTAGCGAAAGATGGATTACAAGGATGGTGTGATAAGTGGTGATTCAAGATTGCACAATGTCACGATGTCATGAGTGAAGGAAATTTAGAGAGTAAACAAATTTTGTATTACTATCATATCCTGACACAAGAAACACACAGCCAATACCCAACCGAAATACCGCGATCAATTATCCGTGAACCAAGACAATTCAACACAGCAAGTGATTTCCTAAGCACAGCAGACGCAAAATACTGGAATCGGAGGCCGTCGGAGAACTCCGTGTAAGAAATCCGGTAGAGCTGAGGCTTCAGCGGAGGCCGGCTCTATGCTGGGCGTCTCGGAAGGCGTCGGCCAATTACCACAAGGCAGGCATCGGGATCGAGCGTAGAGTCGTTTTATAACTATCATCATTATTAGCTAGCAACTACAATAGGTGGGAAGAGACTCACTGTGTATGATCCATTTTTAGTAGTACTGAGTGACGTAACGAAGAAGAATTGGAAGGAGCTTATCCTGAAGATGGAGGGAAGGCAGAAAAGGCTTCAATCCGGGAATTCCTGTAAAGAAGCCTTCGTCTTGCCAGAAGGACAAGGCCAGCAATACCGGAAACGGAAAACTGGAGAATTTTGCCCTCCAATCGATCAATCTCTGAGCTTCCCTCTTTAACTCGATTGTGTTTTCCCTCATAAAACAGCTCCAAGAAAGTCAATTTCGATTGTCGAAATCTCGATGTCGAGTGAGTGAGCGTTGATAAAATTCGGCCATGTTTGGCTTGCAGAAAAGTGGAGTGAGATGGTGAAGGAAGCAGGAGAGAAATGTTTCCGACCGTGAAGGTGGGGAGAGATGGAGGAGAACTGTTGTGGGGATTGAAACATCGCTTATTATGCGCTAACGGTGTTGGGTTGGTTTGCCCAAGGCGTTGGCTTGGTAGGGCTGGGTCTTGGGAAGAGGCTCTCAGGCTACTTTGGGGGAGCTGCTATACGTCGTTATCGAACTATATGGTTACGCCGCGCGAGAAATTATTATCTATGACTCGTGAATTCCCCGAAACGTTACGGTTGACTGACACCTTTCGGACATCAATTGTCACGCATACATAATCACTAGGCGGTCAACGCGGTCACACGGCGAGGTACATCACACGTAAGTACTCCACAGCTCTTCATATTCAATCATATCACTTTACCCAGGGAAAGATGGCAGCGTTCGTCTGACGATAGCTTCAATCATATTTTCATGGACAAGCCCATGATTAGTACATCGAGAAGCAAAAGAAAATCGTTTACTTGGGGGCGCATCAATAACCAGCTCTCATGATTACTTGCTTTCCCCTGGCTTGCGTCCGTACACAATATGCCTGTCACTTGTATCAGTCTTTATCCTCGCTAAATTAAAAGAGAAGAAGAACTTACAGGTACGTGTAGGTGTGATTTTCTCTATTTCTGACAGCATTTAGTCCGCCGGTGCACAACTTATCTGCCTCCTCGTTGCTCATTCCGAGAATCCTCGTGAACGCTGCCATTCCATACGAATGGAATCCTATCCAGATCAGCACATCTCTGTCTTACTACCGGCGAATTACTCACCAGTATCAAAAGCTATCAAGCCCATAGCACCCGCCTGCTTAAGCCGTTTCTCTTTTGCCCACGGCCCGTGGGGCAACTTGACCTTGTCGACAACAATATCCACAAACCCTGCCTCCTGTAAATACTTCGACAAGTTCGAACCTTCGATGTGTGCCGGTCTTCCCGTCTTAGCCATCGCCTCTGCAATAAGTTCATAAAAGATCTTTGTCTCGTTGTCCGGTTTCATCGAGTTATCGTCACTGTAAAGGATACCTGTTTCTGCGTCAGAATTGCTATGACGGATATACGGAAAAGACAAGGCCCATACCGCCTGTTTCCCAAAGCTCGATAGTACCACCCGGTTTGATACATCTACACAGAGTCAGTGTGAGGATGCTAAAATGGAGGGAGAAGGGTACTGGTAAGCTTGTTTCATGACCGCAGGCCAGTCAGTGATGGCTTGTGCTATACAGCGAGCAAATATGAAGTCAAAATGGTTGGGCTTGTAAGTCCATTCTTTTTCGAGGTCATCAACTTCGAATCGACAGTTAGGCGGTACCCACATGGGTTGAATCGGACTGTTAGTGTTAGAAGATTCAAAAAAAAAAAACAGGATTTATTACCAAACCAATTCGGAATCAACTCTTACCTTAGATCAACGCCAATTACCTCCGCCTCGGGATACTCGTTGGCGGCATCAATTGCCCAAATTCCAGTTCCAGTACCCATGTCAAGAATCCTTTGAGGATTCTCTAAGGGCGCCATGTGCAACTTGCGATCAAGAAGAAGCAGGAACATCTCATGCAACATATCCAATCGGTCTTGTTCAATCTATTATCATCAGCAATGATTTCAGTCCTAGGTCTTATGGGCTCATAATACTTCATCGGAGGGAAGCAAATTCTTATTGTCGCCATAATAGGCATGGTATCTCCGTCCTAGAACCTGATATTCAGCACCTATTCTCTCGCATCATTGAGATAAAACACACCATTTTCTAAGATATATTCATTGACTGAAGATGCTAAGCTTTGGGTACTCGTGTCATATCTCCATGGCTTAGTCAGCATTCTTCTCATGTGCAAAACAGCGTACGTACCCGGAAGTTTCAGAGCCATAGTCCGAATCAATCAACTGTTATTCCCGTCAGCAAAAGGACTCCCAAGATGTCACTCGGATTTACCAAATTAGGGTCAACTTCGAGATCAGCAGTGCTGGCCATCTTGTATCGGTTTTCAGAAATTATAACCGGCGGTACTCACAGGCGAAGAGATGCGCCTGATTGAGGCCATATATAGTTGCGAATTCCCAGTGGACGGGGATAAGCTACCTGCCGTTCATAGGTTTTATTTACACTATCTATCATGGTTCATAACAGGCAGGTCCATAATTCTCCGGGATTATCGGTCTGTCCGTACAGCGAGCCGCGTATGCTAGGGCCGCTCCGCCGCTTAAAGCCCTAACACAACTTTATCACGACAAGAAATGATTGGTCGAGAGCCTACCCCGCGGCAATAACCCCGGATTTTCGTGATGCATACCTCTGAGTGCATTTAAGACATTGGAGGTCGAGTTCATATATATACACTTCACCGGTTTGCTGCCGTTAATCTGGGTAATCTCTGTGCCGCAGAATCGCATTTATCTGTACATAATAACTGGCAGAAAGACATACTCAACTCGACAGGTCATTACAAAATTTTGGCCCATGATATTATTTGTCTTCGAAAGAAGGTGTGGCGCCAAGGAGAAGGTTTCCAACGCTTCAAACTCTTACAGTTGATCATTATTTTCCGAGATAACCATCACCATTTGTCACTCATGCATATGCTGTAAACGCATAAATAGTGCACAGCGTGCAGCCGTCTCTCGAGAGATAAAGCTTGGTTTAATATGGGGTGTATCTATAAGATGTAGACGGCAAGTGTGCAATGAATAAGGAAAAGGAGATCATCGCCTGAGCGAGCTTGACCATGTGAGTGATATCTCATGGACTTCACTACATACCGACCACCAATATATATATAATCTTCAATGGGTTGGATTGGGTTATCATGGCTTAGGGCTAAGAAGTGCGGAATTTATGGGAAAATAAGACAGAACTGAGATCAACACCATGTAACAACCTTCGTCTTGGCATACTTATTGGTGGTATTAACTGCCTATATTCATGTTCTAGAGCATATGTTAACATTTGTTAAAGGATTCTTTACGATGCCATGTTCAACTTGCAATCAAGAAGAAGCAAGAATATCCCAGGAAGAATGCTCGGACGGCCTTGCGTTATCATTGTTGAAGGAGAAGGCTCTGTTTCGAGGAAGAGCGTATTTTGTTTGATGGAAGCATATTCTTGTTCTCGCCACTGTGCTCATGGTGCCTGTGTCCTATTGCCAATTTTCGACAATTGTCCATGGACGTGAGGGGTGCAATAGATGATCCAGTTTCTGCTATTAACTAGTTGACGGAAGCAGCTAAGCTTGGGGTGCTAGTTTAATACATCTGTACCGACTGTTGAAAGAAGCAGAATGAGGATGAATGACTTGGTTGATTGAAGGAAGGAACAGAAAACATAGCAAAGACATACGGCACAAGCAATACCGCTATAAGCTGTGCATACTTCAATATAACCAACGACACCCTACCGGTTTTATTCAACCAATTATTACCACGCAGAAGTTTTAGAAGCATAGTTGAAATCAATCAGCTTGGTCCATTAGTGACAATTATGCCACGTCCTGGAGGCCGCAATCACAAACTAGAGCTTGGTCGGCATTGATGGGGTTGGCGCTGAGAATCTTCACAATCGATATATAATTTCTATGTTGAAATACAATGCGTGCGTCTCGGCAGTATATATCTAATTAGAAACAGGGGTATTCCCTTCGTGTTACTTCGGCAGACGCGGAGCTTAAAATGTTCCAGAACGCAGTTGTAGACGCATGGAAAATATACCCTAATTTGGATTACTATGCCTCGTTACCGAGCAATTAAAAGGTCTGCACTTCGGGCTGTCTGGTATGAATAATAGCCGATGACCAGGATTGCCCCACCGCGTCCAAGAAGGTATCAAACCCCCGTCGAGAGAAGAGGCAGTTGACACTACAGTCAACTGTAGCTGCGTCCTCCACGCCAGTATTCTACAAGTTGACAGATTTGTTTTGAGAAATGGCAGTTGCACACCCGATAGGGTGGTTGATTAACCGGATCATCACTGTTAATTTTCATAATTAGCTGTCCCGCATGGCTGCATTTCGAATTGGTAATATAGGCAGAATTATACCCAATTCTACGAGTGGTTGCAGAGTCAAAGTCCGCAATTTACTGGGGGTACATATTTGCAGCGTGCAAAATGAATTCAGCTGGCATTACGACTTAGGATTAGTTCATGCTTTGCACATATGGATACGCCAAGATACTCAATTGAAATGCATAAATAATAGAAATAAGTAATTATATAATGATTAAAGTGGCCCTTACTTTTACATCTGCCCTGGATACCTTAACTGACAAATTCCCATCGGAAAACCCAAACCCGGAGCTCCAGTTACCATACTCGGTGGCAGTTTGCTCTTTTCAATGACGTTGGTCTGCTTCTTCTTGTTTGATACATCACAGCGCTCCCTCCCAAACAAATCCTTGGACTGCGATGCAATTACATCCAGCTGGTTTTTCATACACTTCCAGTTATCCGGAAGGTTGCCGGGACCTTTCATTACAACCTGATACCAATGTATCACCAAAGCTTGTGACCAAAGCTCTTGGTATTCCGGAGCTAAAGAACATGTAAGTCAAATGTATAATGATGGCACAATTATGAGTTGGAAGCTTACTGGGGGTTTTTTCTCCGGCCTCTTTCGCGTGTTTGTCCATCCAACAACTATCTTTCATAACAGCATCTTGAAATTCCGTCTTATAACTGATAATTTGGGAAAACCAATCAAGGAGATGGCCGACTTGATGCTACGTGGTACATTAGTTGTGTTCCTAAGTATTGTAGCGAACGCCGAATAAAATATCTCCGCCCGCCACAGGGTGCAGATCTCTCGGGAAATAGCCTTGATGTGACTTCTTTCTTGTGTAACGGCGACAAAGCATATCTCTCCTTGATCGCGGAAAAGGATGTAATACAGGTCAAACAAACGGATAGAACTCACCATAACGAGTAATGGCGACATAGAAGCTTTTGAGCCTTGGAATGTGACATCTGTACCCGGGCTTACATGAGCACTACCTGCCAATGCACCGGCCGGTCCAGACATAACATTAACCACGTTTTCACGCAGTGCAACAGGAATCCTTCCGAACTCTTCCACCATTTCATTTTGTGTGACAGCTGAGTCTTTACAGCGACAGAAAGTCCAAGGCTCTTGGCAGTCCTCATAGGTTGTTTCCCAGACTTCGATATTTTTGGCGGGACAGTTCATGGCTTGCCCATAGACATAGCAGGAAAATGGAATACCTGGAGATACGTTAATTGAGCCGAGGTAAATAGATAAGAAACATACTCTTAGTCCATTTATTGTATTTTATAACTTTGGCGGATGGTTGGTTGTCTCGGATGTCGCGAGAAAGAAAATGTTCGTCCATGTTAGAGGTGTACTCATCGAAAAGCAGTTCCTTAATTTGTGCTGCGTAGGCACAGGACCCAAGAATAATGGCTGAAAGGAGGAATTTGCTGGTAAGCATGATTGATCTGATCTCTTGACTGTCTCTGTTTACTTTCTTTGAAGAAGTGGTTGACATCTACTCCAGTACTTATATATACGATTGGGAGCGAGCTTATATGTCCTAAAGCGTGTAATCCGAGTGGCTGATAATAGCTGTGACATCCAGATATCCAATATAGTCTTTTTATTGTCAATTTAATGGCTTGGGTTGTATCATGGTAGAAATTCACCATGAATCTAGCCGAGCGTGGCCAGCTTGGAAGTAACTATACAAGTGTACTTATGTACCTGTCCAACATCAAGAATGGAGTTCTTGAGAAAAGTGATTCACATCTGACCACCTTTGACGCGTGTACAAGAGCAATCATATTTAAGCGAAGAAAATTGGGTATGTATGTACATACCCATTCTCCGCCTAGGATACAAATCCGGTGTTCCAGCCTTGTGGGTTCGGTATTCGAGTGACGTCCCGTGCATTGAATACCGAGTCTTGGCAATAGCGGCAACTGCCCGAGCAACGCGTGGGTAAACAAAGGGAAATCCTGCTGTCACCACCCACCATACACCCTACTCGCGTCCACCACTCAACGCGTCCATGGCTTACACGATCCAAAAGAACTCAAGCCGCAAGACGCTGATCAAAGGCGCGACGCCTGCTAAGCGTCCCAGCGGTGTCGGTGTGACGCCTGCGCGGAAATCGCCCGCGACACGAGGTACGAGACGCGCCTTTTTACGATTTCCGCCAGATAAAGATTAATGCTAACAATTGCATAGCCGGTGACCCAACCCCAACGCACCGCAAGTACCGTTCCAAACCCGGAACCAAAGCACTTCGCGAGATTAGAAAGTACCAGAAATCTACAGAGTTGTTGATGGCAAAGCTGCCGTTTATGAGATTGGTCCGTTTCACGACAGACGAAGGGCGATAGAAAATTGCTAATTAGAAAAAGGTCAGAGAGATTGCTTCAAATTTCACTGAGGGGCAGCACTTGTCACTTGGCATGTCGGATGGAGGTGTATGTCGATTCCAGAGCACAGCTCTACAGGCGCTACAGGAGGCTGCAGAGGCGTTTTTGGTGCATCTCTTTGAGGATGCTAACCTTCTTGCTATCCATGCAAAGAGAGTAACTATTATGCAAAAGGATATTCAGTTGGCGAGACGTATCCGTGGAGCATGGGGCGGGCTATCATAAAGGGTTATTTGGATGTGGTGCGGCGTTATTTTGTGATTCTGGTTCCCTATTTCTGGTTTTCGTGAGCTCTTAAAGAGGTGGAATTGTACTGTGTATTAGTTACATCCTTGTTCTGAATGTGCGTCTTTTATGAGTTTCGTTGGCTTCAGCAATTCTTTCATTGAGTTAAATCCTATTCTTCACTAAGACAGGTAGAAATGTCCTCGTGGACAAACTCATATGCAATCCATTCTTTCTAATTGAAGACTCTGCTGACATTCCCACTGCCCAGAATTTGCCATCAGAGACCCTTTCTAGAAATCCACTGAGGACCATTCGAGAACATTCCCAATTAGTGTAAAGACTATGCAGTGGAATTTACCCTCGCTTCTTGGGCCCCTCCCAGATAATCTGCCCACTGCCATACCGACCACCCGACCTCGGCAATTGACTACAAACGACCCCGAACATCCCATAGCACACAGCGTTTGGCCATAACCACTTGCAACTGTGTTCACAACAATACCCACCAACTCTTTACAGTAGAACATATCATAAGCTTTTGGAATTCTATCAAGCGTAGAGCCCGTCTCATTGCCTACGTTCCTTATACATGTTTTTCCATTTTCCACGAACAAAAGTCCCGGCCGAAATTCATGGGCTGAAACCTAGCATCTACCAAAGTAACTGGATACAGGATTGTCGAGCTGCACTTGGACTCCGTACCTATGAAGGACCAATCCTTTATTCGAAAATTGTTTCCAGCTACCCAATAATCCGTTGGAATGTCATCAATAATTGACATAAGAATCCGAGCATGCATACACAGCCGTTCCAAATTTGTTGTGGGTTTTCCCGGTCCGCAGTAACCTAATGGGTTTTCCGGTTGTCATACCCTGAACAAAGTTTCCGAGGGCTCCTACGGTCTGATATCCGGATGTCCTAAAAGCATCAGAACTATCAACTATAATCGAACCACTTATGCGAAAACTTTCATCGTATAAAATTCGCTCGCTCTCGCTGCAGTTGTCTTAGGCATCCTCATCGAAACTTCTCGCTGCGGATGTTAAATTAAAGATAGCTCTGGTATGGTATCTTCAGAGGACTTGTAGCTTCTTAGGTCGATCAATGAGATTGGTAATGATCGGTCGTCAAGATTGATAACTGCTAGAGATTACAGTATAGTGCTGCGATATATTGCATTCACTTGCATATCAAAATTACTGCATTGGGCGAACAGTTATATAGAGTTAGTCATCAGGCATTTTTACAGTAAGCTTGAGTTACAAAAGTTTAGCTAGCGTAATTGATAGCTCCATGAGATACAATGCAAATGTCTCCAGGGCTCGCCACTGTCCGTCGAAGACAGCGGGCCGGACGGGACCACAGTCGACGGTAGGTCTGTGGTTTTATTGAGTAAGCTATCTTCTCGGTGGAGGTTTGGTATGAGTTTTCCAGGACATTATGGGTCCGGCGGGGAAGTTTTCAGCATTGCAGCAGGTGGACCTTCCATGCTGCACTTAGCAAAACTTTTACACCCCCCGCAGGTGCCCGCCTCCCCCCCCCCCCCCCACAAAAAAAAAAAAAGAAAAAAAAAAACGCTTTGACTCCCTACAATAGTTCGATATCCTTCATGTTGCTTAGAAAAGTAGAGTTCTAGTATAAATATTCCGTCTATCTAGTCCTCTGTTCATTCCATCTTCCACCTGCAAGAATTATCGAAGTCAAAAACGGTCACTCGCGAGTGAGCGCCCGTGATCTAAATTTTAGTCACCCATAGGCACCCGCGGTCTGTCCGGTCCATGGTGCCTTAAAGACTGCCGGTCCTGGTCCTACTATAGGACCGAATTGCAAATTGTGGTCTAGTCCGCCCTACAGCTAAAGTCGGACCAGTCGGACCATGGCGAGCTCTGAATGTCTCAAGCTCTTCTACACAAAGCTTTTCGTTTCTAGAAATACAAATACCCCACATCCTTCTCTGTTCAAATTAATCTATGAAATCACTATTAAAATTTGCATACACCACAACACATATCATGGCCAGAATAATCATATTGACTAATTCAATCGACCATTGGTAATGATACTATTCTGAAAACTATGTCACGCTCCGGAATAAAGAAAAACATTATCCCTCCCAGAGGATACGCTAGGATATCTAAATTAGTCGCACATATATACCTGAAAATCTCATCTTATAACATAAATCTGGATAAGTGTTATTAGACCTTGGTTCAGGCCCGAGGAAGAAATCCACGAACCTCAACATATTTCAGCGACACAGGAGGAGCCTGAGGTTTTCTCGAAGAGTTGAACAAGCATCGAAGAGAGCAAGAGTCAAAGCCTTTCAGCAATAAAACTATGAAGTGGCAAAAATGGACCCGGAACATAGCCTCTCTATGATGCAAATCCTGTTTACTGTCTGGAGTACTCTGCAGACTACACTGGAGCATTGATTCGATATCTTCAGATGGTGAGTGATTTTGGGTATAGATTATGCTTATGCAACATTATGTCGTATGATATAGACTACAATGTTCATTTTCTTTACTTTCCTAATCGAAAAATATTGTAAATTGGCTCCATCGCCTTTTTGGAATTTCACTGTATATGTTCATATGCATACACTTGTGTTAGAAGTGGTTGATGAAGTTATGGATACCATCGGAGCCAGTTTGGGTGGGTTTTGGATGGATTGTAGGATATTAGGGAAAGATCCGATGGCGGGATAGGTTAATATATTACAGGTGGAATTTATTAAGGATGGTTTTGGCTACCAATGGTATGAACTACGAACATAATGGACTATTGAGAGTATACGCTACGAATGTGTATATAACTGTACATAGTAAACAAATAATGACGTTTATTACAACACATATCTCATTTCTTACCGCTTATGACGATCATATAGCGGTATATAGTTGTACTATAGATTCGATACTGATAAGCTTCAAACCGATGCATCAAGCCTCAACAACATTCAATAACCTTCATGAAATGTGAGCAAAGATTGGATCAAGTCTCGGTGGATTTATCGAATATCAAATACCTTTCTGAAGCACTTTCTGAGGAATTCTCGGGATATCCTCGATTATTTCGCCGAGTTCTCTGGCCAGAACGTTGTTTTCCGGTAAAAAAATCTATAGACTACACTTATTAGATGCCTAATGCCAAGAGCTTCAAAGCATAGTTATATCATTTATTTCTGGTCATCTATAAAATATCTGATTATTACCCATCCAGCTAAATAAAAGTCTCGATGACGCAAATGCTGTTTTATAATGAATTAAGAAAATGGAAATTAGCAATCATAAATCGTGATTTTGTTGAAGTTTCACTTTGTAGCCTATCGAGTGCGTGCTGTAGGAGGACTTGGTCGCGTGGATGTCTTAGCTAGCGCATGTGTCTTAGCCGACCGATGGTGGCCGCTACTAGCGCGCCCCTCGGAGTCTTGTAGTGATGGAGGTTCTGTCCATGGTGGAATAACACACACGATCATCACGCTCCATCTTTTTCTCCCTTCTCCAGTGACTCCTCTGCCGGATTGACTTTCTTCAGATTTATATCACAGTATTCCACCTAGAACTTTATTTGACATTTTAAAAGCCTATTGAAAACAGAACAGTTTCCATGCTTTGCATCTCCTCAATAGTCGCTAGGTTTGCTGAAGCCTGAATACCATCTTACATGCGTGAAACGGATTACGGGCGAGGGGTCATGATTGATTCATAAGTCATCACTCGCACTTTATATCGGTTCCAACACGTAAATCACGGCCCTTGATAGATTCCAGAAATCAGAACTCATTTTCCAATTGTTATCAATTAAAAGCCTTAATAAAACGGTACTCCATACGATGTGGAAGTCCCGGGGTTCATGTATATACCAAATTCAACAGTTTAGCCCCATGGCCTCATAGCCCCATAGCCTGATAGCCCCATAGCCTCATAGCCTCATAGCCTCATAGCCTCATAGCTCGTAGGTGAAATGATACCACGGTCTATCATACTCTTTGCGCGTGGCATTCTGCCTGTATTCCCAGAGTACATAACATAACTATATTCACAACAACTACCGTGTTTTTTGATTCCTTGGTTCACAGAACCAATAACCATGGTCCGTAGAACAAACAAGATTCAAATAAATCTTGCATACCTACATGAATCCTGCAGATTCCCGGAATAGCGGGGTAGTAGACCGATTTAGTAGTGATGTTGGTAGCCGTGTTTATGGATTGTGTCTTAGAGTTGGGTTGGTAGATTACCGGGTGTAGATGGTATGTAATGGTGGTTGGTTATGAGGTGGTGGGGTTTTGTTGAAAGGTCATTCTTGTTAACATTATTGTTGTAACTTATGGATTGGGTTTGCGTACTTTCTGTTCTACGATATTGACGTTTATTGGATACATCAGTAAATCCTATAAATTCCAATTGTTTTCCTGGTTATCCCCCTTCACCAGACACATTGATACATCTTTCTTTTTTACAATTATTCCCAGCCGGCCCTGGTATGGAATGTCGACTGTAATGATGAAGGTGGTACATATCAAATCAAACACTTTGTAAATCTCATTATACTTAGGTTACGAGTTATGATACACGAATTTCGGATAGGATATGTAGATACCCGAAGCAGGAAAGCTGCACCTATTATGCAATATTTGACCGAGAAGCTGAGCGCTCCAACACAGCTATAGTTTTGAAGAAGAGTTTATATTGCAAGAAAATAAGGGTGATCTGTATACGATAATATGTGTTTATTCCGTGATTCTAACCCTGAAGACCGGATTCAAAAGATTGAAGTTGAAGGACTTGTACTCAAAGCTTTGCTCATGAAGAAGAAACTTCTCATGTACAATTGTATTCTTCTAGCCTCGGCAGAAAAATAAGCTTGTACATATGGCATATGTACCCCGCAAAATCTCAGTACCCGACGGTACGGGATACCGCAAAAGAAAAATATGAAAGCCCCACGCGGGGGTCGAACCCGCAACCTTCAGATTAAGAGTCTGACGCTCTACCGATTGAGCTAGCGAGGCGCTTTCATGTATGTTTAGCATATGTGCACAATACAATTATAATTATTTATTTACACACAGTACATCCTGCAGCATGGCCGAGGGTATGAATGTAGTTATACCCAGCGTAACCAAAATGCCATCCCGGTACCTGAACTAGCGTTGCTACATAGCAGCCAAACCACCCAACCTTCCCCAAGACCAGACACCAAAAACGCGTTCTTACCTGCAGCATTACGCTAACTCCATAGCTACATAGCAGCTAATTTATGTACGAGTTTAAGACGAGACGCGTCGCGTTTTTTTTTTGGTGGATGGTGTTTCGCGGTGATTTTTTGAATATTGCGAGGAATGATTTTCAGGGTCTCATATGTATGGTGTATGTATCTGTAAAGAGATCAAAGTGGCTGACATAATACCGTGGTCATCAGGATCGGGAAATAAAAAAAGGAATATCATTTTCTTGCGTATGTTTCCTTTCCTTCCTCTCGGTATCGGTAATCGGCCTTATGGAAAGGGACTTTGGAAACGAAGAGCAGCGAACCGCGCTCATATCATGAAGATCAGGACCAAGCGAGAACACGGAGGATTTATGATGAGTAGATGAGGATAGTTTGTAGTAGGAAAGGTGACGAGAAAAAAGGCGCATGATCCGAGCCCTATGGAGGTCGGTTTTATGGTCCGAAATATCCGCTATGTAGAAAATGTCAAACGAGCAAAGGTCCTTTGGCACTAAAATTCTGTTTGAAGAAAAAGGCGATGATTAATTATGGCCATAGAGTAATTTTTCCGATGGTTAAGTAAGGCCATTGGAAAAACAAGCTCGGACTGGTTTTCTATGTGTCAGTGTAGCTATGATTTTGCCGATGAATTTCACCGACTTTTTTACACCGACGAAAATGTCGTTTGCAGAAAGAAAATTTATCGTAGAGCATCAGACTCTTTGAAGAATTTGGTCGAGCTTTTCAAGGATTACCCCCGTGTGATTCTCGGTGAGTCGGAGGACAGAGATAAAACACGTGCTGGCTATGCTGCATCCAATGCAGATGGCGCTGTTACCTGTACCTGACCAGCTGTAGTCCAGCTGTAGCTGCCGAATTCATCGCCATTTTTTTTCGGGAGCCGCGGTTTGTGCATGAGCTTTCAGGCGCAAATCAAAGAGCAAACAGTGACAAGGAGCTTGATTTTCAAAGGCCAGGTATAATTCACAGGATTGATAGCATCACGAGAAAATAGAGTTCAAAAAAACAGAAGAAGAGATTTCTTTTCCTATCCTATCCTATCCTACCCTATCCAATTTTAACATTCGCGCCCTTTTTTCCAATGATCCTTTGTTTTGTCCGAAAAAAAAAAAACTGTAACCAACAACAATCAAAAAAAGAAAAATCAAAAAACCAAACACAACCAACGACACCATTCTCCGTCTTTCTAGATATTAAAAAAACCGAGAAAATGTAATAATCCCAAGTCTTCAATAAAGACTCATTTCAGAAATCAAGAATCAAAAAAAATTCCACAAACGGCAAAAAAAAACCCATACGAAAATATTCAAACCTATACTCCCCAGCACCTCCGATCGTCCGTCTGTGAACCATCGCCCCATTTTCTTCCCCTTATGATATCTCTACCTCTCCCTCCCTTCTGAATATTTCCTCTGTAAATAATCCAGTTCTTCCCCTCCTAATCACCAATCTTCCTCCGCCTTGTATCCTCGTACACCAACCACCAATTCAGATAATACCAGCTTAAATACCACACTCCTGCATATCTCTAATAATAAGTGCATCATTCGCCCTCTTCACAGCCTCTGCCAAAAGGTTCATATCCCGTCTTAAAGTATCCTCATAGCTTCCCTGGATAGGTGAAGCTATCGGCGCAGGCATGGATCCTCTACGGGATAAGGTTGTAGGTGTGGGGTTCGGCGGGACTAGACTTGAGTTGTCTTGAGTTTGGAGTGTTGAAGAAGCGGCGGGGGACGACATGTTGAAGTTTGTTGGAACGAAGGAAGGAGGATGAGGAGTGGGTTGAGTTTGTGAAGTTGTATAAGCGAGCGTGGTGGTAGTAGCGGTGGTGGTTGGCTGCGGAGGTGAAGGCGTGAGGTAAAGGTGTAAAGTATTAAGCTGTGAAAGAAAGAACGGGAGATAATCGCAGAACAAAGCAAACGGTAACCGACGGGAGCGTGGATTGCGCGGCGGAGATAGCGTGGTAGATATTGATAGCGCGGGATTTGTGTCTAGGCCTTATGAAGCTTCCGATAGCTTTGTTCGAATGCCTTAGACTACAAGGTTTGTTAAGAAGAAAAAAAGCAGGCGTCAAGCTGTTGAAACTTTTTTTTGCGTGTTGTTTGTCAAAGATTTTGTCGCAATTCGGAACTGTTTGTTCGTTTGTTTTGTAAATTCTGCAAAGCTCTCAGGGAAGGGGGGGTATCAGTTGGTATTTGTACTTCTTGTTTGTCCCGTCACTCCCCATCTTCATAATCCCCCACTCCCGTTGCAACAGTACCTAATTATTCCCTTTCTTCGTTCAATCAATTCTAACTTTTCCCTCACCCACCCCCCGGGGCGTCATACCTTACTACGGTATCTATCAATAGTAGTACTATCTAGGCCTTATTCCGCGATTTCTTCGTCCTCCCCGTTACCCAGTTTCACCGAAGTCCTGAAAATAGGGTCCCGTCAGATCCATATGTAACCGTGGGTATGTCACTGCTCTAAGCTCCAACTTCAATTTCACGGTAGAAACAAAAAGTACCTCATACCTCAACACCAACGTCAACGCGCACCCCGGACTTTCCGTGGCTATGGGCGGTGGAACTCTGGGATCCATGGTACGGACTCCGAAAGTCTGAAGCCCCGAGACTCCAAACCTCCACAATTCCAGCTTCTGATTGCATATAGTGCATTGACTGTACAAAGTAAAGGTATTTCTATGTACGTACCCATCAGTAACTCGCTTCGTGCACCTAACGACCATGATGATGAAGCTTAAAGCAAGGAGACCAACACCTTCTAGAAGCCCGCCCAAAATGTACCCGCCACCAAAGGGGAAATACACAACTACACAACCACGAGGCTTATGACAGGCACCAAATAATCCTTATCTCGAAATTCCACAAAACCTTCTGACGTGAAACCCCCCCATCCCCCGTCCCTCCACTGTCAGAAATTTTTTATGGCGTTTTCTTCACTTTAGAAATCTTCGGGCTTTTTATATTCTGAGGCTTAGCTTCATGATACGTAGAGTAGAGGCAGGCAGGCATCTTTGACTGCACTGGACTGGATACCGTCGTCGCTTTGCTTCTTTTGTGAAGCTGAACCAAGCTTCTTCCCCGGGTAAACTCGAGCTTGCTATGCTATGCTATGCTATGCTATGCTATGCTATGGGTAACTACCAACGCCAGCAACGCCAACAATGGCAACAATATCATCATCCACAATGATCCATATGTAGCATCACCAAAACCTCCTTTAAGCATGCATTCACTACCCACTCTTCCCTTAGCTAACTCATCACCAAACTCCACCAACCACAATCAAACCTCAAAAGCCAGTACCCAACACCACTGTACTTCCCTCGACATATTCCACATCCCAACCATAACTTCCAGAAGCCTTCCTAATCTGTGATATAAGCTCGGTCCTGATTATTTTATTTATTTATTTGTTTGAGAATAATGATGTAATGATGAAATAATGTAATCCAATACAATCCAATCTCACCACATCATATCATATCATATCATCGTTTCATCAAATCCAAATCCAAATCCGTATCCACATAATCGTAATTTTCGTTTTCGTTTTCGTTTTTCAGTTCCCATAAAACAAAAAAATTTGCATAAACCCACAAACAAAAATATCAACAAAAAAGTTCATTTATTTCTCACCAACTAGGCAATACTTTTTTTTTTGGCATTAACTTTCAGTAAGATCAAAGAAACCCATCAGTCAACTAATCAACCATAATCCACATCCCCATACATATGTAGACAGACAGCATCTCCCATCCGCTTCAAAGTTCAAACCACCGAGACCGATCCAGGCATTACAGTAATCACTACGTATAATCAACAACCAACAACCAACAACCTGACAAACAGTAAAACTACACAATAACAAAAACAACAATTCAGGATATTTTTTCAATAAGTTTCGGGACTAACCACAATCAAATGCACATGATTTTTGACTTTAGAAACGAAGAGTAGATTTAAGAAGGTATATGTCATGAGCCCTGATTTCGATATAGTTGAAGGAAAGAAAAAAAGGTATGAGACGAAAAAAAAAAACGCAACACATTTGGTAAGTAAAAAAAAAAAAACAGCAAAAAACGCACACGATAAAGTAACGGAGTAAAAAAAAAACACGAGAAGCTTTCGGGGTAGATATATAAAACCAATCTTAAATAAAAAAAAACAGGCGTGTTATATATCCTTAACTAATTGAGGCCGTACTATGGTTATTTGTAGATGGAAGACAAGAGAGAGATTTCCTCCGGATGGGGCATAAGCAGTCAAAAGATACCAAGTTAACGTACAAACGCAACACCAAAATCACACCAAACGGAATGATATAGAAAAAGGAAAACTCAAACTTCGGGATTTGACGAGGCTTGCAAAGGTGGAAGAGTGGTATTTAAGGAAAAAAGACAACAAAAAGCATTGGTCGCATTGGGTATTTGCATCCACGCATTATATTAGACCACACTGTCGGAGGTTCTCTTGTATAATAATGTCTAAAAAATGTCAGCCGGGCTCGTAGTAAGAAAGATACGGGAGCACAAACCATTCACTGCCGCCATGACGAATCTGATCTGTGTGGTATCCGTTGCACATGTGAAGTGAGTGTAGATCTGCTTGGTTTCTGACTGGTTCAGTGACACGAATCTGTTAAGAATGTAGTCACAAGCAGCAGTGTAGTCGTCACCACCTATTTCTAATTAGCCGTTATCCATTAATATAGAAATCATCCCAACTCACCCTCGTAATCGGAGAAGTAGTTCTTCATTGGGCTGACGGGCAGCTTCTCTCTGAATCTATCGATCTTGTTCAAGAACAAAATGATACTGGTCTTGACGAACCATCGCGAGTTACAGATGGAGTCGAATAGAGTCAACGCCTCCTGCATACGGTTTACAGTCTCATCCTCAAACAACAACTGGTCGTACTCTGAGATAGCAACCAAGAAGAGAATAGTGGTGACATTCTCGAAACAGTGAATCCACTTCTTTCTCTCGGATCTCTGTCCTCCGACATCGAACATTCTGTAGGTGAGGTCACCGATGATGAAAGTTGTCTCAGTGATACCAGTGGTCTTGACACGCGAACGCAAGACATCCTGGTCACTTGGGGTGTAGTCGGGAGCGGCGATACGGTCAATAGAATCAAAGTAGCTATCGTTTGTTAGTTTAATTGTCGCGTCAAAATAACACCGATGAAACTTACTATCTTGCTGAGTCGTTCAACTGGTATTCCCTAGACCGTCCGAAACACTGCTGAACTCCGCGATCCTGCCACAAAGAGCGGATGGCGTTTCCAACCTCCGGGGGAAGAGAGTCTCCCTCAATCTGTGTTGGCTGCATGAAAATAGTCTGAACGTGATACTCTCCCCGGTTGTCGTCCAAAGGTAACTCCAGCGACTCCATAGCCTCCAAAATAACCCTCATTGATTGAACGGTATTCGAAAAGATAATCTCCTTAAATGATTCCCTCTCGTCGCGGCTGTATCCGCCCTCGTGAATGAGCTTCATCTGCTTCAAGATAGTAGACTTTCCAGACTCTCCAGCACCTATCGCGTGTGTTAGAGTTTGTCCGATCAAAGACATCGGGATAATTACCAAGCAAGAGCATCTTGATCTCGTTTCTCTGCATCATTCTGTCCTTCTTCAAGGTGTTCTCAATTTCCTCGTTCCTCAACTTCCCCTCCTTCTCCTCTGTACTCATTCCGCAACCCATGGTGAAGAGTGATTATCGAATTTCTAGAAACTCGTTTGTAATTAAGACGGGATTCAGTCCGTAAAAGAAAGTAATTCGCTAGCACAACGAAACGCCGAGGAGCCGATCTCTAATCGCTGCAAGGCGGTGATGGGTATGGGGTAATTATTGTTCTGTAAGGGTCAAGTTAGTAAATGTAGCCGGAGATTTTCTCGAGTCGAGGTGAGGAGAAAGCAAGAAGAAGGCAGTGCAAAGCAAAAAAACTGCAAAGTGGAAAGCAGATTTTCCACCCGGCTAACAGCAAAAACCATGCAATGCGCGATCGACAGGACAATCACGAGAAAGTATTGTTTATCCTGCCTCTTGTTTGCGCCTCCCGCTTGTGCAGTAAAGCAGTGAGATAGGCAATTCAATGCGCGAATGCGATAAGGGGTAGAGTAGCAGTAGCAGTGATAACAGCGCGACAACCACAAAATTCAAACTTGCAAACTGACAACTCAAACTCGCAAATCCAAACTCACCTAAATAAAACGCGTGTAGTATCTTCCTCTCCCGCACCGTGATATTAATGAAGGATTGTGTGGGCGATCGTGGTGTTGGTGTTTCTGTATTACTACGGTGGCGTATGGTTGGTTGGTTTTTTCGAGGGGGCGTGGTTTTGAGCGGTCTTTGAACTTTGAACGAAGGGAGGTCGGGGTCTGCGACTGGCGGGTAGCGATTGCTCGTCTCTGTGTTCCTCTTGTGGATCGGTCGGTCTTTTTTCGCTTCAGGTAGCAACACCCCACGAATGCTCAACCCAAATCACGATTAATTCTCGCTCAACTGTCAACTCGGACGGCGGACGGTAGTGTATGTATGTGAGTGGATGAGTGGTGGTGGTGTGTTGGTGGTGAAAGTAGTGGTTGTGTAGTGTAGGGGGGAAGGAGGCAGGGCAGCAGTAGACGAGACCGGTCGAGTATGATGGGCGGGAGGCGGGAAAGGGTTGTTGCAATTGGGGGGGGATGGGGGAGGGGAGAGGGCAGAGAAGGTTTCTCTGGTCGAGGACTCTGTCGGAAAGGCAAGTGTGGAGTTAGTGGAAGTTGGGAGGGAAGGAGGGAGGGAGTGGTATTGTAGCAGTGTGGTACTTTAGGGTTAGGGTGGCAGGAGAGCAGATGGATGTGGCGAACTGGTATGGGGGTTCGATTGATCGGAGTGGAAATAGATGGCAGTGAACAACGAAGGAATGGCAGTTGACAAGCAGGCTTCAAAAAAAATCGACGAAGCGAAGGGGGCGTACTCAAAGTGAATAAAAAAAAATATGCACTCGTAAACTCAAAATTGATAAATGATATCCAGCTGAAGAAGGATACTCAACAACCTACTCTCGGTGATGGCAATCAACACCCTCCGACATTGTGGATTCTCACTTAGATGATTAATTCAACTCTACTGGGCCTGGCAGAATCCCCCATCCCATCCCACCTCGCCTGTCTCTGGAACTGAAATGGAAGGATTTCACGCCTCCCTGCGACTCTGCTCCCTGTCGGTCGTTTAGGGGAACTGCGGTAACGGGAGTAACACGCTCTTAGCAGCAACCCAACCACAAAGGCAGATGTGATGATTGCAGAAAGGGGCACGATTGGCAGCGGATACACCAAACGACGCAGCCTGTCTACTAGGGATTACTAGTAACAACACTTGGAAAACCTCCACACAAACTAAAGAGTGAACTTTACGCAAAGCCAAATCGGGGAGTTGCCTACGCTGAAAATGTAGATGGCATGCTAGATACAACTCCTGCTAAACAGCATCTAACTGCTAAAAACATGGCTTCTCCATAGTGACGGTGGTGGTAAACCTAGTCTAGCAATTCGGGAGAAAGGGGTGATGGTGAAGGATGATAAATAATATGGCGATGTTAACGAGGGCTGGAAGCATCTGTGGGCTTGGTTAAGCTTGATCGATTGTTTCAATTCGTTTCATCGTTTCGAGGACAAGTCTCCCCAGATCCAACACGCAATCAATTGACCATCGTATTTTCTACAATCAACTACTATATAGTTGAAAACAAATCATCATGTCTCTCACTGTGCAAACAGTCGGATCTCAACTCATACATACATATTCATCCTCAGTTCCTTTCCATCAGGATCAAGCAGATATTCCATGCTCGTTTCAATATAATCCCAAATCGATTCATCCAACTATCCCCTACCTTGTCAGTTTATTCGTTTCCTGCGCACAAGCATAGGAAGAGGTACTCCCGTCGCACACACACTCACATTACCGGAGGCCATGTGGATACGATTGAAGTTGGAAGTAGGTGATATCAAGTTAGACTCGCAAATCGCCGCCGGGGGTGGATGGTGGACTGTTTCCTTTTTTCCTCGTTAGCTAAATGTAGCCGATACATAAAACCGCTGGGTGAATCTGATGGTTTTAGCATATGGCTTGAGTGTCGTCATGTTATAGTGTCTTTTCGGCTCTTTTTTTTGGCAAAAAAAAAACGTGGGAATGTGCTGAGTATTAATTAGTATGGGGTCACCGGAGTCCTCGTTTGTTCAATTACAATCCTTCATAAGAAGACACAATCAATTCTCCTACTTTTGAACATACCAAAGCTCTGCAAAAACCTGTTGTAAATAGGAATCTCAAAAAAGGGTCTTTTTGGACTCGAATCAACTCCCTGCTAACTTCTCAGCCTCCATCTCCGTCGCTTATCAAACACGGTGCGCTAGGGAAACAACTGCACCCTCGATGCAAATTTCGGCACCCTTTCATTTCCAATACACTAGGTAAGTTTCCGTGCAAGCGCAATCCCGGAAGAGAGTTGCCATGCGACAAGAGCGCACGATGATCATGGCCGAAACCATACCAATACTTCATAGCGCGGTTGTGTGGATATCAAATTTTGGCGTCTTTTCTTAGAATACAGTAACCATATGTATCTTTCTAGCCCCAAAATTGAAAGTGAAATAATAAACGAGCGAACCCTAACAGGATCCAAGGAATTCGGATCTGAAGAAAGAATGAAAGAAAGAACGAAACACCCTGCTATGTATGTGGAGCTCAGACATACTCGGTAACTTCCTCCCAACGTCCCAACTTCAAATCCCCTGCCCTGTAGAGTATGTAGGATGTCTCATGATCTCGTGATTTCATGATCTAAAGTTGTCAATTGTTTCGAAGTGGCACCTGGCGAACCCACCATAAGGGGGATATTCAGGATAATAAGAAAAAGGCCGGCAATAGCTTGATATTTCCGATATCTTATATTTTAGGTATCAAGTACCCCGAGTGGGGATTGTGTTGAAAGGATATATCCTGTTCGACGGCAGCCAGCATATGTACAAGTGAAGTGATCCATGGTGCGCCCCTTAACTTGAGACCCTTTCTGTGGAGAAGTGTACGGAAGTGAAATCAGGTAGCAGTTTAGGGAGGCTTATATGAAACCGTGCAGTAGTTGTCACATACGAAAATAGTTGATGTGCAGTGCAATGAATGAATTTTGAATTGTCATTGTAATCCGAGGCTTCAAGATTGTTACATTTTTTTTTTCCAATTCCCGGGTTTCACTCTGTCTGTCAAAAGTAGTTGAAGCGACGGCGCGATAAGATTGAGATGAAATGAGCTCTTACATAGTGCCATCCGTCGTCTACACTAACTTTGTCGCAGCCCTCGGGATTCACGTACTGTACAACCATCCATCAACTCCCTATATTCATTCATACATACATCCATACACCGCTCTGTCTCTTCCCTCCCCTCCCTGTACTAGTCCGTCCGGAACCGAAAACGGATTCTGCAACCGCACTGAACATCATTCGCATTGAACCAGATCAGAGCGTACAGGTAGGTAGGTATTCGTTACAATCTATAGCACGGCGAACTGCAGGAGGAGGAAGCAAGATCGGAGATAAACCACGACCAAGTAAAAGTAAAAGAAGAAAAAACAAAAAAAACAAAAGAAAAAAACAAAAAAAGCGCGTTCTTTTCATCACAGAGCCCTAACGTATGTGTATAGTGTAACTCCTTTTTAGATTTTTTTTTTTTTTGATTTTTACCCACAGTGTCGGATGTTCCCAGATGCTGTAGAGTACATAGCTTTGAGATTATATCCACGCTGGGTCCAGGTCCCCACCCGCCATGAGGAGCACGTACTTTTGACACGCACTTATGGCACGGTTTCCACGGTTTCCACGAGGCCCCCTCCACCTCCCCACCCAAAAGCCCCTTCCTTCTCCAGACGAGATCAGATATGATATGAATTGTGTTGCTGTTGGTGTTGGAAAGGAAAAAAAAAACACAAAACGGAATTGCAAATACCAAAACCAACCAGCGGTAACCTACTCCATACATCGACTATGTTTCGACCATGCTTTTGTCTATGCCTCAACCATACTTCGGCCATGCTCTGTCCATGCTTTGTCCATACCTCAACCATGCTTAGACCATGCTTCGACTATGCTTTGACTATGTATGCTGCGACTATACTTCGACCATGCTTCGACCATACTTCATCCCACCAATCGAATTACGATTTCCACCGGAAAAAAAAAACACACAACCACGCGAGACACGCGAAATGCGCAATACCATCTCACCGTACGTATCAGAGAAAGATTAAGGACTAAACGTGCAACAAAACGCGGGAAAACGTGGGTTTTTTTTAGAGAATCCTTTTTCCTTTTTCTGTTGCAGTTTAGACTCCGGTGGGGGGGGGGGGGGAGGGGGCACAAGCGAGACAATAAATGTCCATGGCATATACAGAGACAGAATAAATAGACAAACAGACAGACAGGTATATAAGCCGCAAAAAGTAAGTTAAGGGGAATATATAAATGGCATCTCCACAACAATCCGTTTCCACACATAACATATAACTCTTCCAGTCTCAGTGAGCTTCAAAAACAAAAGTTATAAACCACAGACTTCCATTTCATGATCCCCTATGTAAACTATACGTACAGTAACAATATATTCCATTAGTTACAGCATCCCATCCTGCATCCCTATCCAGCATCAGTTGCTATGGCACCTGGAACCATAGTATCTACAAAAAGGAGTATACCATACCCTGAGTACCCTGATGGCCCAGCTGCCATAGTGAACCTTCAACCGAACCTACCGTCCTTAGCGAGACCTGGAACAAAAAAGTGGATCTGCGGTTAAGAGACCGGTACCGGCTGGTCAACCGACGTACGATGGCGCTGTCATGTCATTGGTCACTAGTCAGGGCACCTGGCAAGCAGAGCAAGGCGAAAATAGACGTTGGTATCGGAGTATCTAGCTATTGGATTTATATGGTTTCGTTATCATAAGCCTTGCTGGAATTGTTGCTGCAATATTTTGGGGACTTTGAGAAGGTGAAGGGGATGTGGAAGGGAGTAATTAGATAGCTGAGGAGGGGAAGTGGGGGTTTTATATATGGTATTTGATATATGTAAGATGATGTGCATGTCGATGATGATGTATAGAAGCATAGTTGGAATAGTGTAGAAGCACAGAAGCACAGTGGAAGCAGTATCGAAGCCGCATTAAACAAGTATAAAATAAACATCAAAACTTAATCAGTAGACACATGTGATATGAACAATCACAAGCACAACCTTCTCTCTGAAGTTTCCGCGCAAGCTTCGGAATCAAAGCACGTGAGTGATACAAACACCGTTCAGTAACAAACACCTTTCGTCCATCGAATACTGTTTCAACCTTTCCATTTCATTCGCATAACAACGTTTATAACCCGCCCCCCCCCCCCCCCCCTTTCCGTCCTTCCGAAAACTACTATTTCATACATGATACATACCACCATATCATTCCAAAAGTCGATACATGAAAAGAACAGAAAGAACCTCAACGTATGGACTTATGAGAATTACTATTGAAACTACAGCAGCTATATACTCATTTATGTATGTATGTGCATAGTCTGTATATATTCTGTAGTCAGTACTCATACAAATCACACAAAATCAATCTCATTTACCACTTGCTGTATCCCCGATGGCGATATATGGAAGCTCCTATGGTTATGGTTATGATCATTGTTATGATTATAGTTCTCGTCACAGTGTTGTATATATATACGATGATCCAAAAATAGAATATATTCCTCAACACGTTTTAATGCATAGAGCCCTAATGATAATTTCCAATCCCTCAGTCTCATTCCAAAACATTTTGGTCATTACATAATTCTAGAAACAACCAGCAAAGCAACTTCTAAGTATCAAGTAACCAGTTGTTGTACATAAGCAACTTTAACTGCCTGTATATAATTAGCCAGCCCGTCCCCACTCCTTTCCCCTCCTTTTTTCCCTTGTTTCCCCCCCCTCTTTTACTCTTTAAAAGTCTCTGTTTCCAACAGTCAACAGCCAAGCAGCCAACTTTCCGTTCTCGTACACATGTAGGAAAAGAATCACAAATGTAAAGCCTTATCCTTATCCTTAGTCTTCGCCTGATTCCGTTTCTGCTTCTGTTTCAGTTTTGGGGGGAGGGGGACGGTGGACGGGGGGTTAAGGCAAAATAAAGATGATAAAGATAAAGATAAAGATCAGGCCTGCTGTTATGTTATCTTAGATTTTGTACGTTAGGTTAGGTTAGATTAAATTAAATATCCTGGTCCTTGGTAACTTAGTGCTTGGTGCATGAAGAAGAAAGTATGCAGTGTACAGTGTGCAGGACATGTACGTACGGGTAGAATATATAGCATAGAGGGGGAAAGTATATATATATGTGTATGCATGATATATTCGACGGGCCGTTTTATTTTTTGTTTTTTGCGGGAGAAAAAAAGGAGGGAAAGGAGTTGTCATTTCGGAGTAAAGGCTCGACTCGGGTTCTCACAATATCAAGGCTCTATTATCTATTATCTGATAATTGATAAAACCGCAATCGATTCAAAACAAATAACAAATCAGTCAACTCATAATCCATGGGATATCATCGATAACAGCTAGCCACAGGAAAAAGTCTCCAATTCCCAATCCCCAATTCCCAATCCCCAGTTCCCAATTCCCTGCTACATGGAAGTTTTCGTTTTCCTTTCCTTCCTTTCCTTCCTTTCCTTCCTTTCCTTCCTTTCCTTCCTTTCCTTCCTTTCCTTCCTTCCTTCCTTTCCTTCCTTTCCTTCCTTTCCTTCCTTTCCTTCTCATCCATCCCGTATCGGCAGCTAATCCGAATATCACAATATATATTCCCATAGCCACAGCCACAGCCACAGCCAAAACCACAACCACAACCCCAGCCGTAGCCGTAGCCGCAGTCCAAACATTTCAACACGGGTGTTCATCTTCATACAGCTCTGTCTTCGCCTTTCTCTTCCTCTTTTCGTTCTCTTCATCTTACAGCCTGTAAGAATCTCAAGACCCCTCAAAACTTGGGAACTTAGGAACTTATCTGCTTGGGAGCTTGGTAACTCACCACCTTCAAGTCCCCGATTATTTTGCACTTTTACCGAAAAGAAATCCAACATCGACATCGACATCGACACTGGCACAGGCAAAGCGGACTGCGGTATACCGTGTGTTGACTGATACCGACTGATACCAACTGATACAAACTGATACCATATACCATATAACTACCTAACAGTGAAAACTAACTACAGCTAACTACAGTTTACAGAAGTTCCAGTATACCATAAAAAGAATTCATGAAGTGGTATATATATACAGGAGTTTATTGATGAAATACATTCTAAGTAGGTTGTAGATAATCCAAGGGATTCGGTAATCCATATGGCATAAATCCAACAAACAGTCCCCGAAAAATGGTTTAGATTTATGAGTTCTAAGTTTTGGGTAAGCGGTAGGGGTTGTAGGTTATCAGTTATCAGGTCACAGTTGACAGTTAACGGTTATGGTTAACAGTTATCCAATTCCACAACTCACTACCCACTACCCACAGCCCACAGCCCACAGCCCACAGCCCACAGCCCACAGCCCACAGCCCACAACCACAGCCCACAGCCCACAGCCCACAGCCACCTCAACTCAACTCACCTCAACCCCACCTCACCTCAACCAATAAATCCCCAACTAAATCCAACCCAAGTATATCCCATCTAATCTCATCAATATCCCAAAGTTCCATGTAGTATTATATAGAGAGAGATGGTATGGTTACTTACACCAAAATTACAAAACCAATCTATGTGCACTACACCACTTTCAGCATGACAAAACTAGAGCTGTTTAAGTATAAGTATAAGTATAAGTATATTTGATTTGATTTGATTTTCTTGAACGTTCCCAACCTTAAGGTTATGACATATGCCACAGTCTAATTACATTTCGAGGCTCCAGCTGTTACCTTGGAGTCTCGCTGGGATCCGCCCCAGAGCGTACTTCATTTCTTGGGCCTGTTGCCACCTCTCTTCCTCCTGCTGGTTTTCATTCTCGTCGTTACATTTTGGAGCCCTGTTTGCTCTTTTCCCTCCCGGCACTCTCAACTCGACACTCTCACTTCGTTATTCGTACCCTGTCTCTGCTCTCTTCTGCTCTCCTAAGCATAAGTATAACCACAAGTATAAGCAGATGCATAAACAAGTCCAGCATCAACCTTTTCAATAATTATTACTCTACAGTATAGTCCCCTCCCCCCCCTCTCCCCCTCCCCCCCCCACTATATCTCTCTTTGAGAAACCATAACAAAATCATAACCCATCACCAGTAACCAGTAACCACCAGCAACTCAAAACATCATATTCAAAAGCCATTAAGCAGTGCGACTGTATCTCTGTATCTCTGTATCTATGACAGTAATTCTAATCTGATCCAATTCAAGACCAAGACCAAGTGATCCCATGTGTAAATAAATATATAAGCTATACTCATTACAACACACCACACCATACCACACCACACCACAACACAACACACCATATAATACCACACAATACTATATCTATGTTACACACAACCCAGATTTAATAACAATAACAAATAATAAAAAACCCTTTCCCTCTTCAACCTACACACCTTTATGCCCTGAAATGATAAAAGAAAAAAATCAAAGAAAAAGACAAAAAAAGGAGAAAAAAAAAAATCAAAGACAAAAAAAAAGACAAAGACAAAAAAAAAGAGAAAAATCAAAAAAAAAAGAAAGAAAAAGACAAAAAAAGACAAAAAAAGAAAAAGAAAAACCATGGTAATGAAGGATAAAAATGATGAAAAAAACAAAAATAGGAAAATATAAGGAAAAGATGAGTGAAAAAAAAATGACGAGAAAAAAATAGGAAAAGAAAAAGATGAAAATAGGAAATGAAAAAGGAAAAAAGATAAAAAAAATATCGCGTAAAGCAAAATCAAAAGCAAAATTAAAGCAAAGTCCCCAACACCCATACCCAATGTTTATGTAATAGTTATAAGCACACCAAAGGAAAACCGCAACATGTACCAGTTCTTCATCCCCGGATTCTTTCTTCGTTGGAGGAGAGAATCTTTGCTTACTCGGATTCCTGTGTAGCTGAATTCCAAGGAAAATAAAGATAAAAAACAGCCTAAGTTTATGTTCTCCGAGTTCCACAAGCTTCCGGAACTTTCAGAGGAATTAGTAAGCCCCGCAAGCCAAAAGCCTGGCAAGTCTCGCGCTATACGTCATCCCCTTACTTCGTCCGTCTACCGCCAACTACCTCTCTGTAAGCTGAGCAGGTTCTCGACACACTCAATCTCATCAATCCTCCTATCATTCCAAATATTTTCTCCCTTCCCTGTTGTGTCTGTAGACCCGTTCTCTTTCTCTTTATCTCCATCTCTCTCTTTCTCTTTCCCCTTCCCTTTCTGTCGATTCTCCTCTGTCTCTTTTGCCCTTATCTTCCTTTTCAATTTGTCTACATTCGCAGCTCCAAGGACTCTCCGAATCTCATCGGCATGTGATGTAACCTTTCCCTTTCTCTTTTTCTGACAAAGTTCTACGGGTGGGGATACAGGAACTCCTGGAGGACGATTCTCCTTATCGCTTTCCAGGGATGTGTCTGCAGGGCGTTTTTTGGAAGAAAACTTTGGTGGGTTGGGATGGTGATGGTGATGATGATGGTGATGATGAGAGTGACATTTCTTCGGAGTTGGTAATACTCCACCATTATTGGAAGGGCCGGCGACACCGAGTCCACCAGTACCGGCACCAACATCACCTACGGGACCTCCAATTGCTTTGCCTTCGGCCCTCCGCATCCTATTCCTATTCCGCATTAACCTAACGGCATAACTCGCCTCATCCGGTAGCGGAGGCGAAGTACTCGGACTCAAAATTCCCCGTTGGTTCTCACACGCAAACTCCCATAACTTTGTATCAATTGGTGGCCTTGAACTAGACCGTTTCTTAGGTGTAGTCGTAGGTGGGCGGTCCGGGTGCATAAGGAGACGACTAGGTGGTGGGGAAGGTGGTTCCGGGCTTGCTAGAACAACTACAGCTTTGCCATCCATGTTGGTTGCCAAGCGGAGGAGTGAGGAAGAGGAACGGCGGAGGAGAGGGGGTACAGTAGTGGGTTTTGTGCGGCGGGGGTGAGGGGCTGGAGGATCCGCTGTGAAGTTGGCATGGCTGACCGTAGGTTGCGCCTGAGGTTGAGGATTGGTGTTTAAGGCATCTTGCAGCCGCCGGTGGGCGGAAGTAGTAGTTTTGGCGCCAGTGGAGACAGGTTTTGGTGCCTGGAAAAGAGGCTTGATCTTCGATGCGGGCTTGTTGGTAGCTGGGTTTGGTGCCTGTGTACCTAAAGGATTAAGTTGCTCCTGGGACTCCTGTGTTTTTAAAACTCCCGGTGGCACCAATGGCTTCAATGATGCTAAAGGCTCCCCTGGAGAGATGGCCATCCCGGGTTTCAAGATAGGTAATTCGGCTTCGCGTTCTGAGTCGGAGCAAAAGGCGATATCGCGATCACGAATATCAGAGTGGAGATAGCGATCGTCGTCGTCAATGGCCAAGCGAGACTTCACGTTGTAAGCGACGCAGGGGCTGGAACTGATGACGCCTGATGATGATGGCACGCTAATCTCGCTCGGAAATTCACGGTGGTGGTTAAGATGAGTGCGTGTCCGTGAGACGAGTCCAGGCGGGGATGACGCGAGTGATGTAGGCAACTCCAACGCGAAGGATGTCCCTCGGATGGCGGCTGTTGGGTCATGATGACCATGGCCGCGAGCTGTGAATGACCGTTCTCTGTTAGGCACCATCTCGTGGGGCTGAAGAGGAGTTGCTCGTCGACGTTCTGCCTGGCGTTTATTGCAGAACCAAATCTGCAAAATCACAATTAAAAAGTCAGGATAATCTTCCCTCGGACAAACCAAACCAACAAGAAACAAAAAAAAAATGTTACGGTGCCTTCAAATCAAATTTCTACAGAGAGTGTGACAGTGTGCAGTAAACACGCTACTATGTTCACCCGCCCATCCGCGCCCACGACTGCAGAAGTAATTTGCACCATTCCTGCACACTACGCTCACAGCACGTTTAACATCCCCGCGCTCCACAGAAAAGCCGCACAAGAACAAACAGTCGTGATATCTTTTGAAACTGACGAGAGAGGGGGAAACAATGGCAATTTGTGTATATTAGAGGGGATATAAGAGGTGTGAATTTTTGTGATGAGGATGGATAACGGCGACAATATCAAGGTTAAGGCGGTTTGTAATTACCTGAACTTCCTTCTCTCCCATTTGCACTCGCTTGCAAATTTCCTTTCGACGAATTTTGTCAGGCTTGGTGCATTTCCGGTACTCTTCCTCTAGGATCACCTGGTCATGCGGCGATGTCCGGCGTCGACGGCGGCGTATAAAACTCGAATTGTCGGAGGAGGGTTGGGGCACATTTGAAGGGAGATGATCTTGGGAGTAAGAAGCAAAAGCGAAGCTTGAGCTGGCAGAGCTGAAGCTGGAGCTGGGATGAGGCTCATCGGCATGCGCCTCAGGATCCATCCTGATGCAGCAGTAGGTTTGGGATGGATTGGGGCGGAAGAGGCTGGGGGGGGGGGGGGGGGTAGGGAAGGAAGGGGGGAGGGGGGAAGGGGGACGGGGGGGGGTAAGGAAGTAAACGCGTCGAGCGGGAACGGAATGGAGATCTCGCGACTCGCTAGTGTGCTTTTATGTTTCTTGTTCTCCGCCAGACGACTGTCCTTGAGATGGATACGGCCGTGAACCGCAGCGATTGGGTGATGATGCTGTTGTAACAATTAAACAGAAAAAAGAGAAAATCTTCACTGTTTTCTCGGCGGGGAAAAAAAAATGAAAAATGAAAAAATAAAATAAAAACAACCGCGTTTCGTAGTTTCCGGTGTCGTGTTGTTTAAAGGGGAGGACTGACTGGAAGGAGACAGACACGTTCAGTCAGATCAGAGCGTGTGAATTTCCTTGTGCCTCGTGATGCTGTGTAGCGGGTAGGGGTCAGAGTGATTCGGCGGGCGTGGAAGGTTAATATGGCTTGTGACGCGGGTGGGGGCTGGTGCAGCCATCAGTCAATTCTCTTGGTAGTACTACACGCGTCTTTTTTTCGGTGGGAGAGTTAAAAGTGTCTGTGGGGGACAGGCCGCATCAAAACGCGCGCGTGAGCGGGACACTAGCAGCCGGTAGTTTTTTGCATAGAGCACTCCATCAGCCCCTTTCCGACCGGCGAAATTGAATCGTCATGCAATGCGATCAGCTTTATGCGATGCTGTCAATTTCATCTAATTGATTGATGTGATTTCAACCAATCAATTCCTTCCAACCAATCCATCTCCATTAAACGCGAAACAGAAAAACTCCTTTACGCGTCGATTGCCCGGGAGTGTCATGCATGTAAACCCTAACCCACTCCCGAAGCGGATTGGCGCCTTGGCAACTGTACGCCGACATCGCAACCTTATTTGTGCGTCACGCATTTCTTCTATGGACACCATATGTACATCCTCCACTTCCTCTTTTCTTCCTCCTTTTGAGATCACACTGCGGCAATGTACAAGCATGCACGCATCCACATAGCTCAATCAAACTTCAACGCCTTAGATAATCCCATAACACAGCCTGCTTAATAGTTTTCGAAACGTACGTCAACACAACGACGATAATGGATTACGGCAACCACATATCACGTTGGTGTGAAAATTTCTAGCAAGATATTTATCAATCAGTATATCTTTATAATGATATACAGTTTTTATGTTCAGTACTTCAGGAGAGGACATACCAAAGTAACTCGATTACAAAGTAGAGAGGAGTAAATGGTTAGAATTGGTATCTATGATCTATCAAGCTAATATATCAAGAAAATACTCAAAGGATTACACCCCGACGCATATCTGTGACGGCAACCACGGACCCGGGCGATTTGAGGTTATATCACTACTTCTTCGTCCACGATCCAAGAAGTCGACTCATATCAGAATCATCACACAAACCACCTCCCTTCCCCTTCATTTCTTTATGCTCATTCAACACCAAACCCCAAAACACAAAAGCCAAAAAACGAAGTTATTTACTCATCACCTGACGACTATCCAATCTTTACCCAACCAACCAAGAGCAGCAGTAAGCCGAAGTTTAAAGTTCAAAGTTCAAACACAGCTTATCACGCCTCTAGTATCTACCATTAATCCAACCCATCACCCCAGCACAGCAACAAACCAGCACCAGACCCCAGAGTAAGTTTCCATATCTTTAATCAGGTGATATACTATGTCAATGTCTATATCGAATCCTCAAGCCGGTGCCGAAATTTTTTCCCAGGATTTGATTATATTGCCAATAGCATATAGCAATTACTAATCAGTCAGCGGCCGGAATGAGAAGTCTGGATTCAAAAGTCTGGAATCAGGAGAAAGGATAGATATTGGATATACATAGTAGCGTAGTAGCATAACCCTAAACAAATAGTTATCCCACGACAAGGCTTCCATGCTGGGCTGGAATTCATCAGGATTCAGGAAGACAGGGAAAAAGATGAAAACATGAAAACATGAAAATATAAAATATAGAATGGAAAAACCACAGACTCAGAATAAATGCTACAGTACTACATCTTATTACTCCTTCAAGCCGGCTCCGCATACCATTACTACCCAAACCCCCAGTAGATCCAGTGTATTGAATATTTATAAAATCAAAAGTAAGCAGCTTTAGGAATATGTAATCATGAACAGAAGCTGCTGGTGGTGCTTTTATCGGAAGTAGTATATGATATATATATAGCAACTACATAGTTTTGTAATCGTTGCCGGTAAGGGAGGTTGGAGATTGGAGATTGGAGATTGGAGATTGGAGATTGGAGATTGGAGATTGGAGATTGGAGATTGGAGATTGGAGATTGGAGACTGGGGACTGGAGTTGTAGGCTTGGAACTGGAGATTTAGTCAATGGTCATAACTTTATCATTCTACTGATGGGAGTTTTGATAGCTGTACCCTCTCTCTCCCTCGAGCCTCCCATACCTTCATTTATGACATTCATATTCGTCATCAATGCAGTGACATAACCAGTATCTAATATGTATATCTATCATAACTTCGATGCTAGATATTCGATGCCAGATACCAGATAATAGATGCCAGATGCCAGATGCCAGATGTCATATGTCAGTCTACAGCTATTGTATATAGTCATAGTCAAAATCCATACACCGACCGCTCTAGAAAACTTACCAGGGTTCAGCAGTACGCACCATAATCTTGGCCGACAATCGAAGCCGCAGATACATAGCATTCCTGACATTCGTAACATTCTGATATTTTGAAATTTTAATAGTCTAATATTCTAATAGTCTAATGTTCCTGCTATGTGGCTATGCGGCTATACCATATCATAGATCGGTATTTTGATACATCCATGTTAGCAATAGACAAGCATACCATATCATCATATCAACATATCACCATTTTCTTTTTTTCTTTTAAAAAAAATGAAAATCTTCCCGTCTCTATCTCTATCCCTATCCCTCCCCTGTCAACATCGTACGAAATTTCCTAACGACCCGAAAAAAAAGACATGATGCCATACTAATGACTGATCTCCATCGAAGTGGTTCCCGGGTTTTGTGGATTCTTATGTATCTTGAATCTTAGCCATAGTAGCCATAGTAGCCATAGTAGCCATAGTAGCCATAGTAGCCATAGTAGCCATAGTAGCCATAGTAGCCATAGTAGCCATAGTAGCCATAGTAGCCATAGTAGCCATAGTAGCCATAGTAGCCATAGTAGCCATAGTAGCCATAGTAGCCATAGTAGCCATAGTAGCCATAGTAGCCATAGTAGCCATAGTAGCCATAGTAGCCATACATAAACAAACAAAACCAAAAAAGAAAGCTAAACCATATAAACAAAACAAACCCAATCAGTAACGTCAAATCAGCGACATCAAATCAGCGACATCAAATCAGCGACATCAAATCAGCGACATCAAATCAGCGACATCAATTCAATACCCAATACCCAATATTCCCCACGCAGCCAAAAACATGCAAAATCAATCATCATCACCGCCATCACCGTCATCAGCTCTATATACCGAGTACGCCGTGTGCCATAGGCAGATTAGCGGATTAGCAGATCAGCGGACAGAACGGTGAGATGGGAATTATCCGGAGATGGGTATATGTAGTTGTACATACATAGGATTTTCTGTCTTTCTGTCTTTCTGTTTTTTCGGGGCTTGGAGTTTGGGGTATCCGGAGTTTGGGGTATCCGGAGTTTGTATGTACAGCCGCTGTAGAGATGGGAAAATTGGATCATCTACATACATACATATCACTAAGAGCCTATGTACATCCACAGCTCCGCTCATGGTCCGTGTATTCAGTGAATGGGACTATGTAGATAGCGGATTGTCTGTGGTACGTGTATAGTGGTTTTGAGGGTTTGAGGGTTTGAGGTTTTGAGGATTTGAGGCTTTGAGGTTTTGAGGTTTTGAACCTTTGAGATTTCTATTCCAGAATCTAGAATGCAGAACTTATGTATGCAGAACTTATGTACATAGAATCAAGATACATACATACAACACCATAGATTTCGGCGATGGTCAAAGCGAGTGACGAGAACGATGAGAACGATGAGAACGATGAGAACAATGAGAGCTACTAGTATAGTGCACCACCCGGAGAAAGGGGGGGGGGGGGGGGGTATCTTTGCTGATTGCTGATATAGTTATACATACAGATAGTAGAGAAAATTGGAGCTGCTTATATGTATATATATAGATAATAGAACAAGCTGCCATGATTCTGATTTTGATTTTGATATACATGGTCGAGAAAGAAGATGAAACAATACATAGAATTCGGTGTACCAGTGTACCAGTATTACGCGGTCGATATTTCCCCGTGCTATGCTACGCTGTGGTTATTGTGGTGTACCTGCTACATACTACATGCTACATGCTACGACTATTGGCCTCACTGTGGCATCATCACTGTTATTCGTTGCTATTCGTTGCTATTCGTTGCTATTTGTTGCTATTCACTGATTTACATTTTCAGATTTACATTTAGATTTAGATTTAGATTTCCATTTTCATTTCCACACTTCGCTGTATCGTACATCTTATGCGTCATCACACTATGGCACCATACTGATAACAAGACCAGCGGTACATCATCACACCAGTACATCATTACCCCAGCACATTATCACATTACCCCAGCACATCATCACACCATCACACCAGTCCATTCCATCATTACATCCCAAGAAGTATCAAATATACTTTCACAAAACCTCACATCATATCGCCAGCAACGATACCCTGATATCCTACCTACATCCTACCAACCAGCTCCAAGATCCTTCGCATATCTATACATACCGTGTTATTGATTACTTCATTTCCCCGCTGTGCTGTGCTGTGATATTTCCTCGCTTTACATACTCTGCTATTATAAAGCTTGAAAATATTTCAAGCAAGCCGATACCACACGCAGAGTTGGGGGTGGAGATAAAAGAGGATAGAAAGTATCGTGAACCAGAGCAGTGACCCAGAGCAGTGAACCAGAGCACAAAACCAGAGCAGAAGAGCAGAGCCGAGCAGCATACATACATACAAAGAAAGCAATTTCTCGCACTGTCTTTTATCTTTATCTTTATCGGATATTATTGCTGTAGTTATTATGTAGCAGCTATGTATGCCCACTATAGCAACCATCTATGTATCAGCGTATCAACCAGCCAGCTATGAGCTATCCAACCACTCTCCCCAAGACCACTCCCCCCAAGGCCACTCCCCAAGGTCACGAGCCCAAGCCAAGCCAAGCCAAGCCAGCAACCGGACCTCCCTGAGCCGGGATCGCGTGTGCGAAGCGAAGCGAAAGCGAACGTGGAGGTGGAGATGGAAGCTTCCGACTGGATTTGGGACTGGGGTTGGGGTTGGGGTATACATAACATACATAACATACATACATACATACATACTTACATGCATAGAGGGGGAGCGGTGAGACTGTGACAAGGTCAAGAGCTTTGGGATATAAATGTGTGACACTGCGACACTGCGACTGCGACACCACTTGTTGTGTAGAGCGACTTGGGGTTTTTGACGGATTCTTGGAACGGAATGGGAATAGGAACAGGAAGGGGATACGGATAGGAAGGGGAATATTAGATACACTACACACGATACACGAGAAGTCGGGAGTTCAGACGTTCAGGAATCCAGGAATCTGTTTACCGATTCTACAGCGACCAGCAGCGCAGACAGCAACCAGCAGCAGACAGCAGAGTCCAAACAGCAACCAGCAGCTAGCAGCTAGCAGACAGCAGCTAGCAGACAGCTAAGCTAGCTAGCTCACCCCAGCTACGGAGTTAACTACAGTACATATCAAAGACCTATCCCATCACCAACGGTCAGGGTACATATCTCATATCCCATTTATCATTTATCATTTATCATTTATCGGGTTTCTAGAACCTCCAGGGTCATCAGTTAATCCCCGCACTACGCACCACCATCGGGGATTCTTAAACCTTAACCTTTCCCTTCTCTTTCTTTGCTCCGGATTCGCAACCCCTCGAGCTCTACTTCTCTCAACTCGCGACTCTTGAGAAGTTACAACAACACCACCGCTTGCCACCTACCACCTTCGTTTATACCACATCTAATAACCCGACTCGACTCGATAAACTCAACTCCCCGCCCCGCCTCAACAACCATGACCGAGCCCCCCACCACCCTCACCACCACCAGCAATCCAGATCTCCCACCCCCACCATCCATCAAAGCATCCCCACTAATCGGGATCATCGGCGCCGGAGTCTCCGGCCTACGAGCAGCCCAGGTACTTCTAGAAAGGGGGTATAATGTACAAATATTTGAAGCGCGAGACCGGGTTGGTGGGAGGGTTTGTACCAGTTCTTATTTGGGCGTCGATGTGGATTTGTGAGTGATTTATTTTTTATTTTTTATGTAGCTTGGAATTGGAATTGGGGCTGTGGTCTATTTCCTGCTTGTGGTGTTGGGGTCAAGTAGGACGGGGAGGATTGGTGGATGGTTATTTACATACAGAGAATACCCTAATGGGCTAATGGGCTAATTATCATATATCATACAACAGAGGACCAAACTGGATTCACGGCACCACCGATAATCCCATAGTCCCGCTTTCCGAAGCCGTTAATTCATCCCTCCATGCATTTTCGGAATCCTGTCCGATATTCGATAGTCACGGCGAGAAACTTAACCAAGTAGAAGCGGATGATTTGCAGGATAAGATTTGGAAAATGATTGATAAAGCTACGACTTATTCGAAAGAACATAAGGATTCGATAGATCCTAAGCTTTCGCTGTATGATTATGCGGTGGAACAGGCGCAGGAAATGTTTTCGGGGGGTTTGAGCTCGAGTCCGGATGAACCGGGCCATGTGAAATGGAAGGGGTTGGAGAGTAGGAAGAAGGTTTGGTTGGATATGGTACATATGTGGGGAACTTTTATTGGTTCCAGTGTCACGAAACAGAGTTTGAAGTTCTTTTTGTTAGAAGAACCGGTGGAAGGACGTAAGTATCTATCTTTCAACATGGGATATACCAGAGAATTATAGCTGACGTATGATAATTTCTCGCAGCCAACCTTTTTGTCGGCAGCACCTACAAGCCCATTCTGGATCACTTGGCCACCACCGCGATTTCCGCCGGTGTAATCACGCTGAACACCCCCATTGAATCCATCACCACCGATAATTCCAACAACCGAATAACCCTCCAATCCCCCAGCACCACCCACCAAGTCGACGCGGTAATCGTAACCGTCCCCCTCGGCTGCCTAAAACAATCCAACCCCACCTTCTCCCCCGCACTTCCCCCGCGTATCCTCTCCTCAATCACCAACCTCTCCTACGGAACCCTCGAAAAAGTCTACCTCCGTTTCCCCCGCGCATTCTGGTTCACCTCCTCCTCATCCCCCGGTTTCTTCACCTTCCTATCCCCCAGCTACGCCGCCTCCACAAACCCCGAAAAATGCCACATGTGCGCTTTCTCCCTCGCCCACCTACCCCCTCCCCACAACCAGCCAACCCTCCTCTTCTACACCTTCGGCTCCATCTCCTCCCACATCACCTCCTCCAACTTCCCCCCCTCCTCCACCCCCGAAGGTCTGCAGAAATTCTCCGAGTTTTTTCACCCCTATTACAGTCTTCTAGATAACTTCTCCCCCGACGATCCAACCTGTCAACCAGAGAGGATATTGGTAACAGAATGGTCAAGGGATAAATACGCGGGTAATGGGAGTTATTCAAACTTCCAGACGGGATTAGAGGATGGGGAAGAGGATATTGAGGTGCTGAGAAAGGGGGTGAAGGAGAGGAGGGTTTGGTTTGCGGGGGAACATACTGCCCCGGTATTAGGGCTTGGGTCGGTGAGTGGTGCTTATTGGAGTGGGGAGAGGGCGGCGGGGTTGGTGGTGGAGTGTTTTGAGGGACGGGAACAGCGGGAGGGGGGGGAGAGGGGGGTGGAGCCGGTGGCGGTGGAGGTGAGGGCTTAGATGTAGTTCAGGCGGGCGGAGACATAGAGGAGCCAGAGAAGAGCCAGAGAAGAGAAGAACCAGATGTCAGAATCTATATACACCACCAGGCGTTGGAGTTTCGTTTCGTTTTATTTTTATTTTATTTTATTTTTTATTTTTCTTATCCAGTATTTATTTCCTGTATTTCCTGTATTTCCTGTATTTCCTGTATTTCCTGTATTTCCTGTATTTCCTGTATTTCTGTATTTTGGATTTCTGTATTTCCTGTATTTTGGATTTCTGTATTTCCTATATTTCCTGTATTTCCCGTATTTCGAATTTCTGTATTTTGAATTTCTGTATTTTGAATTTCTGTATAACTTGGAGTTAGATGTAGTTTCAATATATCCTTGCGGATGATGCTGTGGATTTCTTTCTTGTGTGTTGTGGTGTTTTGTGTTGTTGTCAGATTTTGCTGCGGTTGGATGGATGGAAGAGTGAGTGAGTGAGTGGGGTGAGTGAGTGGGAGAAGGGAAGTTATAAGTTATAGTTCTGTGGGGCGTTGAACTGTAAGTACTGTTACTGTCACTATATCTTGAGCAGATATCTGTTGTTTATAGATTCTTTATACACAGATGTTTGTGTAATTTAATGTAATGTTACTGTATCTTGAGCAGATATCTGTTGTTTATGGATTCTTTATACATAGATTTTTGGGTATGTAAAGGAATATTTTTTTTTTGTTTTTCGGCTGGTTGGGGGTTGGTTTGTGTACGGTATTTGCCTATTCCTGGAGTATTTTTCTTTTCTTTTTTTTGGAAAAAGTTATCTTCAAGCTCTTCCCGGTTCAGCCTAGGATGATGATGATATAATTATCAAATCCCTTTTCCCTTCCATCCCCCCCCCCCCCCCCCCCCCCCCCCCCCCTCCTCTCTACACCCCCTCCAAAACCCCCGCATCCAACTCCTCCACAACCCTCAACAAAACCCCCAAGCTCTCCATCGCACCATTCATCGCAACCCTCAACATCCGAGCAGTCGTAGCTTTATAGTGTATTTCCAGTGATGACCCGGTGGCCTGGAAGTTCCGGACTACGAGCGTGCTGAGTTCTGTGTCGATTGAGAGGGATTGTGAGAGCGTTTTTGCTAGGCGCGGGGTTGGGAGCGGGATTGTTAGGATGCTGATGGGGGGGTTAGCGGGGTGGGAGATGGGGGGGGGTGGGCGGCGGGGGGGCGGGGGGGCGGCGGGGGCGGGGTGAAAGATGGCGGGGAGGGGGAGGGAAGGGGGGGGATAGCTGGGGGGATGCTTACATCGAGTGAGGAAACGCGGGGTCGATTGCTGTGGTCATTTCGTAGGTGCGGCGTTTGTAGGGCGTGGGAATTCTCAGGCGTAGATGTAAGGCGGGGATATGAGACTTTTTGCTACGTGTTTCAAGTTTCTGGGTGCTGGTTGGGTTGGGTTGCGGTGCGTTGCGTTGTGTCGCGATGCTCTGCGCGTTGCGATTGCGATTGCGCCTTACGGTCGCATCGCGCGCTCGGGGTGATTACTCGCTCCCTCGCTCCCTCGCTCGCGCCCACTGCCATACCCAACCCCGCAGTTTCAGGGATTCGTGCTGTTGTGTTGTCATGGCAACGAGACTAGATTCCTAGTATGTATGTATCACCACCCGATTTGTTTTTTTGTGTTGCTATGTATGCTCCAGATTCCCGGTTTGGGTTAGCCTGTTGGTTGGTTGTATCTTCCGCCAATGAACGCGTTTTGAATGCGGCCGGAGCTCTGCCTGGGCTCCCCGGGCTGTCTGGATGCCTGGGCCCCCCGGGCTCCCTGGGCTCCCTGGGCTCCCAGGCTAGTTATTACTACTTTTGGATACATACTTGGTTCAAAACAAAAACACGAGGAGGAGCCTGAGGAGGAAAAAAAAAAAAAAAAGGAATATTAAAGTGGTTGAAGCGAGGAAAAATACTGAAAATCGCGAAAAACGCGAAGAAAGCATAAAAATAATACATAACAACATACAACATACAATACTCCGACTTCCGGGGATCCTGTCACGACTATCTTTTCTTAAGACTAAGAAGCGATAACTGCCAGAGGATTATCTCAGTGAGAGGGACGACGTTGATTGTTGACTGTTGACTGTTGACTGTCGACTGCTGCTGTTCCTTCGTTCCTTCGTTCCTTCTCGCACCGCTCACTCGTCCACTCTGACACGGTCAACCCGACTACCTACTGTCACCTACTGTCGCCTACTGTCACCCTCTGTCACCCACTGTCACCCCCCCCCCCCCCCCCCCCTAGTCCACGGCAACCCGTTCCTGCGTTTGTGTGTTGTTTTTGTTGTTGTTCTACATACCCACTGACCCAACCTCCGTCATTGCACCTCACGAAATCGAGAAAAGAAACGAACAATCACGACGAGTCACGACGAGTTGAAAAGAATATAAACAAGAGAGAGAGAGAGAGAGGAGGAGAATCGCGTTTACATCATCATCATCATCAACACCACTACCACCATCAACACGCGACGAAATCCCCAGCTGCTGTTTAGAGTACGAGAACGCTAGAGCCTTTCTTTTTTCCCCAAACACCTGGAGTCATGAGTCCTCCAGTTCCTTACGGCAATGTCATTGAGTACATCGCAGGTAATTCTTTGCTTCTCTAAACTTCCCCCGTTGAACGCGCACTGATCTTTTACCCCTCCCTTCGGTTCGGACAGATCGGTTATACTGGGCTTGCTACACATCGCCCCCAACCTCATCAACACCGTTCCCTCCCCAAGCGATCCCCGACCCTCACAGAATTGTGTCTCCGGAACAGACCCGTCCCGGATCTCGCAGTCCGTCTAAGCGCCGGCCGAACCAGGTTACGAATTCTTCGGGATTGAAGCCGGTATATTTTACCGTTGATGACGCGCTTTTGTACAATGCATTCCACCATGATTTCGGTCCATTGCATATTGGACATCTTTACAGATTTGCGGTAACTCTTCACGATATCCTTGGAGATCCTAAGAATGAAGGAAGAGTCGTCGTCTTTTGGTCAAAGCCAAATGGAAAGGCTCGCGCAAATGCTGGGTGCTTGTTGGCCACTTATATGGTATGTGATATATGCCGGGGACGCGAGACGGAACACTGATTGTGAAAAGGTCTTGGTTCAAAGTTGGCCACCTCATTTGGCTCTTAGTCCATTGGCTATGTGTGATCCGCCTTTGATGCCGTTCCGTGATGCTGGATACTCCCAGGCAGATTTCATCCTCAATGTTCAGGATGTAGTATATGGAGTTTGGCGGGCCAAGGAGAAGGGTCTTGTCAACCTCCGCGAGTTTGTTTTGGACGAGTTAGTACCCGAAGTTTAATTGAGAAAGTGCAGAACTAACGAGGTATCAATAGGTATGAGAAGTTTGAAAGAGTGGATATGGGAGATTTCAACTGGGTATCACCAAACTTTCTCGCTTTTGCTTCCCCGCAACATAAGGTCCTACCTGATGCCGATATCACCTACCCAACGGACGAAGACGAAATCCTTGACTCCAACCTCCCAACTCCTTTCAAGAATGTCCTCCACCACTTTCACACTAGAGATATTGGTCTCGTCGTACGATTGAACTCTCCTCTTTACCCCGCAGAAGCCTTCACCGCCCTAGGAATAACACACATGGACATGATCTTCGACGACGGAACCTGCCCTCCGCTTAACCTTGTTAAAAAATTTATCAACATTGCCCACCAGACCATTACCCGGGACAATAAAAACATCGCCGTGCACTGCAAGGCTGGTTTGGGACGTACCGGATGTCTTATCGGTGCCTACCTAATTTACCGCTATGGATTTTCTGCAAACGAAGTCATTGCATACATGCGTTTCATGCGTCCCGGTATGGTTGTCGGACCTCAACAGCACTGGTTACACTTGAACCAGAATGAGTTCCGTCAATGGTGGTTTGAAGACACCATTCTTGCCGCAGCTTTGGAGAAGGTTCATGCCTCCAACCCCGCGGGTGCAGTTAGAACCCCTACTAAGGCATCTTCTAAACGCGCCTCTGCTACTTCTGGAAATATGACCCCTAACCGCCGCTCTATACTTGGAGAGGTGGATAGCAATAATGAAACTGCGTCAGCGAATATATTACCCGCTCCGACACCAGGACAGCCGAGGAAAACATCAAGTAGATTTGCATCTACCGCTGCTTCCTCAAGAACAAGACAATACGAACCTGAACCGGATGTGGTGGATGAAAATGAACAAGCCTCCCCTGTTCGTCGTCGGAAATCCGCTGTAAAAGTCGATGAAGAAGATCTAGCCCGCGCAATAGACTCGGGTATGACAGAAGAAGAGTACATGATCCGATTACATCGACGAGCCACAACCAAATCTCCTGCAGTGAAACGAACCAGTAGCCACAGTGTTGTATCGGCTACAACAGTCGTCGAGAAGGTCGTGGAAGAAAAAACTCGTAACGGTGCAGGAGCGGGGTTAATTGGAATTGGAGCAAAGGTTAGAAGTAGTCCTAGGAGACAACCGCCGTCTAGTGGGGTTAGGAAAAGCTCGGGAAGAGCGGTGAGTGGAGGTCCGGCTTAGGTGGCAAGGGAGGGGAAATGGGAAAAGGTTGTGGTGATGGAAAGTGTTTAATCAAGTCGAGTTGATAATGATTTTTGTGGATGCTACGGCTTGGTAGATACTCTTGGATTGACGATGCGATGCAATGCAATGCGATAAGATGAGATGAGATGAGATGAGATGATCATGATGAGATGTTGATGATGATGTAAACTTATTGTTGGGGAAAGAGATGGACTTTGAACCTCTGATACTGCTCTACGGCTCTACGGCTACTTCCCCTTTATTGATCCTAGGCCTGAACATGAATAAGGAATCGAAGGAACGAAGGAAACCAAGGAATCGAAGGAAGAGAAGGAAGAGAAGGAGAAAATATCATGTCTCCTATCACTATCATGTCTCCTATCACTATCACTATTACTATCACTGTTACTATCATTACCACTATTAGCATACTTTACTTTACTTTACTTGATGGACTATTCCTTTTTTTTTTGTTTTTTTTTGTTTTTGTTGTTACTGTATTTGAAACTCTTTTTTTATATGATAAATTGGCGTTTTTATGCATTTTTATGTTTTTTTTTTGATTGCATTGTTTTTTTGTGGTTTTTGTGGATTGTGGATTGTGGATTGTTTTTTTGTGGAAAGTATTTGCTGGATTGATTGGTTGTTTACTTATTTGTATGCTGGATTACTTACTTGCTGGATTACTTGGCACTTGCTTGTTTACTTATTTGTATGCTGGATTACTTGTTTACTGGCTTGTTGACTGAATTACTTAGCACTTTCTGGCACTTACTGGCACTTACTGGCACTTACTGGCACTTACTGGCACTTACTGGCACTTTCTGGCACTTATTTGTTTACTCACTTACTGGCTTGTTTACTCACTTACTGGCTTGTTTACTCACTTACTGCCTTGTTTACTCACTTACTGGCTTGTTGACTGGATTACTTACTGGCTTGTTTACTTATTTGCTTGTTTACTTATTTGCTTACTCACTTACTCACTTACTTAGCACTTTCTATGGCACTTACTGGCTTACTTGGCACTTACTTACTCAGCACTGTCTGGCACTTTCTATGGCTATGGCGCTTTACGTTGTTATTTTTTTTTTGTTCTGCTTCGTTTTGTGTTGTCTCGGTATATCTTTTTATTCCGTTATATTCTTCTTTTTGTTTCGTTCTGCATCGTTTCGTTCTGCTAAGTTTTTGTATGTCTGTTATTGTATGTTTGTATGTCTGTTATTGTATGTCTGTTACGGCATGTTTGTTATTGCATGTTGATTTTGCATGTTGTTACTGTATGTCTCTTACCAATGTCTGTTACGGTATGTTTGTATGTCTGTTACGGTATGTTTGTTATTATCCAATATTTATTGATGAAGAAAACAAAACAAAACAAAAGATATTTTTTACTATTTTTAATACTGAATGCTGAATACTGAATTTTTAATACTAAATTTTGAATTATGAATTATGAATACTGAATTCTGGATGCTTTGTGCTGCCTGCTTGGTACTGGCTGCTTGATACTGCCTGCTTGATACTGGCTGCTGGATGCTTGATACTGGCTGCTTGGTGCTTTGTGCTTGATACTGCCTGCTTGATACTGCCTGCTGGCTGCTTGGTGCTGGATGTTTGATACTGCCTGCTTGATACTGCCTGCTTGATACTGGCTGCTTGATACTACCTGCTTGATGTTTGATACTGGATGCTTGATACTGCCTGCTTGGTGCGTGGTGCGTGGTGCTCGGTCTTAAATACCGTATACTGTATACTGTATACGAAGCACCCTAATCAACCGGGAACTAATCAACCGGCAACTAAGCAACCGGGAACTAATCAACCGGGAACCAGGGAACTGGATTGTATGTACATATACATATCCAGAGTGAACTAAGCAACCGGAGAACTGGGGAACTGGGGAACTGGGGAACTGGGGAACTGGGGAACTGGGGAACTGGGGAACTGGGGAACTGGGGAACTGGGGAACTGGGGAACTGGGGAACTGGGGAACTGGGGAACTGGGGAACGAGGGAACGAGGGGATGATTATGGGGGAATGATGATGATGAATTGTGCATGTCTTTTTTAGCCTGTGGTAGTTATTTTTTATTATTTTTGTTATGCTATGCTATGCTATGCTATGCTATGCTATGTTATGCTATGCTATGCTATGCTATGTTTTATGTTTCATTTTTTTTTTATTTTTTTTTTATGTTTTTATTTTTTTACGTTCGTGATGTGATGTTGTGATGTTGTGATATTGTGATGTTATGGTTTCTGGTCCCTATTATTGTTGTTGTCTTAGTCTTATCACGATTTGGTTTTTTATTCTGTTTTTTATTCTGTTTTTTATTCTGTTTTTTCTAGGTTTCTTTTTCTGGGTTCTTTTTCTGTTTTTTTTATGTTTTTTTTTTCTTGGGGCAAGGGGAGGTGTTGTTTTTAGTGTATCCTTTTGTGTATCCTTTTGTGTATCCTTTTGTGTATCCTTTTGTGTATCCTTTTGTGTATCCTTTTGTGTATCCTTTTGTGTATCCTTTTGTGTATCCTTTTGTGTATTCTTTTGTGTATCCTTTTGTGTATCCCTTCGTCTATATTAACGCCCCAGTCCTATATACCCCACCATACCCTACTCTACCTTATCCTACTGCTACATCACTGTACTGTAATTCGCTTCTATATCATCTTATATCATATTATATCATATCATATCATTTCATAAGCTTCTGTTGCTGTATTGTGTTGTGTTGTGTTGTGTCGTGTTGTGTCATATCTGGAACACTATCAACACTATCAACACTATCAACACTATCAACACTATCAACACTATCAACACTATCAACACTATCAACACTATCAACACTATCAACACTATCAACACTATCAACACTATCAACACTATCATATGGTTTATGGTTTATGGTTTATGGTTTATGGTTTATGGTTTATGGTTTATGGTCTATGGTTTATGGTTTATGGTTTTTTTGTTGTTTGTGGTTTTTTTGTTGTTTGTGGTTTGGAAATGGGATTGAGAGTTATTATTCGGGAATATTTGGGTGGTGTGTTGTTTATAGGTAATTAAAGGAAGTTTAGGTATTTTTTTTCTTGAGAGAGAGAGAGAGATCAACAGCAATATTGAATAATCTCTATATACCACCGCATGTTTGCATAAAATGACAAAACAGCACTTATAAACACAGGTCTTTTACCGTGGGCTGTAAACTAGAGTTACATATATCATGGAAGTAAAATTTTATTTTATTTTTGTTCTCGTTGTTTGGTTTAACCTCGGATTCATCTCTTCTTCTTCTTCTTCTTCTTCTTCTTCTTCTTCTTCTTCTTCTTCTTCTTCTTCTTCTTCTTCTTCTTCTTCTTCTTCTTCTTCTCTTCTTCTTCTTCTTCTTCTTCTTCTTCTTCTTCTTCTTCTTCTTCTTCTTCTTCTTCTTCTCTTCTTCTTCTTCTTCTTCTTCTTCTTCTTCTTCTTCTTCTTCTTCTTCTTCTTCTTCTTCTTCTTCTTCTTCTTCTTCTTCTTCTTCTTCTTCTTCTTCTTCTTCTTCTTCTTCTTCTTCTTCTTCTTCTTCTTCTTCTTCTTCTTCTTCTTGTTCTTCTTCCTCCTTTCTTTTGATCTTCATCAACTTATCTTTATATTCCCCTAGGCTCCGTATATATGTATGTACATAATGTACACCAGTTTCTCTTCTTTTTTCTTTCCCTTTTCCAGAAACTTTACCCTTCGCCAGAAACTGCAACTGCAACTGCAACGGTGTGGATGCATACAGATACATAGTACGAAGCGTAGAATATCCGGCGTCTATGCATAGTCTATACAAAACTGTGGACCTGACGGGGTTACGGTGGTTGTTTTGCCTGTAGTTCTGGGCAGTTTTTAATGATTATCCATGACTGAGTGGTTGCGGTGGGTGATCGTTGTTACTTGCTGTTACTCTTACATATGTAGTTACCTGCAGTCACAGTCTATCACCGGCGCGTTACATGTATGAACTGGAGGTCACTTCTGGTCACGGGCAGTTGCTGGTAGTTACTGGTAGTTCGTCGCGGCTGGCGGTTTGTTAGGTCTGTCGGGTGTATGGTGTATGGTTTATGATATTGAAGACTGTGGGTTTTGGTTCTGGTATAAGGGGACTATCGGTGAAGGGGACTGTTAATGGTGGGACTGTAAAATGGGACTGTTAATGGTGGACCGTAAGATGGGACCGTAAGATGGGACTGTAAGATGGGATTGTAAGATGAGACTGTAAGATGGGACTGTAGAATGGGATTGTAAGATGGGACTGTAGAATGGAACTGTCAATGGTGGACTGTCAATGGTGGGCTTGACGGAGCGGTGGGCTGTCAATGGTGAAGTGATGGATTGGATGGATTGGATGGAGAAAGATGAAGATACGGGGTATAGAATTAATGATGGATGATGTAATGTAAGAGATAAGGGGTAATAGATGGTTGAAGATTGATGTTTGATAATAGATGTTTGAAGATTGATGATTGATAATTGATGGTTGAAAATTGATGATTGATAATGGATGATGGATGATGGATAAAATAGATGATAGATGATAGATAATATGTGGTATATATGGTATAGATGGTATAAATGGTATATATCCATTCATATATCCATACATATATATCTATACATATATCCATACATATATCCATACATATATCCATACATATCCATGTCTTCCTAAATATATACATACCCCTAAAACCCTATCCACATCCATAAATCCCCATAAAACCTCAGTAAGGTTGGGAACGTTCAAGAAAATCAAATCAAATCAAATCAAACCATAAAACCTCAAAGCCCTCCAATTCACCATTCACCTCTTCACGCCTATGTATTCACTACATATCATTCACCATCTCCCATACCATTGACTCCGAGTTATTTACTACCGGAGAACTTCCCGTAAAGCTATATCAACACTTTTTCTATTACATTTTCCAACAAAACACAAAGCCCTCCAATCAATCAAAAGTTGGTAACTCTGAAGTTACAAAGGCATTGGGGTCAGGGACGCAATTCGTAACAATTTACGGTATCATTCTGCTGTAAAATGCATTAGAAAAATTGTTGCTATAGCGTGTCTATAGTCTTACGGGAATTTCTCCACTTTGATTTTTTATGTGTAGTATTCTTCTTCTTCTTCTTCATATATAATATTCTGTTATTCTGCTATTCTGCTATTCTGCTATACTGTTATTCTGCTACTCTGCTATTCTGCTATTCTGCTACTCTGCTCTACTGATATCCTGATATCCTGATCCCTTATATTCCGCTACACCAATCCCTTATATCTAACAAACAAAATCAAATAACCACTCAATTCCTTTATATAAAAACAACAGCCACAAAAAAGAAAACAAATGCAACCCTAATTTCCATTCCATTCCCATTGCAATCGCAATCGCAGTCCCTTTGATCCCATTCTCCATTCTCAATACAATCCACCAGTACAAAAAAAAAGAAAACAAAAAACAAAAAAAAAAAAAAAACCAATCCGATAATGTAATATAATATAATGTAATGTATGGTATGGTATGTAATGTTCTGTAACAAAAACAACAAAAAAACAAGACCCATTGTGATATCCCCAACCCCCTAAAAACACAAAAATCAAAATCAATAATTATAAAAAAAAAGAAACTCAAAAAAAAAAACAAAAAAACACCACAAAAAAGACATAATTTTGCATGCATGCAGACGCCACAAAACTCCCATAAAAAAGAAAGAAAGAAAAAAAACTCTACCATGTTTACCAAGTTACCAAGTAAAAAAAAAGGAAAAAGACCCCCAAACGTCAATAAGCAAAGCCTATTCCTTCCGGGGCCAGACGAGGCTACCTTCACCTCGACTAGCCCATTCCCAACCCAAACCCCAACCCCGACCACTTTATCACTGTGTCCCATGTTTATCTTCTACTTGTCCTGTACTGATATGACCTGGCCTAGCCTGACCTGGTCTTTGTCCTTATGCTCATCTCCATGCTTATGCTCATCCTAACCCTTTATTCCTTTCCCGTGGCCTGTTATGACCATCTCCATCTATCACCACCATCCCAACTTCTACCCGCCGATGAAGCCAACGAACTCGGCGATGCCGAAGAAAACTCCTACGTCATTCCCAACAAGGCCATTTTCCTACCGACAGGACTAAGATCCTCACCATCCTCATCGGAATTATAAACGCCCGAATCCGTATCAATATCCCAAACCTGTTCCTGTTCACCATCCTGCTCTTCTCCAGCCCAAGCTTTCTGCATAGCCCCTCTTGTGTTCCATCTCAAAGTCCTACTAATACTATCGATCCATTCTGTCGAATTACTTAGCACCGTAGGAAACGGGTATTGTGATGCTGCTATGGTGACAAAGTCTCCCTGTCGTAATTCGATCCGTCCTTTGCCGTCGAATGCACACCAGGCTGTTGCCCTGGATCCTTTGGGGACAGAGACACGGAGTAGCATCGAGTCGTTGAGAAGCATAGGCCGGAAGCTGAGGGAGTGCGGACAGATTGGAGTAAGTAGGATGGCTGGAATATCGGGGTGGACGAGAGAGCCACCGGCGCTGAGGGAATAGGCGGTGCTTCCGGTAGGCGTGGAGAATATGCAGCCATCGGCTTGGATTACGGTGAGGAGGTCGTTGTCGCCGAATAATTCGAGGTTCGAGACGTAAGGGGATGGCCCGCGGTCAATTACCAATTCTATGGAATTGTGTTAGTGAACAGGATTGGGAAGGGGTGGGAGGAATTGGGGAGACTATATGCGGCCTACCATTAAGAACTTCAAACTGATCTTTCTCTACCGATTCTCCGTTCTCTTCTCGGTATACGGTGCAGGTGAATCTCATCCTCATGTTTACCCTCATTCCATCATCCAGTACTTTATCCAAGATTTCCCTGTATAAATCGAATTTAAAATTCGTCAAAAACCCAAGCGATCCCAAACTGAAGCTTAGTACTGGCGGTACAACTCTCTGAAAAAGCCAACTTGTGAAAAGTACTGTTCCGTCTCCTCCGAGTGTCAAAACCAAATCAAATCTCTCCGGCTCACTCCAACACATTTCCGGTGTCCAGTACTTTAATTTCTCTCCGTGACCCATCTCCTCTACCCCCCTTGCATTAAACCGTTGACTCCTTTGCAGCTTCTTATCCACATACACCATCGTCCCCTTATTAGCCATCAACCAAACCGCCAACTCTCTTGTCAGGGTGACAAGCTCGTTATCCCTTGCTTTAGTCACTATCATAACGGCTTTAACGGTCATTTTGCAGGTACGACGCTGGAGTTGTCTAGCCACCTCGCGGACTCCGAGTGCAGTTTGCATAAGACGGGAATGTGAACGATATTCATCGCCGGCGATCTCTTCTAGTACGCGCTCTACGTTGACTGCGGGGTCGAAGCGTTGATGGTAGAAACATGGTGATTGCAACGGAGCAAAGTTTGCGAAGCGAGCGGTGTGGGGAGGTGAAAAGGCGGCGGCGAGAGGGGGAGGAGCGGCGGTGGACGGTGTGTTGATCGAGAGGTTGTTCATTGTTGAGGGGGGTGTCGGTTGTGCCGCGCAGTGATGTGAGACCGGCTGCAGATGCTTCTTGGGTGTATTCGTCGACCTCGTCGAGACTATTCCCATTGACTGTATTCGCTCTGTCGTAGGTTCCATTGTATCCATTCCCAGTGTAATTTCCCCCATTCGCACCACTCTCTTCATACCCCTGATAAACATACCTAGGCGAACCCATAGCACCGGCAGACATAATTGACTGGCGAAGATTGGTAGCGATAGACATTGGGGGTAAGCTTAGCGATGGGCGCCGGCTTGCCAACGCTTTTAGGAGGGTTTGTTGTGGAACTTCTGTAGTGATATTGTTGTGTTTCGGAGGTTTCGCGGGGTGTGCTGGAGACGCGAGGGATATGCTGGTACCAGTTCCACCGGTAGTAGTGGCGTTCGGAGTTGGAGTTATTCCGCTGCTGCTACTAGGGCCCGTAGTGTTCGACACGTTATTTGTGTCTGGAATTGGGTTTATGTTCGCCCCGTTATTCGTGTTTGAAACTGGATTAATGTTTGATCCACTCTTGTTGTTCCTTTCGTTCGCTCCACCTGATCCAGATCCTGTTCCTGTTCGACTCTTGTTGTTCGCTTCGCTTCTTGCCTTTCGTGTTCCGGAGAAACTCTTCGTCTCGGGCAGCTTGGTATTCTCTGTCAACGAATACTTTTCAGGCAACTGAAAGACCTCGTGGAAAGCATCGACCAAATTCGGGGTCGGAGGGGGGAAAGATCCTGGTGGGAGAGGAGTATTCGGAGCTGTAGTTAGGCTTGCGATATTTGGAAGTAGATTGAGATGGTGATGATGATGATGACGGCGAGTCTTGTTCGAAGACTGTGATGAAGAGTTCTGCTGCAGCGGTGTATGAGAGGAGGGGGAGGAGGAGGAGGATCTCGGTGAAGTCGAAGGTGAAGGCTCAGTCGGAGGAGGAGATGTCAAAGGTAAAGTCTGCGCTTCAGGTTCAGAAATCCCCCCTCCAGTAGAAGACGGCGGCAGACTCCCCCGGCTATCAACTCCTCCGCAGGCTTCTAATGCAACTTGGGCGTTGGCTTTGTTATCCCCATCCCGGTCCCGGCCCACTACCGTAACTTCTTCGCTGCGGCGTGCCGATATTTGCGGGGATGACATGGTGTGCTTATTATTTTTGGATAGACTAGAAAGGCTAGATAATTACCCTGGTAAATCTACCGAATTTGGAAAAGCTCGGACCCGGGACGCCCTTTTTTCTTTTTTTTTAAATTTGAGATTTGAGATTTGAAAAGGCAAAGCAGGTTCAACAAAAGGGCCGTTCGTTCTTTGGTCAGTCAGGCTAATTGATTAATCTGCAACGGAGGTATTCTGTTGGTAAATGGTAAATGGTAATAATAATAATGAAACCCCGTATGATTTTATTCGATATCAGATGAGGAAGATGCGATCGATATACAGTAGTCTTTGAGATGCGACGTCTGGAATTGGTATTTGATGACCCTGAAATTTAATTTCGATGGAAGGAAGGTGTGGCGGATTATGCAGGTATTGTTGATTATGCAGGTATTTTGTGGATTATACAGTAATACAGTAATAATGCAGGTAAGCGTAAGGGCTATTTCGTTCGATGACGGCGATAGGAGATGGCGATGAAAGCGGTCAGCCGTGGTGCTGTGTGCTTAATCAATCAACCGACGCAGCTTGTGCAGCTTGTGCAGCTCGGGAGTCTATTCTATTCCGAGCTTTGCAGAGAAGAAGCTCGAGACGAGAACAGATAAAAGCCCTTGTGGCTTAACAGGTCGAAGCAGAAGGCGTTGAAGGCGCTGAAGGCTCTGGAATCTGGAAATCCGAAGCTATTTCCCCCCTGTGGCTGCTGCTGATATCCGTCAGTCAGTCAGATCAGATCAAATCAGTCAAGTCTATGACCCTATCAACCACAACCACAATCGCATCAACAAAAAAAAAAGAACCAAGCTCCGTCCATCTATAGTGCCTTGCCATGGTGCTGCTATGGTGCTGCTATGGTGCTGCTATGGTGCTGCTATGGCATGGTATGGTTGGTATCAACAGTGCCCAGATTCCACCAACACCAAACCCATCCGCCGAAATCCAACGTGACTGCAGATCGGGAGCATCCGAACTTGATTTAGGATACCGCGCGGGAACGGAGCGACAAACCTAATGATCTAATGACCTATGACCTATGACTATGACTTAATGGTGCGGGGTGATGGCGACGGTGACGGAGACTGTGACGGTGACGGAGACTGTGACGGTGACGGAGACTGTGACGGTGACGGTGAAGAACGGAACGAAAAAGATGATAAGGCGAAAGGAACGAAAATAATGGCACCAAAATTTTATAGCTTGTTGACAGAACTGTTGATCGACGAATGAATAGCTTCTCACAGGCTTCTAGCCGCTATGGATGGATGCCGATATGTGTGTGTGTATGTTGGAGCTAAAGATTTTCTGCGATGCGATGCGAGGCGGCGACTATGTCCATAAAGTGAAGATAAGAAAAGAGCAGTATTCTGTAAGTTCAGAGTAGGTTGGAAGCAAGAGTAAGTCTGTAGCAACTACGACAAAAAAAATAAAAAAAAGCTGGGGGATATGGTGTGTAAGTAAAGCGACGAAAAGCGACGAAAAGCGACGAAAAGCTGGGCTGAGCTGATACAAGCTGGAGCTGTTTGATATCGATATGTATCGCGATGGCTGTTTTAGTTTTAACAGTTTTTGTTTTTTTATTTTTTTATTTTTTTTTTCTGCACGGCTAGCTGTGTGTATGTCTGTATATATAGTCGACCCTAGTATTCTAGTATTGCAGTATCGAGTGTATTCTAGAACTTTGCTGGTGGTTGTGGTGGTGGTGGGGGGTGGCGGGCGGGTAGGTAGGTATGTAGGTAGGTAGGTAGGCGAACAGAGCGTTGACAGATTGTGCAGATTGTGCAGATTGTACAGATTGCTATATGATAGCTACAGCTACAGTAGGCTGCGGTGCGGATTAAAAAAAAAAAAAACAAGATACAGATGAAAACAAGATATACAGAACAGTAAAATAGACCCCTCTCCACTCCGTCCTGCTCCTAGCTCCTAGCTCACCGTGAACCGAACCCAATAGCCCATGAGCTGTACCCTATCGAGCCTATTGGAGCCATTGGACTGCCTTAAACCACAGTATCAGACCATCGAACTATCAAACTATCAGACTATTGTACTGTATGAGAATCCTTAACATCAACCAACACCGAAACCCACGCGTAAAATGCAGTTGTGGTTATGATTCCTTGGGTTTTTTTCGTAACTGATCATACGTACATATAACTTCTGCAAGGAGCATGGAGTATTTTAGGCGCCCGGGTGTTTTATGCTTGCTGGGTTGTTGGGTGGAGGGGTGGATGGGGATTGGGGAGGGGGAGGGGGTTGGTTCGGATGGGAATTACGGGATGGGATGGGGGAGGGAGGAGGAGGGATGGGGATGGGGGATACGATAGATAGAATCCCAGAGCCATGAAACCTACGGAACAGATACAATACAATACAATAGCACCAATACCAATACCAATACCAATACCAATACCAATACCAATACCAATACCAATACCAACAAGCAACAAGCAACAAGCAACAAACAATAAGAATTCCTTACCATAAAAAAACACACAGATTTTAGCTACGTAAACGTAATAAAAAGCAAATGACGATATGTGTAGATATATATACATGTACCGGTACCGAGTACCGAGTACCGAGTTTGATGGTATGTATGGTATAGGGCAATTACTGCAGCTTGTAATCTGCAGGCAACAACCATGGCCATGGTTTATGGTGCAGTATATTCGCACTTTTTGTCTTATGTACATACGACTGTACATACATATCATGAACGTGCGGAACGGAACGGTGTGTTGTTTTAAGGGCACCAGATATATAAAAGTGAAGCAAAAACCACTGCTACAACTACAAGGCTATAACTATCAAGGCTGATACAAAGTATTATAAATCATTACAAATCGTCCATAATTAATCTGGGAGGTTTCATAATTTAAAGCTCAAAATCTCAACTAAGAACCTGCGAAGTGTGATGAAGCATCTTGAAGCATTATGAAGCAAGGCTGTATAGGTTATATAGGCTATATAAGCTAGGCTACATATTGCGTTACAAATAAGGATAATAATCATAATCATAATCATAATCATAATCAGAGTAATAGGATCAGAATTGAAATCCGTATCTCAAGACCCCATACCCACTGTATCAAATCGAATAAACAGTAACGGATGGTATGGTAACGATTCAATAACCTCACCTCATATCCCATCATCATCATTAACCATATCCGCAATAGCCGCAGTAACTCGGGACTGACGTATGTACATAACATACAACAAATAACTTCAATTACGCGCCGTACCTAGATGGATGGATACCCTACCCTGCCTATCATACCCCACCCCGCCATACCTACACTATCCTATCTTATCCTATCCTATCCCACCATACCATACCTACCATACCATACTATATCCTGGCGATTTATAGGCATTATTTTCATATCGACTGACTCCGCCGCAGGTCAACCACCACTTCACATACCCTGCATATATACCCTGGGTATAGGTAGAGTTAGAGTTATAGTTAAGCGAGGGATGACGATGGGATACATACGATGTGAAACCCCGAAAAAAACAAATCACGGGGATTATGTATGAAAATCACGAGTATCATATGTAGACAAGACAAGAAAAGGCAAGACAAGACAAGACAAGACAAGACAAGACTGGATAAGACAGTATAAGAGAAGAAGACAAGACAGGATAAAATGGATAAGACAGGATGAACCTTTGGAACGCGGGAAACACAGGGGGTAATGGAACTTATGATTATGTGCACTGAGATTACAGAATTTACCTGTGAACCTGGGAACCGGGGAAGCTCAGCTATGTAAGATATATAAGCTATTTACATAAGCTATGAAATCAACCATACACGACATTGAATGAAAATCTATATATGAATAATCATGAATAATGATGAATAATGGTTTAATATCCCCGCCTTACCCCACTGACAAACACACCCCCCCAACGGACCCCACATACATAGAATACATACATAGCTGTCATGTCATGGGATATGCATCTTGTATGATCTCTACGTATAAAATCCCGAAGCCAAAAGCAACAGAAGATAAATATTTTTGATATCGATCTGTAACTCCAGGTCTGTAACGCTGCAGTTGGGTTTGAGCATAAGGTAAGACTACATATGGTGCTTGTTACCATATACCCTGTACTAGTTGATTCACCGAATAGTAGTAGTGGTTTCGGGTTCGCTGTATAGTGGAGGACTTCCCATCGCTCTATTGGGGGTGGATAGAATAACCTCAACTTCATCTATTCGATAGCGATAGAAAATCCGAATAGACAGGGGGGTAGGGACCCCCCTGTCTATCCTAGTGCTCTATTCGCGTTCTATAAAAAATATTTTTTTGTGGTGAAATGGACTCTCACGTCCGTTGCTATAGAGCGATGGGAAGTCCTCCAGTGTATAATGCATTTTTTGTAACGTATGATGAGCGGGAATTGGGTATGAGGCTTGTTGCGCCCTGGACTCTGGTTTGGGCTCTCAGGGTTTCCCGAGGAGCCTGAAGAGCATGGGATACGATATGATACATACGAGACACAAGAGACGAAACGGGATATGCGCATTAAAACCTAAACCCCAAACCCAACCCAAAACTCTGGTACATGCTATATTCGATGAACCCATACAAAACATAACACAACATAACATATCCGGGATCGAGGTTTGGGGGTCCCATACACTCCATATTTTTATCATAACTTCTTTCGCATCATATAGTGGTGGTATGTAAATGATATGTTTCATCCGAACCTTCTGAAAGTACGTTAACCAAACACCAGAACACCCAACACCAAAAAACGAACAAATATTTTTTTTCACAAAACGCTATGGTATACAATACAATACAATACGTCAACCCCATGCATTGCATTGCATTGCATTACATTGCATAGTCGCCTACCATGGCATGTCATCATAGCCTGTAGATACCACGCCGCCAGATAACTGGACACCTGAACAAACGACGTAAGCGCGCTGCTATGCCTGCTATGGCTGCGGCTTTGTATGGCACCATATTTTGGCCTGGAATGTTGCCTGGTGATCGTGATCTGTCATTTTAGGATTTTAGGATTCTGATACCCTATTGTGGTATGTCATGTCATATGTATGTTGTCTGTGTTGAAGATTTATGCATAGTTTACATGAATCGATGATTTGTAACAGTGATAGCAACAGCAATCATAATCCGCTACCAAGGTCTACATATGATACATATCAACAAACCGGCTGGCATCATATGTAGATGTAGGCAACCATCGAGATACAGAGGTAAAGATAAAGATAAAAATAAAGGTAGGTACATGTATGTCAGTAGGTACTTAGCTAGGTACTTCAGTTTCCCCGAGTTTCTCCGAAGCTGTTGCTTCTGGTGGTGGTGGTAGTGGTGGTGGCGGTATGTATACAGCCGCCAATGGCATGGCATATTTATGCCATATTTATGCAATGGTATGATACCCAGTATACCTCACTCACCTTCTAACCCTCAAGTACCGCTCCCGAGTCCTGCTCCCGAATCGGCCCGAACTCGCGAACTCGAAGTTGGATGCAGGAATCCGATGGATAGATAGCTAGCCGCTATGTAGTGGAGTTACTGGTTGACCCATCCCTGCATAATTGAGTCGCAACTTGCGACCAACTAGGCAGCACTGAGCAGTACCGTACACGTTTTTTGGTTTGCATTGTTTTTTTACATACAAAGCTAGGCTTTAAGGCATCAGGTTCATAGATCTTAGGCATAAGTAAATTGAGGCTGAGCTGCTGAAGGATAATTCCAAATTTGAGGGGGGGGAGGGGGGGGTTCCTAGGCTGCGTGGGACAATCGTGGGACAGTCGTGGGATTCAGATTCAGCCTGACCCTGAACTTACAAACTTAAGCTTGATTCCTGGGAGTCTGGGAGCCTGGGAGCCTGGACAAAAGAAAAGAAAAGAAAAGAAAATCCCTGGATTCCGGGATTCCAGAATTCCGGAATGCCGGAAAGATATGAGCTATATATATTTCTATTTCTTCTAGAAAACTTGGTTGGTTGGATGGCTCAGTTTTTGTTTTTGTTTTTTTATTTTTCTTTTTTTTCTGGAATGTGGAATATGTATGTTACAGAGGAGGAAAAAGATAGGTTGAAAGAAGCGCTCGGGGCTCGGGGCATGCGCGAAATTCTTCAGCTCCTTTTTCTTTTCTTCCTCAAAAAACGAAAAATTATGCCCCTCCCACCACCACTACCTCCCCCCAAGACTCCAGGATCCAGGCTGAAACAAGTAAAACGGATACGTCGCTCGCTCGCTTGATAAATCCAAGCTTGAGAAACCGCAAAAGCAAGAGCTTGATCCTCCCTATCCCTGACCATAGCTAGCTAGCTACTTTTTTCAGGGTCCTAAAAATTTACGATGGAACCGCGTGGGCCGTGCGTATCTTGAGGATCATTCGATATAACTTATGCCTACCATACTCTCTACAGCAAGCCAGCAAGCCATATATAACTCTAACGGTATAACCAAACCCCCCTTCCACCCCACGTGTTGCGTGGAAGGTTTCGAATCAGGAATCATAATTACTGCATGTAAATATATCTATGTATCATCCTCTGTGCGCAGCTTATCGATTGAAATAGGTATATCTCCATGTAAAACCTATGGAGACCCTACATATGAGCAAGATAAAAAAATCAGAACATGGGACTCAGGGGCCCGGGAGGTCTGAGAGTCACGGTGGATCTTTTATGTTTTCTTTTTCCACTGTTTTTTCATCTTTTCTTTTTATTTTCCTTGAAAACAAGCACAAAGACAAGGGAATAAGCTTAGGTATGTTATGCATCCAAAGTGAAATTTTACACTTTGTATGTAGATTACCTTAAGCGATATGTCGATAAAAGTTCTACTGTGCTCTACCTACATATTCGCCTCGTTATCTTGACAGTTGACAGCGGTTGGATGGATAGATAAACGCCGATCGAACAGCGGTATGTGTTATGTAGTTGGTTCAGCTGTATGTAGATTACTATTCTAAGCTTTGACCGTTTATGTAGGGCGCCACGAAGCTTCGGTTTGGCTTCATGAGTTTATTACTTCAGCGTATGTAGAACTTTCTCTCACCGCTTCTAAAGAGAGGTTACGGTTTATCTCCACATATGTAATTAGGTATTTACTCTACACCGTATATGTACACCACGGGAACTCCACCGCCCCTTTTCAAACCCTTTTTTCGGTATCATCATTTGGGTTCCATACAAAAAACTATTATGTACCTGAGTATATACAAAGATGATTCAAAAAAAAAACATCAGATCCGTCCCGATTTTTCTTTTTTCTCGTCTTGAGCTCTTTCATCCCTAGTTCTTTAGTTTTTGATCAATTCTTCAGTAAGAAATACAATATTGATCTCGATATTGCGGGTAAGATGCCGGTATGTATGTAAATTTCTTAATGAAATTACTATACGCCCCTGATCTCCGCTCTAAACTTTACCTATCTCCCGTCTCACGTCCATGATTATAGCTTTGGTAATTTGTTTATGCATATCTATTTATCTATCTATCACTTGGTAGATCCTTTTTATTTTATGTATGCGTATTCTGTGTTTTCTGTGTACGGAAGGCTTATATTCTTCCTTTCTTTCTTTCTATACGGATAGAGATATAGATACATAACCGGATTCACTGAACAGGTCTGTATGTATGTAAATTATAATCTGTATCAACTTTTTTTCTTCACCGGCAGCTGTCGACTCCTACTAAAGATTCCCGTAGAAGCACAAAAGCTCTATGTACATATGTAGTCTGTAGATCTTCCGACGCGCTTCATCCATCTACATAAACTTCAGCACGTTTTTTCGCGCGATTTTGGCAGCCGGTGAGCGCCGCGAGTAACTCTAGTCTTTAGACATAGAAGCTAGAAGCACCTGTCAGTGCAAAGTGCAACGTGCTCATAGTTTAGTCTATGTAGTCTAGTCCATCGTTCCGAGCTTCCGGATAAGGCTTTATTGCGATGTGCAAACGCCTTGAAATTTTCGAAATTTTCCTTAGATACGGCCGGCCGTATGTACAGATGAGAAATTTTTACGAATGGAAGAAAGAAATTGAAGATCGGAAGGAGATAAAGAAACGGTTGATTAATGTAAGTAAAGGCCACGTGTGGGCGGTTACACAACGTGGTTGTATATATCGTGCAGATACATACATCAAACACGTGCCGGCTTCGGTGTATGTACATATGGAATGGTCGATTGTATGTAGATGGAATCTGAGCTCGTAAGATGAACTTCAGATAATCTTGAGATGAAATTACGTGGACTAAGCAGGGTTTTGGTGTAGGAAAAAATTATCGGAAATGTCAAAAAGTACTCCTCCGGGTGGGCTTGAACCACCAACCTCCTGATCGCAGATGCATGATCTTAACAGTCAGACGCGCTAGCCAATTGCGCCACGGGGGATTGTTGATAACGCGAATGTTTAGTCATTCTATAACGCATAATTCTCTTCAAAGCAATTGTCACATGGTGCGATTTGATGATGACGCCATGACAGTGGCATGAAGTTAAGTTTTATATATAGACTGTAAACATATTCCATCATAGACAATCTTAAAGTTCCTGATATAGCACCATACATCAAGGTTACTTCTGTATCAATACGTAAGCTCGATTGACAAGGTGAAGATGTTGAGTAATACTTCTCTCACTCCTTCCACGACAAGACAACGCGGCAGCCCCACATCAACTTTGGTTAACATACGTAGGATCAACGCCATCTGATTGATCACTAAACCCCCATACCAGGGTATCTATGTACAGCTTCTAGAAGCCCCGCATAATTACTTTTGTTTTTCAATACCAGAATATCCTCATACTTGCTTCTTTTCAGCCTTCGGCTTTATCGGCCCCGAATTTTCGCTTACATATATATGTGCATCGTGCCATCCATAAAAACTTGGAAGTGGAAGAGACTCAAGGACCAAGGTTCTTCGGATATATGCTCGCTACTTCTCACTTATCGCCGAATTAATAATACATAGTCGATCTAGAAATACTATGAACGCCGGTTGCGGATCGGGTATGTAGAATTGAAATAACACTGTTGGTGTGAAAGAGTGGAAGCTTCTCGATACCCTGGTACTGGCATCTTGTTATCCATAGCGGGGTTGAAGCTTGGTTTAGTGGGAGATAGTAAACACCATGGCAAGGTTTTTGAGGTCTGAAGGTGAATAGGTGAAACATTCTGTGGGGTTGCAAAGAGCCGAATGCTTACTTGGATGTGGTAGGGCTAAACCTAGTCATGGACTATCACACATTTACTCCATATTTTCGGTTGTTGAATTCTCTACGTAATTCATTCATCACTCAGGCGCTACATGAATAAGTTTGATTTTCTTAACAATATATTGCCACTAAGCTGCAAAAACTATTCTTCAATAGCCTTGTGTATTCAAAAGTTTTAGTTCCTTCCTCTAAATCCAGTCCAATCGCCGTCATCTATCTACGTACATGTATTCAATTGCACCCATAATTAAAAGCCTTACACATCTGGTGAATATCCACAGTAAACTTTAGTGACTTACTACGATCAACGGCAGACCTGTGATCATGACTCACATAGCCACCGAAGAAAACTAATCCTCAGAACCTCCTCAGAATACGGTGTGATATATCATGAACTTCCCCCGTATCATGTTTCTACCAACTCGTTTGATATGTAGTAGCAACGAATCATGGAAGAGCATTCAACAGATACTGTAATGGCAAAGAAATGAAGAGTGATGCGCGAAGTTAGAAATTGATTTTGTGAAGAACACGAATCACGAGATGTGGAGGACTGAATGAAATCAGCGGAGATTCTTAATGGTGGCCGGTAACCACGTAAGAAGAGGATGGCCGAGGTATCGAAGAACACGACTAGTAATTTGTAACTCCAAGCACCGCAACGCGAAGTTAGTGAGAGATGTCTTTTGCAAATAAGATGAAGGACACATGGGAGGAGGATGGAGAAAAAAACAAGAAGGAGAAAAACCAGAAAGAGTAACATGATAATGTGAGGTGAAGACACGGTGGATCTAGAGGAGATGTACTGGTTCCATCCATGGAGATATTGCCATATGGATGAAAGGGAGATTTTGGGGTAGAAAGAGTGATAGAATCCAGTCGGTTCATAGGAAATGGCATCAGTCATAGCTAATATACTATCTGTAAAATTTCCGTCGTTGGTGCGGTCGCGAGTTGTGTGAAGTGTCACAGCTGGGGAGAAAAAAAAAGAAAAGAAAAAAAATGAATGCATCCGTCGGGAATCGAACCCGAGCCAATTGCTTGGAAGGCAATTATGATACCATTTCACCACGGAAGCTTGTAGTACCTTATAAATAATAACAATATGGACATCGTATCAATGCTGAATAGGTACCTATTTAGGTAAACCCCCCACTGCTATGAGTACTGTTATATCATGAATTCATACAGCTACTGCCTTAGAGGTACTCGAATAGCCACACCACTCGAGGATTGTTAGACAATTGCACTCGGAGCGCTTCTTATCCCAATAGATTGATCACGATGAGTCGAACTCAATCAGAATGAGAAACTGGCTTACTCGCGCATTGATCGACGATGAACAATTATCCTTAATTAACCAAGGCATGGCTGAACTGCCTTAACTATTAAACTGGTGGTTGCATATTCCCAAATTTGTCGTCTGTAGCCGTGTACGGAATATTTACATCTCACTTTCTGCTACACAGCGATAGTCGACCCATAGTGAATCACTCATTCCAAAGATGCATTCGTGTGTCAATGCGTCGATACGTCTTCGAAATCTCAGAACCCGAGATACCGCATACTGCTGAGCACAGTTAAAATCTGCAGTCAGCTTATAAAGGCTCCAGATTGGAGGGAACGGTGAATCTTAGGGGTTGATGTGATAATAAGTTGTATATAGAAGAATCAGGATTCTGTGCTTAAATATCCAACCCCCCTCCGATATGTTCGATAGAAAAATCCTATTTCCCGTAATGAAAGTGTATCATCCCGGTGTTGATTTTGTTGAAGCGGTATGTTTTATTCTCTTTGCTGTTCCTTCGAATTTCTCTTGACATGATTACCTGTTACTATTTACCGACATCGTCTGAATGCCTTTGAGTATATGCTTATACTACTGTTATGATCTCTTGTTTATTTCGCCATTTCAATTATTCTTTTTATTTCATGTGGAATGTTTAGGCTGATAAAACACTCTTGTTATTTCTATCCCCAATTATAGAAACTTCCGGATTTTAAGAATCGCATAAACGACTTTATCGCCGCGTTGTTTAATAAGAATAAGCACGAATCCACGAAAAAATGGCAGACCGCTCGTAATGATATGCTCATCTTATGTATCTACAACAGGGTCAAGTACTACTTTCATAGCATCCGGTATCACAAGTTCTCCGTTTATGTGAGTAATATCCCATGACCACCACCGAAAAGACCCACGCCCCCTACATTCCAGAGAATCACTACACAGAAAAACTATAGGACTGTATTCTTCTAAATAGCTAACTATCTCTCGGCGCTATATGTATTGCATAGACGAGCCCAGCCCGATTCTCTCAATCGTCAGCCAATCCTCCGCCCACCTCCCATTCAGTGCTTCCCACTCTATGCATTATCACACTCGCAGTTTCAGACAAAACATAAATTTCTGAAAAACTTTTACCTATAATTTAAATCCTCAACACAAAATCAAGCCAATGCTTTCCTGGTGTTCAATTGAGGGCAATTTGTCCGATCCGGTTGGGGGCTCCTATATTTATTGACACTGCATGCCAGAACTCGTGTTTCGTTTCTTGTATCTAAACTATACATGAATATTTGTAGTAATCTTATATATTGTCAAGAATGCGGTGTATATGGCATAGGTTGTACGATTCAAAAGGGGTGATGGCGGGCTCTTGAAGTCGCGTCGCTTGTATGCACAATTTCATGCCGCCTGGAAATGCACTGTGGGGATTTCTATTGATTATGTCCATCTTGCCTCAGAGTTTAGTCTGATTTCTGTTTAATCGTTGCTTAGGTTATTGGTTCCGGATGAGTGTTGAAGGTATTGCAAGCTTGGGTTACAGGGCAGGCCGAGTGAGCTTCCGTGAATCTTAATAAGAACAACACCACACATCATACGGCATCTAGGGATGGGGGACAGTGCTTACTTTAGCATCAATCATCATATCGTAGAATTAAGTAAAAATACTCGATGTAGTCAACTTAATTTAAATAGTGCTATATGAGAATTTGTGAGCACCAAAATATTGTGTTTCCAGAACATGTCACATGTGCGCATGAACTACAACAAACCATAAATTCAGTCATCAACCTTGCATCCAAACCCTCGAACCGCAGTGTCTGCAGGTTCCAAAATTTGTTGCAATTCAGAGAAAGTGGAGCCTTGTATGCGTAGTCTTTGATGAAGGCTGAAGACCCATCGGTGCCTGTAGGTATAGTCATATCTTGGACTTTAGAAACACAATTTACGAGATCTCAGTAGAACCAGTTTCCAAAACACATACATCTGCACTTGTAATAATTCGGAAGTTCAACTGTGACATAGATCAAGAATCTTTGCTTAGCAAATAAGTACTTTAGCCCTCTACAGAGCCCCTTAATCCTGATCAGCCCCACTCCTTTTTGATCTGCGCTTGGCTTATAGGACGATTGACTACCATCTCATATACTCAAATGATCCAAAAGGAGTCTTCCGAGAATGATTTGGAAAGCTTGATAAACCATTCTGGCTTTGGCGGGGTTTTTATTCTATGGTCATGTCATCGATGTTTGTAGTTTGAATATTTTGGATCCAGAAAAGAGCCTGAGTTCGTGTGTTATCAGTGCTGGATCATGAGGGCACCATACAGGAGGAGAGCAAACCTGGCGAGCCGGTATCAAAATTGAAATTTTAATCCGAGATTGTCGAACAGAGCTTCGGCAGTATCAGTTTCATGGATGCTCGTATTAGCCGTGCCGATTCGGAGTCTCCGAGCTCCAGCTATATACTCGCCAAGATTTCAACCCTTTCCTCGTGGAGGATTCCATGCAATCGGCTGGGTACTTGCAGAGCTAATAAAACGAGTGATCCAACCGAGGATTTATCAAAGTGCGAATTATACCGGGCGCACAATACTTAATAACCGCCGAGTATATGGATACACAGAGATATATATTGCCCGTTGCCAAGACGCGGGAGGCGCATATAACTCTCCGATGTGCAATGCCATGTCTAACCTCAGTTGACAGCGGAGACATCCCGAACATCCTAAACATCCTACGCCATTATTTCCATCCCAATTATATATCTTTCTAATGTCAATCCGCCTCCTTAAGCCTCCTTGAAATCTTATTGAATGTCTTAAATTACTAACAACAGCAGCCGGTAACCGGATAAATCCCACGTTTATATTTATCAAATCTACGGGATGCATATGTCAAGTAATAAGTGCGCATCGACAATCCCAAAACCGTGTCATTTCTATCCATGTTCTGAAACGATGCATCATCGGTTTGTAGATTAAACTGGATTTCTAGATTCCTCCTGTTGACTCAGGGCTCATGGTTTTCACCGGGTGTGTATGTATAACTCAACTCTGTCCAGCCCAGCTTCGGTGTGCGCACATTGCATAATTTTATGCACCATATACATATAAGTCATCGCTAGGCATACTCCCATACCTTGACCTCCCAAACTACCAGCTTACGGCAGCAATACGTATTACAAGGCCCAGGCAAGGCTTAGTTAGTTAGCCAGTTAGTGGCTTAATTCGTATGCCCTATGGTTCGAACTTTGAACTTTGTGAGGCACAGACATACACAGACAAACGTCATGCGAAAAAAAAAAACCCCAGCCATATATAGCAAACCAAACAAGCAATCTGCACTGTACTGTGGCATGGCAAACGTCTCGCTCTCGCTGAGAGAGCGTCCATCGTGAAATTTGAACTATGTTTTGATGCTGTTTCGACTTGGCTGTTTGTGGAAAGATGGGTATGTATAATCACCCCACTCCTCGCCCTGCCCCCCCTTCCCCCCACTTATGAAGTTCTTGCAAGTCACAACGAACTATGTATTGCATTCACCGAGAGCGTTGGAACTAAAGACTCAGAGATCTTCCTACTATATACAGACTAGTGGATGCGGAATATCGTCCCGGGATTGAAGTCTACAGACGTGTAGAGCTGCCACAGCAGGTTCATGGCCTTGTTTTATGGCTGAAGAAGGCAAAAGGTAGTATGCAGAAACACGCAACTTGCCGTTGATATGGTTTTCGATTGTCATAACATAACGCTTATGAGTGATGTTTTTGGATTAGCAGATATCAACGTCTGGTTAAAGCAGTACATAAACATATTCAAATTCAGCATCTCGAAAAAAAAAAATCGTTAATTATGTCATTCCGTGTAAGCGGGTATACCTAGGATATGGTCCGCAGCTGTGCCACCGCGTCTGAAATCCGTCGCATTGTAATTTTGTACCGCCAGCCCCACCCAAGTAGTTTGCATGGAAGTGTCCAAAGATGGTCCATTGCGTGTGTCAATTCTTTGGTCTACGTTGATCACTTTTCACCTTTACATACAGTTCATCTGAGACCCCCAAGCTATCCTTTTTTCTATTTTTGACAGTCCGGGTTATGGTTACTTCCCAACTGCCCTGCCCGAATGGCCGACTGCCGTGTGCACGCAGTTCGTTGCCAAGATTTTTACAGGTTAGGGTTTACATACCACGATGCCCTTCGTCCTCGTTGTCTTCGGAGATTCGGGGCCGCTTTTTCGAATCCCGGTCAGACCCGGCTCCAGCCTCTAACACCTTCTCAGGGTCCGTTAACATCCACCGTAGGAACGAAAAACCTAAATTCGGAGCGGTAGAGATGCCGTCGTTTACTTATCACCTAAAATTACCCGAGTGGATTAGATGAAACGATGATATCGTTAGCAAAATGGACCTCATCACCGGGAAATTTTACTGGACAAAGAGTTTTCCATTTCATCCGTTCGTCGTCTCGACGTCGGAGTTTTTCGAAGGTAGGACCCAGATGAGATGAGACGAGAAACTCCGACAACGATGCACATGCGAAAAAATCGCCGAAATATGTAAAGCTAGAGCTAGTTAGGTTTGGAACTGTGAAGGCACCTTGACCTTATGGAGACATTCGAGACCTTCCATAAACCATGCTGAAACACACACCCCGACGTCCTTTACTATGAGACATATGTATGAGACAGGATCCGCCCGCCGAAAAGGAAAGTTCTGATTTTACGGTCTTGGCTACTGTGCAGCTACTTGCTATATACAGAATTAACAGGAAGGTGGATTTCGAAATATCGATATCATATTTGATGAATCAGCTTCCTCTTCTCCTTCTTCTCAGGTTAGATCAATAGAGCCACGAAGTACCTCGTCATGCAATGCCGTGCAAGGAGAGACAACTTGATCTGTTCCCTTTTCGATGGGCGGATCCTGTATATTCACCGACTTTCATCAACCGTAGGCCCATAGACTTGTACTATTAACAATAGTCATCAACTATGAAAAGAATGATGTGCCCCTTGGATCTGGACTTGACTTCTGTGTGTACGATCGTGACCAAAGTGATTACATAGAGTACATACATAGTGACGGAGTTAATCAATTGTCCGCACCAAGAACGGAGCCCCCATAGAAAGCTGGAAATTGGGGTTTGTTACACTAGTTTCCATCAAAGTATCCACAACTCCCCTCGTCAAAAATTTGACGAGTGTTTTAGTTTCGGTCCGTTGCTTTTGTGGCACACCGAGGTTTTGCTCGGGGTCCATAGCGAGTGGAGATCCTAAAACGGCTTTTAAAATTAGCTTAGAGGTGGCATCGAGAAATGGCTTTAGCATACCATAGCAGAGGTACATACGTAGTTTACTCCAGCTCGAGCATAGGGCTACTCGAGATGAGCATCGCGGGTTTTCGGTTTAGACCTTTTATGTACCCGCAAATTATTAAACTGCGGCTCCGGTCAACGCTTACCCATGATCGTTGCGGAATTTATTTAGACTCCGATAGATACCATCGGGGCTTGAAGCGAAGGAGTAACGTAGTGCGGAGGCTGACTTTATTACAGATGTCTAGACAGGATCCACGATCCGGGCTTTCATTTCCTATTCCCACTGCTCTCTAGGCTTTGTGGATTCTGAACTAGGTCCCCCAAGGTTTCTTGGGTTCTTTAGATGGTTCCTGGATTCGCAACTTTATGGCATCGCCTTCAAAGTTCAAATCGGACCCCGGCACGCACGGATTCCTCAAGACTTTTCTGGTACTGCCGTGACGACGCCTCATCCTTTTTTTTTTTACCTCTGTAAGGCTGTTGCTCTGTGCGACTGTTGTTCAGCAAAGATCAACGGCGCACATCCATTGTCGTCCAGAAGCATGTCGACGTAAAGTGGAAACTGCAATTTATAAGGGTCTTCTGAAGGAGTCGTAGCCTGGTAAAGACCCTGGGAGGTGCATGTAAGGTGGCGGGGCGGCGTGATGAATTCGCGGGAGGTGCCCCTTTGGGAAGTGGGGAGGTGCTATGCCATTGCATGTTTATCCCACTTATCCACACTCATGGCACACTTATAATATCTGGAGTGGTCCCTAGGTGGTTGTGAAATGTGAAGAACGTGAGAATTACGTGAATCCGAACAACTTGATTAACTCCGACGTTCCTTACCATCGCGGCGGGCATCAGCAGGAGGTTTCCAAGGTGTGACAATCTTGACAGCAACGACAAAAAAAAAGTGCGAAGTGCGAGGGAAGTGCGGAGGAAGTGCGAAGGAATCGCGAAAGAATCGCGAAAGAAGTGCGAAGGAACTGCAAAGAAGAAGCGTGGGCAGAAGTGTTGAAAGTTTCGAAGGGTTGAAGTGTCGAAGCAGAAGAAGAAGGTTGAAGCATCAGTATCGCAGCTGAACAGCATCACATCACCCGCACATCGCATCCAACCCTGGCAGCGCAGCGCACTCGACCCTCGACTGGACCCCCGACACAACTTCGATTTCGACTCGTCCTCGAATTAACCCAAACTCGACCACTCAGACTACGAAATCTTTTCTCCACAGCCGCTCCTCGCCTAACAGAAACCATTTCTCTGACCCGCCTCGACGGCTTCTCACATCGGCACTCCCACACAACCTACCCCGCCAGAACGGTGCAGCGCACTTTACCATCCGCATCACTTGCATTCGATATCTACATTCTTCACAGGTTTACGGCTATACTGGCAGGTCTCCATACTGCTTTTCCCCCTTCAAAAAAAAAAAAACTGCAGTGCACGGAGCTCGAGTCGAATCAGATCGCTTTCCGAGTCCAGTTACGCGGGTTGACATTTCAACGTACGCAACGACGCAAGACGCACAGTTACCATCCACGCCACTGAAATTTGAAACCGGTCGTCTAAAAAGTGGTTGTAGTTGGGTTTCGGTTTTGAGTTCACAGTTTCGTGCGAGACTTGAGCTAGGACCTTCCAGGAACCTTGGAACGCCATAGCAACGAACAGCTCTCAACGACCTACGACCCAGCTTAACCATAGCCAGGTCGACCATCAATAATACATCCTGGCTACCAGAAACCCGCCAGATAACAGGACTAGCGATCCAGCGCCTGAACCTTCATTAGCCGGCACCGTGGCTCGCTTTTTCTTAAAAATGTGTATGGGTGGAGGGGGTGATGATGTCGAAACTAAACGGCATCATGAAATTGAAAAGCTCATCCGGCAAGATGAGAAGAGAATGACGAAGGAGGTCAAACTGCTTCTTTTAGGTCAGTTGCGGCTGTTAAGCGCATGAGACATCGATCAGGCAGTTAATCGTTATTTAGGCGCCGGAGAGAGTGGAAAATCTACCATTTTGAAACAGATGAAGCTTATTCACGCATCTGGATTCTCCAAGAGCGATAGGTTGGTTTCTTTTGCTCTCTCTACGTCTAGTGGGATATGTGGTAGCTAACTAACATTTCATTATAGGGAGGATTATAAGGTTAGAATTAGAGCTCAACCTCTCTTGATACCCTCATGATTAATGCCAATTTTAGGTTATTATTTTTGCAAATCTGCTGGACTCGATAAAGATTACACTCGAAGCCATGGAGCAGTTTGATATTACTTTAGATAACCCCCAGAATGAGGTGTGTAACCATGCAGACACCCGCATGTTAAATTTGTTTACCTGCTAACTCAACTCACAGTTGGCGGTCGATCTTATCGTCCTGGACCGTGAGCTAAGCCGAGGTGAACCGTTTCCAAAGGAGTACGAGCAGCCTTTCCGCCGTCTATGGAGCGATAAGGGTGTTCAGCAGGCTATCAACAGAGGAAACGAGTTTGCTCTTCATGACAATTTAATATAGTAAGATATTTGCACACATCAGGAAATAGGAATAACATCTAACAAAAACATTCTAGCTTTTTTGATAACCTTGATCGTTTGTTCAGTCAAGGTTACCTTCCAAGTGATCAGGATATCCTGAGGTCACGATTGAAGACCACGGGAATTACGGAAACAGTATTCGATCTCGGTACTCTAACCTACCGCATGTTTGACGTCGGAGGACAGAGATCAGAACGGAAAAAATGGATTCACTGCTTCGAAGGTGTAACTGCTTTGCTATTTTTGGTAGCTATCAGCGGGTACGACCAGTGCCTAGTTGAAGACAAGGACGCGGTATGTAGCTATCCGTAATCTGCACTGGGAATTATGTTGGCTGATAAGCAGTAGAACCAAATGCAGGAAGCCTTGATGCTCTTTGAGAGTATTTGCAACTCTCAGTGGTTTGTAAAGACTTCGATCATCTTGTTTCTGAACAAGATTGATCTGTTTAAGCAAAAAATTGAAACATCACCGGTCAACAAGTACTTTACAGACTATACCGGTGACCCAAAAGACTTCAAGCAGGCTAGCGGCTTTTTCCAGGAAAACTTCAAACGCCTGAATAGAAGTCCACAAAAGGTTGGTACCCTGCACAGCTATCTAGGGTCAGACAAATACTGATAATTTAGGATGTCTATGTTCACTTCACAAATGCTACCGATACCAACCTCCTTAAAAAGACTATGGCCAGTGTCCAGGACATGATTCTCCAACAAAACCTGAAGACTTTAGTACTGTAAGAGGCGACATCCTGATGCCATTAGTACGGAATATCAAAGAAGATCGTACCGTTCGGGTTTAATTGGATATTGTAAATCAAAGGTACTAATGGGAACCTAGATTTACGTGATCCAACCCGCGTCGTCGTCTAGTTGGAGACAATCACCGCGAAAAACTTTTTCGATGATGTTGTCTTCTTGATACCATTCGTTGTTATTATGCATCTCGTTTATCATTTAATGCGCTTATGTTCCAGCTTACGAATTTCTTCGGCTATTGTTATTATTCGGGTTTTCAAATCTTTGTCTTTATCACGGCCTTGTCTCCGACTTGACGACGCGTTTATTACTTTCCTCCTCCTCCTACACATAGTTTCAAAACCATCATTTGGGCTTCTTTTTTCTTACGTTTCTCTTAAAGGTAATATGGGCTAGGGAGGAGCGGTTATATGCATGCCGACTCGGAGTTTGCTTTTCTTGGGAGACTGGGGTGCGGTGTTGTTGTTTTTTCTTTTGCACCTGTTGTTTTTGCTTTTTCGACCCATGTTCTTGGTTCATGCCGTTGTGTAAGGGTATAGTACTTTGTTTTTACTACTTTTGTCTGTGTATATTTGGCCCGATCTACTGTATTGTATTTCATATTAATGGCATGTACAGTCACCCAAGTTTTAAAGGAATATGGAGGTTTTTAAAGCAAGATTGGGTATAATCAAATTGTGATGGCGATAGCATCGGAGAAATAAAATAAAAATACACTCAAGTCAGACTTGCTACACCACATCCAAGCCCAGTTGCACCCTCATGACAGCTTATCAGCAAGGGCATGTATAAAACTGATAATGCGGTGAACGTCATGACCTTTATCAACAGCCATTATGACCTCATAAGGAAACTATTACAGGACAACTTTTGCCGCATGAGAAACTAGAACTCAAAAATTGGACTTTTGAATTCACCCTACATACCATGAGGCTTCGGTACGGCAGGAAGCCCGGTATAAATCTTTGTTTTGAGGGACAACATGAGTTTTGAGGTGGAAGTTACGTATTCAATTTGCCTTCTTATGTAAAAATAGAACCAAACCGCCAGGCTTCAGATAACCCCAGATATTATCCAATTGGTTGGATATATTCCTAAGCTATATTTTGAATCTAAAAAATCTTTTTTTATATCCTATCTCCATCGCAGTTCAATATGGTGACCATACCCCTGCTTTGAGCTTTCTAACTACGTCGCAATTTGGAAGGTTGACGCGTTGGATTTTGGAACTAATGAAACGCGTTTATCACGTGATACTCACTCTATTCCGTTTGGGGACTCGCTGCCCGAATCTCCATAAGAGGATTGCTCGATGATGGCAATGTCGATATATCGTTCACAAGGGCAAACGTCCTCAGAAGGGATTGAAACAAATTTCAGCTTGGGACTGCTGCTGCTGGTTGTTTTTGATTGCTGTTGGGCTCCACCTGAATAAGTTTTCTGTATATATAAAAAAATTGGAAATGTCTCTCCAAACTCTCCAACCTAGGCACACGATACCTGGATTTTCGCGGAATCAAAAACCTTCAAATCATATTGAATGACGGCCGAAGATAATCCAAAGTCGAAGCAAAATGTTCCCGTCGTTTATGGCACCAGATATGGCTCAATGAGATCTCATCGAGCTAACACGGCATCTTGTAGATCCTACCTGTATTCCATCTCGTCATAATCACGTGGTCTTGGCTCGGTCTACCCCGCCAAATTTGCGGGACAAAAAACTTCACTCCAAGTCGCAAATCCCCGTCACCCCACCGCCAAAACCAACCACCATTCGCTCCGTACTTAATTTGAGAGTTGCCTCCTCGTTCAAGTTCCGTCCTTCAGTCAACTTTGTCCGGTTGGTCAATTCTACCTACACGAAAAAATATTGTGGTTTCTAACACAAAGACAGAGGTTTTCACTACACATCCTACAAAATGTCCACCGAGATTGTTCACCCCACTATCCAGGGTTCGTCACCGTTACCATTCTAAACGCTGATGCACGATTCCGAAAGAGACTCTCTGACTTTGGGTGTCTAGATGGCTGGTTCCGTGAGATCAACCACATGTGGCCCGGTCAGGCTATGACCCTCAAGGTCGAGAAGGTCCTCCACCACGAGAAGTCCCTCTACCAGGACGTATGTTTCCCTCGACCCGTACCGTCTACATTGAAATATGGTGTTGACCCGTAATTAGGTCCTCATCTTCAAGTCCACCGACTACGGCAATGTTCTCGTCCTCGACAACGTCATCCAGTGCACTGAGAGAGACGAGTTCTCCTACCAGGAGATGATCACCCACCTCGCCATGAACTCCCACCCCAACCCCAAGAAGGTCCTTGTCATTGGAGGAGGTGACGGAGGAGTTCTCCGTGAGGTTGTCAAGCACGAGTGTGTTGAGGAGGCTATTCTCTGCGACATTGACGAGGCTGTCATCCGTCTCTCCAAGCAGTACCTCCCCCACATGGCTGCTGGATTCGAGCACCCCAAGACCACCGTCCACGTCGGTGACGGATTCAAGTTCCTCGAGGACTACAAGAACACCTTCGATGTCATCATCACTGACTCTTCCGACCCCGACGGACCCGCCGAGGCTCTTTTCCAGAAGTCTTACTTCGAGCTTTTGAGCGCTGCCCTCAAGGTATTTTTACCTGCTCAGTTGCGACCATGATACAGGTGCTGATATATGTTACGTCATAATAGGAGGGTGGTGTCATCACTACTCAAGGTTGTCAGTACCCCCTTTTCCTTATTGTTTTTCATCTTTTTCGGGCCGTATCTCTTTCTTTCAGCGATGGTCGTGTTTCTGGGGGGTGACGTACTCAATATGAGAAGTCTCAGCTTCTTCCGGACTACTGATTATCCTGGATACCCAGACAATAATTTCTGTTTTTTTTTTCAGTCTCCCCCCTTAACTATTTTAAGTTCGCTTGCTTACCGTAATGTTTGCTCCAGCGTACATGAAATCGACATTATACTCCGCATCCCCCGAAACCACCTGCTTCAGCGCTGCAATGCTTGAGAGAAACCGCAACTTGCTATCCCACCGCTACCCCTCTTATGGGTAATATCCGCTGACTATATCTTCTAATAACAACAGCCGAGAACCAGTGGCTCCACCTTAAGCTCATCACCGAGCTCAAGAAGTCTTGCCGTGAGGTCTTCCCCACCGTCGAGTACGCCTACACCACCATCCCTACCTACCCCTCCGGACAGATTGGATTCATGGTCTGCTCCAAGGACGCCAACCGCGACGTCTCTAAGCCCCTTCGTTCCCTTCCCGAGGAGGAGGAGAACAAGCGTTACCGCTACTACAACTCCAAGATCCACGAGGCTTCTTTCGTCCTCCCCAACTTCGCCAAGTTGGCCCTTGCTTAAATGCATAATGGATCTCGTTGGTTATAGAATACGGATTTAAAAAAGTTGTTTTTTATTCTTTGTTTTGAATTGGGATTCCTTTTTTTTGTAGCTTGATAGAGGTTCAATGTGATACTTCATGCTGGATTTGCGGCAGTGGGATGTTTACTGTGTGATATTATAAATCGTGCCGATGTTATTATTACGTTTGATGTACTAATGTAACCCCTACGTACAACAAAAAGGCAATACAAATACAAAGGAGGGTTTAATACTTGTACCAGAGGAAGTCACATCCCCCAGTTCTCAGTGAGCTACACAAGTTGATCCATAAGACGCACCTTTGTAGCTTACCTCCCAGTCCTCGGCCGCGTCAGCCATGCTTGGTCTGGCCCATTAATCTCCGTAAAAAGTCAAGAATTACCTTGTAGATACCGATATTTCAACTCCGAATCCTCCCATCCCCTCGTGGTGTTCAGCCATCCCATACTACTCTTATTCTCCCGCGATATCACTCGCATTCAGGTATCTCAACTTAACTTAACAAGACATAGCAGAACATAGCAAGACGCAGCTCAACATACTACATCCCGAATTAATACATAATCGATAATCGAACGAGAAACGGATTCAAGATATTATAAGGTTTGATATTATGATTTCGTGATTCATGGGAAGTTGCTATTGATGCAGATAGGTATGTATTGTCTGTGGATGATAGGGACTTCAAACCAAAAGCAGCAGTAGAAAAAAAATGAAGGAGACACAGAAAGCAAAAAAAACTACAGTATCCGGGATTCCCGTCTGGTCACCCACGACAGTACTAGCCGGACGATATCATGCTTAAATAGCGCAGAGCGGACGGGATGCGTTGTATTCATGATTCTATGACCGTAGCTGAAAATGTAGTTACCTTAAACTTTATATTGACTAAGTTTTACTGTAATACATTCCGGAGGTTTCTCTCTGAATACAAATACATAGACAGCGTTATAAGGCTGATGCCCGAAGGATTAAGGGCAGTACTATCAAAAATCCCTATTTCTAAAGTGATCCATAGATACAAGAATACAATACAGGTTTATGCATCACCCCCTTCTATTGCCACAGATTCACCATCCATGCACAGATCCATCATTCGGAACTCCTACTAAAGTTTTAATCAAATCCAGAATTTGGGTTTCATGACATTCTTACCATCTCTGAGAATATTCGCTGACCTTGTGCTAAGTTAATGGACTTTACAAATGGTGCTGGTGGGGAGTATGATCTTGAAATATACATAAAAAGCGAAAGGAGGCAGGATGTAAATCACATTACGTATTGTCAGCACCATATCACCTGTTATCAATAACGGAAATATCATAATACTCATCAAAGTTTAAACCAGGCTGCGGCCTGAGAGAAACTTTGTATGGTATGACCGGTATCTCTGTAGACTGTGACGGTTGGTGTTAGATAAATCATGATTGCGCGGGTGACGGCCTGATGAGTTGATGTTGAGTTGAGGAGAGAAGCTGTAGGATAGATTTTCATGCTGGGAATTGGTACTTCGTTACTGCGGCATGAGGTTGGGATAGAAGTTCATTGTTGTGTGGAGATGGTTAATTCCTGTGTCCTGGAGATGTTTGGGGTTGTGATCTCAGCTATGAACACTGATTGCTAGGAATATTTGTTGTCTTTTGTGTTCTTTATTCGCTGTATGCACTACGGAATTACGGATTGGGAAAAGAGGAAAAGAATGGTATGTATTTTAAATAGGATAAATTAAAGCATGAGCAGTGTACTCAAGCACTGTTGTAGCTTGTGTTCTCAGTGCTTGATGGGACTCACCGCCTTTTCTGTGCTTTTCATGCGCCCTACATGACTGAGTATTCCCGCAGTAGTTGAGAAATTGGAGAAGTCCGGAAAGGCTTCTAGGGCCCGGCCTTGAATAGAAGAATGTTGATTCTTGTGTTTTTATTTTTCTTGTTTTCTCTTACCTTGATAAATCTAGCTTTAGATTGCTTGAAACTGGATTGACACATTGTTGAGAATGGGCATTTTTATGTTATTTTTGTTGTTGGGGTAGAGGGGGAGGCGGGGGGATGGGTAGGGGATGGTTAAGATATGTTAACCTTTGAAATACTATTGCTTATCACTATGTTCAATACTGAAAGCTCGCTTTCTCCAGAACAGGACTCATTTGTCTACTTCTGGAGGGGTGGGACATTAGGGGGCCTTTCTACGGTTTCCTGTGAAAAGCTCGAAGGAGTTGCGAATACTATATATTTTGTCTTCAAAATCTCATACAGTATTAATTACTGGGGGGGGTTACTAAACTATGAATATTTTACTGAAAAGCTCGGTTCAATAAAACCAGTCACAGTGTGAGCAATTCTAGATAACCAAACATCGAACCCTATCAATAATGATACCTTTCCCAAATTCCTGCCGTGCATTACAACACACATAAGGCTTTCCCATGTTGGAATTCCCATTTTCGGTACTCAGAGTGCAAGCCATATCAGCCGCCAGCGTCCATGTACTCTTATTTACCCGCACCATCTCCCGGGTTCTCAAAACATCACAAAAGTCTAGGCACTCTCAGAAGTCGGGAGAAAATAAGTCTACGGTCCATATCAGTGCATCAAGAATCTCAATGAAAATATAAAAAATCAAGACCTGGATATTTACTGCGCCCACCACTCGGCACTCGCACATTTTACCCAATCCACGGCTCACCGGTTCACCGCAACATTCTCCAACTCCAACTTCAATTCAAACACCAGTACACGTGACATTTCCAAATACTTTTTCCCCACGCATCTTTCATACCTCATATGTCGTCATCTCTGACACAGTAACCCCCCCACCCCCCCACACACACACACACACACACACGGTTATCATATCCCATGACTCCCACGCTCCCACAAACACCTTCCTAAAGTATCATGAAACGCAACTCACAGTTACAGCTTTGTTTCATAGGGCTTCGGCTTGACAACCGAGATATACATAATGATCTACTTAGGGATGAGGTTGCGTAAAGTGTAGTTGCTTAATTCTAGGATTGTGATTCATACGATACCGCGGACCGGTGTAGGAGAAATTTTGGTAAGCGAGAGCGAGAACGGAGGTTTTTTTCCTTCTTTTTAGATAAGGTGATTGCGGAGGTATGTTTGTATTATCTTGGATTATTGGCGTTGATGGTTTTTAGCTATGAGATAATAGTATAACTACTGATAGTTTGGAGGGGGTTGAGGATGGTTGAGGCTATGGGATACGTATAATAACAAGATTTGGAATCATAAAACCTGAAAGATTTCGTCTAGACAACTCTTTGTTGAAGTTACAAAGAATAGATACGTATCATGATATCCATTTATAAAGTTGATGATAGTTAATTATCCCGTATTCGTGATTTACCGTTCATTTGACCAAGTCCAACCCGCGGTTCTACGGATCAACTTTACCTCACGCCCAGGCAAATTACATAGTCAACATAACAATCGCATACAGGCAACCCCCACTCTTCTCAATCCATTCCAACTGCCGATCGAAATTTATATCTACCCGATACAAGTAACCATATCATACGTCATACATCATGAATCACGATCTCCCAACACTCCCCCAGTTCCCCTGTACATTACGTCGCAACTTTTCAACCCCCCACGCAGCCAACTCCCAATATTCCCCGGGGTATCTAGCTGGTTATAACCAAGACAGTCCAATGATTCAGACAGGAATTCAACATGGAAACCTACTGGACGACGGTGCCGCCTATGCCTTTGGGATCCGAAACAAATCCAAACAAAACCATCTTCACCATCACAATACAAGGAATACTACCCAAACGCAACTCCCCGCCATTACCTACCTCCAATGTGTATGATATCAACTCCACTACTTCAAATGATTCCGCTTCTGATGATACCGCCTCCAACGACGCCGCCTCCTACATATCCCATCACGGTCTCCGCCGTCATCTCACCAACCTGCGTACCATCCCCACCCACATCTATCTGTTCCTGTCACAAAACCACCAAAAATTAATACGATGGTATAAACAACACCGAATAAATAAGAAACGGAAATCATATATCCCGCCCCCGAGTTTTCTTCAGCGGCTTGGATGGGTTAGAAATGATTCTGTGTGCCTTTGTTGGAGGGGTAAAGAACGGGTGAGGGAGCTTTTGGGGGCATGGTTGGAGAGGGTAAGAAAGTTGCGGGATCGAGGGAAAGGGGGGATAAGGATACGGAGGGATAAGTTGAGGGAAATAGTTATCGCGGGGGTTATTGAGTTGCTGTTGGCGGTGAATAGATTGGTGAAAGTGGGAAAGAAATTACGGCGTGTAGCGAAACGGATAAAGTTCAGAATAATCGGATTAATCATCACTGTTCTTCTCGTCATCAACACCGGTATACAAATTACCAAACCGGTATTACTCGCCACCGGTATCTGGATTAAATTCACCACCATCCGCTCCGTCATCTCGACTTTACTTCTAATTAATCACACCATGGAATTAATCACCCATAAATCAATCTCCATAAACAATACCTGCACTACCCTAAACGAAAAAATCTATACCTTCGGCCGTCCTTATATCCTCGCTGGTATAATCTACCTCTTAACAACCATTCAGGCTGTGATTAAACTTCTCCAGCAACTCGTACGGCTAGATAAACTGAAGAAACAACAAATTCCTTCCTCTTTACAAACCATGGAATCCCCCACTCCCATGGTATCCTGCACCTCTATCGGGACAACATCACCTTACTCATCAATCTCAACCCTCTTCACATCAACAGCAAATCTCTTGATCTCAAGTGCATCTTCAATCAAGGAAGTGATAATAAAACCGAGGATGTTACTGCCAACGTATAATGATACGGAATCTAGAGGGGGAAAAAATACTAATAGTATGTATGATATGTGGATGGTTTTTATTACTAGTCGGAGGATGGAGAGGGTAGTTGCTGTTGGGGAAGGGGAGAGGGATAGACGGGGTTTGAGTATGGTTGTATGAGATCTGCAGTGTGAGGTTGCGTGGGAATGGTATGAATTGTGGGTCGTTTTTAGGAGGGGATTTGTGGGTGATTTTTGGGGGAGTTTGGAGTCTGGTTTTGTTGATTTTTTGCTGGGTTTTGTCATGTTTGTGCTTTACAATTTGTACATAATTATTTTTATTATCAATACTGATGGTATGTAGCTAATTAATCCTTTCAAACTTCCCTCGCTTATGAAGTTACAATCCATCTAACCCGAATCCCCCACAACAAAAATCAGAGCTAAACAAACCTCCCCCATAAACCCAAATTTCAAACTCCAAACCCCGAAATTAAATCCCGAGCTCAATTCCCGATACCGATACCAACCAACTTCCAAGAAAAAAAATTTCTGGAACACAGATCCGAAACATCAACTCGGGACGGATAGTGTAGGCAGCTAGGTAGTAGGTAGGTATCTGTAAGTAGGGTACCATATATATGTTACACGGCAAGCGGGCCGAATCTCATGGGTGCACCAAGCTATCTATCCACCCGAGAAGCACAGGATATATGAAACTCGGCCGAAGTCGATACGAATACGGGATAAATAGCAGTACGAGTTAGATATGAGTTAGATACAGATGACGACGACACGGAGGAGCTTTCTGGAAGTTCTTTTTTTTTCTTTTTTGTGGGTACACATATGTGCTTTACTTTACGTGGTACGATTACGTACTTGGTATGTAACTTTACTTGGTATGCAACTTGGCAAATATGCAACTTCCAACATCACCTCTCGCGCGCGGCTGTTTGAGATTTGTTGATTTTATGTGTTTGAACCTGTTTGTGTGTTTTATCTAAATAATTATAATCTCCAGTTCTGTGTAACAACCTGTAATGGAAAAGATCTGCGAACCAGGATATGATGGCCAATGGTGGTTTTGTACCGCGAACGAAAACCTGGCACTAGAAGCACCTCTGATGCATCTCTGATGCATCTCGGCAACCTTCGCAATCACACCAGGTTACCCGGATCGCGCAGTAACCAATAGGGATTGCAACGAAGCGAGGTGGGAACTGAGCAGTGGCCGAAAACCGGTTTTTGAGGTCGATGGCATTCCAAATGTTTCTTGCACTTACAGACGTCGCAATTCTGCTTGGGAAAGTAGCAGGGCGCTCGCATTGCAGTTGGCATCTATAAAATAAGACGATTCCACCGTCCATTTTGAATCCTGTAGCCACTGCTTGATGCGACTGCCGTATAAAAAAAAAGGTGGGTTTTTACCTATGGTAACATGCTTTCCCCAATGCTTCTTCTTGAAAACAATGAACTGACGAGCAGTAGCATGTGAAACAGAACAGTAACAGGTAAAAAGGTGAGTTACACCCGTATTAACATACTTTTCCCGCTGCTTTTTCTGAACTACAACGAAACTTATCTAACATTTCAGGCCAGAAACATTGCCGATGGGGGCTGGAGGGAAGCTCTTGAGGAAACATTCTCAGTAGGTTTGTATATTTTCTTAGTCTTGCGCTCTTTCTTTCTTTTTTCTTTCTCTTTTTTCTTTCTCTTTTTTCTTTCTCTTTTTTCTGTCTCTTTTTTCTTTCTCTTTTTTCTGTCTCTTTTTTCTTTCTCTTTTTTCTTTCGCTTTTTTCTTTCGCTTTTTTCTTTCGCTTTTTTCTTTCGCTTTTTTCTTTCGCTTTTTTCTTTCGCTTTTTTCTTTCGCTTTTCTCTTTCACTTTTCTCTTTCACTTTTTTCTTTCGCTTTTTGCTTTCTCTTTTTCTTTCTCTTTTTTCGTCATACCGCAAATGTACATATATTGAAATAAATCAATTTTTGAAATCATATAAAAAATATCGGGCACATGTTTTCAGATATATCTTGAGGAAATGTCACCTTGAACGTGTATCGAACGTTCTTTTGATATGATCCAGTAAACATTGAAAACAACTGCAGTGACTCAGTTAGAGATATGGAGTTTAAGATTCTTTATGTTTGTTGTACTTATACTTATGGAGAACTTACAAGCGGAACATTCTTTCTTTTTTATTTTCATTCTTATTTTCATTGTCATTGTCATTGTCATTCCTTTTTATTCTTATTCTTATTTCTTATTCTTATTTCTTATTCTTATTTCTTATTCTTATTTTTTATTCTTATTTCTTATTCTTATTTCTTATTCTTATTTCTTATTCTTATTTCTTATTCTTATTTCTTATTCTTATTTCTTATTCTTATTTCTTATTCTTATTTCTTATTCTTATTTCTTATTCTTATTTCTTATTCTTACTTCTTATTCTTACTTCTTATTCTTACTTCTTATTCTTATTTCTTATTCGTACTTCTTATTCTTATTTCTTATTCTTATTTCTTATTCTTACTTCTTATTCTTACTTCTTATTCTTATTTCTTATTCGTACTTCTTATTCTTATTTCTTATTCTTATTTCTTATTCTTATTTCTTATTCTTATTTCTTATTCTTATTTCTTATTCTTATTTCTTATTCTTATTTCTTATTCTTATTTCTTATTCTTATTTCTTATTCTTATTTTTATTCTTATTTTTTATTCTTATTTTTTATTCTTATTTGCATTTTCATTCTTATTTTCATTCTTATTTTCATTCTTATTTTCATTCTTATTTTCATTCTTATTTTCATTCTTATTTTCATTCATATTTTCATTCTTATTTTCATTCTTATTTTCATCTGGCCACGACCACGAAGAGCTCTTTTGCTTCAGGAAGCCAAGCTTATTGCTTGGGAACAATTCCCTGTGGCTGATTAATCTGCGATTCAATGTTTAGATCAATTGCTACAAGTGTTAATGGTGAAGGCGACCGATTTTGATGGGGGCATTCTCAACACTCGGGGATTTCACCAGGTAACTCCCATGCTTGAAGGGTCAGTCTGTGGGTGAAGTTCTACATTTTGAATGCTACGGTCGTTAGCCCCAGTTCAGGCTGCCGCTAATCCTGTATACTCAGGTCAGATTGATTGCATCGGAGACGGCTGCGAACACAAGGTTTCACTCTAAATTCTACAGCATTAAGTCGAATCTTTGGAAAATATCTCTTCCTGTCGGACGTATTGTCAAGTTTAAATTTGCCTGCTTAATGATCGTTTTTGAGCACACTCGAGAGATTCTTAGATAAATTCAAGGATATTTCCGTACAAGCATTCTGGAGGCAAGGGTTTGTTTTGAAAGACCACAGAAAAATCAAAATGAGAAAAAATTGCTCAAGTTGGCTAGAAATATACATTTTCTTATGAATGCATCAATGAAGACAAACATAATACGTAGCACCGTGATCCGATGCCCTCATGGAGTACTGAAGTTCTCTATGAGAACCCTGCATACTAGATAATATTTTTCGCCTCAACGTCGGAACTACCTGTAGCCTCTATCGGAGTCCTTCTCTGTTAAGAAGACACCGTTCGACATGTGAACTCATGAACTGACCTACACACCCGTGCCTAAGGATGGCGGCGCGTCAGCGCCGCCATCCTTAGGCACGAGTAAGAGACTATTCCTGATCATGGATGAAATAGAAATTTTAAAAAGCGATTCATTACGAGCAGAAACATTATTTAGCCTACCCAGAATAAATTTTGCCTTTCAACCACCGTTCGCTCTATAAATTGTCGAGTCAATTTCGATTCCCATTCACACGGCCAATTTCACAACTTTTAACAGCCGTGAAGAACTGACGTTGGATTGCATCACCATTCATCATCTCAAAATTACACAAGTATTTCTCGTGTCTGACGGATGCAACATGCACGGTTGGTAGTTTTAGAGGACAATGCTGATTTTACCACTGGAATATTGGTTATCAAAGACCGCTTCTGCTTAGCGAATGAATTTTTATTCTATAGATTATATATCTAAATCCCAGGTTACTTCAAGCTGCCAATAACTTCCCTCTGCAGCGCCATACTTAATCATTTTTTTTGTCATTTCACTAGGAACATTTGACAGGCTCTTCTGTGCATGCGATGCGCCTGCATTATAAAGGTTGTAACAGAAACGGGTTCGGTACTAATCAGCACTTTACACCTAGTCCAAGCGACAACAATGGCGACAGATTGTAACTGTGGAGGCCGGCCGAAGGCCGGCCACAAAGCACACAATCTCTTGTATATATATAATCTTCAATGGGTTGGATTGGGTTATCATGGCTAAAAAAACAACAAAACTTATACCTAAGGTCTTGTGACGGTCATCTGAAGAGACAAAAACAAAAAGAAATAAAACACTCCGCCATACAGTCTGTGTAACTTTTTATTTCTCGCTTGGCGTTGGAACTACAGAAGACGAACAAACAAACATTCCAACCCCGCAACCCGCGGTTCAAAATCTTTCATTAACATGATATATACACGAACACAAATAGATAAATAACATCAAATGTTTATGCATAATTACAAAAACAGAAATATGCTCATGGGAATACGCACATGACAATACAATGTATACGATCAATATGATACCCAAACTCTTCTGCTATGTACCACTACATATCATCATAAATTCCTTAGAACTCAAAATTTACCAGGTAGATATTGATAAAGAATTCGACCTGCAGATGTAACTCCGTAACCCCGTATTGATACTGTGGTATAATAAGCTTATGCTTAGATACATGAAATACGAATGTCGTGATAATAAGGCCAGGGGATTGTAATACGGCTTGAGAGCTGTATACGTATCACAAGTTGAAACCTGAAACATGACGGCCGAGTAGTTTCAGCTTTCTGATTTCCAGAGATCTTTGAGGATAGTAGAGGGGGGGGGGACTCGGTGCCCAATAGCGGCTTAAAGCTATACTTAAAGTGAACTGGGAATTGGTTTATGTTGATTCTGTATGACAATTGCCAATGAGCTATAACACTCGAGATACATACAGTGGAGAGGATTTTGTAGTAATGTTTTGTATTGGCTAGCGGGACCACTCCTACATGAAAGCGCCTCGCTAGCTCAATCGGTAGAGCGTCAGACTCTTAATCTGAAGGTTGCGGGTTCGACCCCCGCGTGGGGCTTTCATGTTTTTATTTTTATTGGTTCCGTTAATTCCTTACTTGAGTTCGAATAGCTTTTCTCTTCGTCTTTCCG